>JAODTK010003355.1:60000-172631 GCA_026419785.1 Sclerodactyla briareus | reverse complement strand
AAAAGACACCTCGAGACTACAGATGTGCAAAAATCACATATTTCAAGTGTGAAAAAGTTTCCCTTTTCTAACCATATTTATCCATGTCTCGTTTATTCATGTATGAGTGTCTGTTAATCATTAAATTGAATTTCACAAAAAAAAGGTCGTCACGCCGACCACCAACTAACACAAACACAGGTACGCTAAATACATCACAAATCGATCCTCTTCATAGACTGCGGAATATGGGAAACATACAGTAGGTTAATCCGCACTAAAACATCGGCTTATATTCTGCGAGCAAGCAACTGTAATTATAATTCAGAGCAACACTGACACTGAAACTGAGTAGTGGAGGTAGTGCCAGACATCACAATAGTTTTGGAGCACCTAAATGTAGTTACTCCAGTGCAGCACATGTGAAATCAAGTTTTCAAGCGTTACGTGAATAACGTAGCTTCAGAACCCCACGCATAAACGCTAGTAAAGGAGACCACCAAACGACGTGATCGAACGCCCCAATTATCAGTGTTTCTTTATGCAAAACGTTCAGATGGATATGTGATCAAATTGTTTAATCAATAATTTGTTTAGCATGGCTTACATCTGAAGGGTGTGGATGCGCACTTCTTCTCAAGAGGTTCTCTGAAGAACTAACCATACACCTCGTGTACACGTACACAATGAAACAAAAACCAAATGGTCACATATGTTCGTACTAGTTCCTGCCGTCCATCGGTCGGATTGAACATCGGCCGATGTTGGAAAGGAAAACACCGGCCATCGGATTGGCATGAAAAAGTCATTCGGTAGAGCCCTAATGTTACCTCATGGGATTTGGGGGATGGATTCAGGCCCAGGGCCTTGGTTGCTTGCTGGGAGGAGGACAAGAGTGACGGGAGTGGTTAGTTGAGGGTTAGGTGTTTCCAGGCATTCGCTCTATGGCGTGTGGCAGCCCACTTGGCAGGACATCATGTCCGCTGCATAGTGCGTTGGTGGCTGACTGGTCTTTTGGGGATGCATGATGGGACAGCCTCATAACATAGCTCACGGTCGGCGTAGCTTCTCAAGTAACTTTGAGAGCTGGGTTGGGGGAGGTGATGTGGTCTGGCCCAGGTGAGTTGCTGGCTGGGTAGAAGGTAATGGGTTTAAATACTGATATGTGCCCTTCGAGGGCATCTCATTCCATGGAAGTCCAAGCTTGTACTCATGCCTTTTGTAATGTTATCAGGTTCCCGGGTCCATTAGGAAACCCTGGAAAGGCAGTGGAATTTCATCAATGAAAATTCAGGCCTTGATTAAGTTTGGAAATTCAGTGAAAAGTTTCAAGTCCATGAACAGTCCCTGGAAATTCTCTTGAAGAATGTTTTCACTTTCCCCAGCTGTTTGCTGTTGTTTGCTTTGGCTCTCTTTTGGATGTTCAGTTGAGAATTCTGAGTGAGATGTCCATAGAGATGGTCATTGAAATTGATTGCCCCATAATATGCAGGAACCCTGGTGTATTAACCCCACGCATCCCTCCTAGCTCCATCGTATCATTTTAAGGTTCTCCCTCCGCTCTCGCGCACAAAGTAAAAAATTCTCTCCTCTGTTAACATTTGTTTGGTACTTCCTATTTATTTCCAGGTGGGTGGCCAGGGGAGGTTGTGCAATCCCAAGGCTCCCACGCAACATCGGCAGGTCTCATCGTCACCGGTGGAGAGTTCCCGGTCCTGTTCTACGGGTCTCATGACGACTACTGTCACGCACGGAGGTGGTTCCTCCTACCCTAGGGGGACCGGGTGAGCCATGACGGGGCCTCCAAGGACTGCATACAGGTCTACAATGCAGTGAACATCATTGTGTTGTGTTAGGTGTAGGCCAGTGGCAGCGTGCCAATTTTGGGGAATGTCGGGGTTCATCAAACGTAAACAGATCATTGTACTAGTTTGGGGCAGCCCGAACTGACCAGAACAAAGGTGGGTTGGTCCGGGTCGGTATCCATTTCCAGTTCTCACAACTGCTTGCTAGTACCAGCTTTTTCTAGCTGGTATCTGTATCTGTATTGTGTCCAGTGTAGGATGTGCAATCAGAGACAGCCCAAGCACGTTACAGGGCATGTCCCACCAGGTGGGAGAGTTTCCATTCCTGTACTTGGGTCCCATGACTGCCACTGGATGCACCACAGAGGGTGTTTCCCGTTCCACGAGGGGGACCGGTTAGCCACGAGCAAAGGCCTCCAAGGACTCACTGCAGGACGCAGGTTGTGTTGTGAGGAAGTTAGGCAGGCAGAGTGTAAGCTATATCAATCGAAGTGGGTCACACAAAAATCAAATTGGAGTACAGATCCAAAGTAACTTTCAGCCCTTATACCCCTCAAATTGCCAAAATCAACATTTCTTAAGGGATAGTAAGCTATCTTTGGCCTCTCTCATACTAGAATAGAGTATGAATATTTGAGGCCGGTTTAAGGTATTGGATAAGATTTGTTAGGTTGAATATAGCTTCATTTCAGCCCGAGTGGTGGGTTGACAAAAGCTAAGGTGGGTCACTGCGGTCCCTTGCCGACCCACATATGCCGGGCTTCAAGCCAATTTTGGATATGTGGGTTTACTAATGAAGCATCCCATGGTACCAGTTTTGGGGCAGGCACAAATCGACCAAAACAAAGTTTGGTGGTTGGTACGGTACCATTCCAGTGTCTCACATCTGCTAGCTACCAGCTTTTTCTACTGTTATCTATGCACATGGGAGCATGCTGTGGTAGGATATTATTCAGATAATATTGATCCATGCACTATTCTGCGATGGCGTAGGCCAGATTTGAAATCAATTAGCGAAAAATTGATAGTCTAGAAGGAGTGGGTTGGTAAAATATTGTAACTCTCCAAATTGGCCCTGGTTGCAGAGGAAGGGCCACTGTTTTGATCTTATATGCAGAGCTACAACCTGAAGGAAACCGGCGTGGTAAGGAAAATTCCTCATTGTCTGCAAATTCAATCAATAATCGATAATTACTTCGAAGACGCCGCAGGGTCCAGCCATAAAAGAGGATAATATTGTGGGGTTATGGGAAAAACAATAAGCGCAGATCCAAACCGACCCCCCCACCCCATACAAAGTTCGATGCAAAGTTGGTGACCTTCAAAGTTTCTGCAGAGAAATAGAGTCCTTATTGCACGATAATGTGCGATATAGTGGTTGGAATGACCATCACAGAAAAATCCATGTGTATTTTATCGTTCCATGAGGGGAAAATGACTCAACATGTTGTGTAACGATTCTGCATTTTCTTACAAAAGTGACTGGTCAGCACTATATCTCAACCACTACAGAATACTCCCACACAGTTTAATGAATTTCAGAGGGGAATCCGATCTGCCCAATACAAATGCTCAAACATTGAACTCTGTAATGGAACTCGTAGGAATATCAGGTTTGAACTGGATAGTAGCATGTTAAAACAGGCGTTGGACTTATGTTCACCGTGTATATAAGCCTCATCACTTCATATGTACAGGGCGGCCCTTCAACCAATCGGTAATTTGCCTAAACAAGCGCCTTTGTGACTTCGTCTTCCTGCTCGTGTCGAAGCGAATCATGGGCGGGACTAGTGGGTGGGTGTGCAACGTCTAACGTTGATGCGCAATCGGGAGAATTTCTCTCTTTCACTAATTACGGGAAACGGAAATGCATGCTGGAAAAACTACTCTATTGCCGTCTGATCTGGAATTGTTTAGACAACTCCAACTAGTTTGACTACGTTAGATGGATATTTTTTTTAATTGCTCATTTGAAGGATTCATTATTTTTCTGAACTCGCGGCGATTACCAAAACAAACTGCATACGCCTGCGCATAGCCGAAACGGGGGCTTCGGTCAATTTTAGGTTCAAATGCATCATTCTCGATAAAATCTTCATTTTACGGTGTTTGTAAAAAAGTTATTGTCAAGTCTTCTTGTAAATATTCATGATCAAAATTATGGGGCAATTTGTTAACAGATCATTCAGGGTGCTACCCCATATCAAAGCCTGTGTGCTACTGATGACTGACATCTACGGTCACCTGAATCGTAATGAGCAAAAATCCCCTTTTTGGGGGGATTTTGTCAAAACGAAGTCATCTAAGATGTATGTGGTGGATATTCGACCGTGGTATATATAGAAAGAGCGGCTGAGCCCCCTCTATTTTGAACGGCTTCTCCATATGTCGGCAATTAGCAGACTAAGAAACTGATACTCTCAGTTTTACCATTCGCTATCATATTGCCCTTCATTACGTGAACTTGCGTTGTCCATATCTAATCAGAAGAAATGTGTTCCGACTGGTATTAGATAGCATGTAGGAGGATTATTTGCCTCCCAACTACCTTCGGGGCACTTTCTTCCGAATTGAAAATTCAACACAATGCACGGAGAGTTCCACAATGTTGCCATTGCATTTGACCCTTGATTTGGGTCTATATTTTCTACAGCTCTGTTGGAAGCCTCTAAGAACTTCAAGTCCCAGCAGCAGCTAAAGAACTGAAGGAGGCCAAGGAACAGGAGAATAAACAGTAAGAAACCAAGAGGATTCAAGTTCATCAAGGTGAGTGGCAGGTCCGAGAGGGGCTGTCTCGAGATTTGATCGCCTAAACCTCCATCCTGAATAGTGACAACTGTGAACGATGGATAACATTGATTTGATCGAAGTGTCAAAGGGGAGGGATTAATACATAGAAACCTTGGTATGTGAGGCAATCCCTACACACAAGAGGGTGAAGAGAATAAAAAAAAATCCAGGGACTCTCTGCATATCACCCCCAACCTATGTAACCATTGGGCTACATTGATTCTACAAGAAGTGTAAACGGCGATAAGTGCAGATGATACTGCAACATTTCAATCTCATAGTTCCAGGGCGCGCATACACTCCCGGATCGTGACATATGGAGATGGCTCTCTCCAATAATTGTAACCACTTTGTTCTTGTTTTTCTCCAGACCAACAAACCAGTGGGCAATGTGCAAATGCCAGTGTTTGACATCTCTTCCTGTGCAGCGTGTGACTGCAAGCCTTCCATGGAGCACCCCTGCAGGTCGGACACGGAGTGTATGAACAGGCTACTGATGGTCGAGTGTCACCCTCAGGTGAGGCCTATTGACCCCATCCCCCCCCCCCCCCTCCCCTACAGCTCTGTAGAAGTTAATCTAGATATCCGTATGCAGTCGATAGTTCATTGTACAAAGGGACTGCCAACCACTCTCGATCGTGTGTAGCAGACTGCTTACTTGGGGAGCATTGGCGACGCAACTCAAGTTATTATAAATGCTAATTTCTCCACCCCTGCTTTCTTCAACACGCTTCCCTGAATCAAGTGTTAGGCCTGGACGGCCCCTGGTCTCCAGGTCGTGACTAGAGTTGTGGCTTCTCTTGCAGCCAATCAGTGATCAGCTCAACTCAAAGAGAGCAGCCTGAATGCCCTTATCCAACAGCTAACTGCCCTGGTTATTGTGACAGTAACTTTTCCAGTCATGTTCTCTCCCTGTTGTGAGAGACAACACAAGAGGATGATTTGCCCTTGACACCAGTGTTTATGCATCAATTTCCTCGATCATATCTATTAGGACAAGCTGGAAATGTGACAGTTCATCCTTTGTGGTCTTTTGGGGGTTTGCTGGAGTTTGTTACGGGAGGTTTGCAATAAGTGTCGGCTGTAAACAGTCGCGGTGAAATCCGTTCCTCCAGGTTCCGAAAAAGTGGTCAGAGCATGATCGTCCTTCCAGATGTGGCACTCCCGGGAGCGGGTTAGGATTAGTTACACCTCTGCCTCGGTATCATCTGAGCACTAGTCAAGAAGAGGAGGCGAGTTATTAACGGTGCTCATTCTCGATCAATACAGCCATGGTTTCTTGGTGAAATTTACTTGGCTTCCTCCCTGTACCCATAGAATTTGAATCAAACTATGCAGTTATAAGAGGTGATCGAAGAGGCCTGTACCATCAGGTGTTCATACTGAGCATGTCTGCTGATATGTCCACCCATAAATTGTTCATATCGGAGGGGCGAACTCCTCATTTCCAATGATGCTGCCTGATGAGCTACTCTCGTTCTGAAGAATGGAATCGGAACTACTCTCTGTGTCTATTCATTCAGTTTGCGCAGCAGGAGACAAATGTGAGAACCAGAGGTTCCAGAAGAGACTCTACCCCTCTGCCGCACCAAAAAACTGGGGAAAGAGGGTGGGGGCTGTTCACCAATGTCGACATCAAGAAGGTGTGTATCCATCTTCCCTGAACTTAATTTTTCCAGCATTGGAGTCAAAGGCTCACCTGTTATATCCATTAGGCCTAAAAAAAAAAGATGTTTGTTTGTCCTCCACACCCCTGAAAAATTGCGGACAGGCGGGCGGATTTTTTTTTTTTTTTTTTTTTTTGGAACGCAGATTTGCAGATAAGTAGTGAAAAAGGGACACTAAAAGCGTTCCGTTCCCCAGCACACTAGTACTAGCTGCATCAGCAGCTTCATTTCCGCTGCAACCGTACAAGTACAAAGTTAAGTAGCAAAACCGTGACCGGAAGTTCGCATGCAAAAACCACGCCAAGATTGACACCAATTCATCTGGTCCTATATCACACTATGGGCCATTTCGTGACTCCGCGACTCTCACATTTTTCAGAAGTATGTCTGAATCGCTTTTGTTCCACACTGCCTAAGTGGTGATCAAAAATCTCCTTCAGGGTAGAATTCGTCACAACAGTGCAAATTCGGTCATAAATAATTCTAACGCCGAGTTTACACAGAACTCCGAGCGTGTACGACGCCATGTTTAGACCCTGCTAGTACTAGTGATCGGCACTGTGTAGTATCACACTACTTGAGTGGTGTCCGGGAGCGCACGCTCGGCGAGTTGCAAGAAATATACAACGAAGAAGTGCTATCAGCCCCACATTGTGTTGTCGCTCTCATCAGCGTTGCTACATTTTGTATGAGAACACTATTAAAATTTGTATGGCTGAAGGTTTATTTTCTTGACAGGAATTTGACAGTTCACACTGATAGTGAAGGTATTATGCTCAAATTTCCTATGTCATTGCAATGATTGTTGTTTTTCATTCAGAAATTTATTGCAAAACTTTCACTATTCTTACATCTCAGGTGCGAAGTGGCAACACTGATAGTTGCTCCAAAGTTTAGTAAGGTGTTCCTTCTTGGCACTTGTTATATGCATTATCGCCGCGAACCACGCAGCCAGGCCCAGTCAGTAATTTGATCTGTGTGACGAACGTTTCCAAGCCATTACATAGCACCGCCGTGCATCGCGCGGCTCCAATGTTCCCTGTTCTAGGCTACGAAAACTTTTAAATTGTAAGTGCGGGAGTAGAATTTCGGGGGTAATAAGAGCAAGGGTAGGACAGGTCATGATCGATCGATCGATCGGTCGATGAGTCAACGCGTCACGGACTGGCATTACTCCCACAGGTATGTGTATGATTGGGTTTATAGTGTGTGTTAAGACGACGATCGAACATGGAAAGTTTTTTGTGACGGAAATGTAATAGTTTGCAAGCGGAACAAGAAATTAAAAAAATATTGAAAGTAAAAATATGTTCGGAGCGGAAGGAAAATTCGGTCGGGCGGTGGAGGACAAACAAACAATTTTTTTTTTTAGGCCTTAGTTGTAAATACCATGAAATTGCTTTGTGTATGTGTGTGGTCATGCTTGTCTGTTAATCCAATTCTCTGGAATTGTAATAATTTGTTATGAATTTTTTTGTGGTATCAGGGTTGGGTGAATTTAGTCGCATTAGATTTTGGGCAGGAAAATTCCCTGAATTTAGGGCAATCAGCCTAGTTTTTTACCACACATTGTCCGAGTTTGTTAGTAAAGTAACAGACAAATCTTCGTACATGATTCCCATTGATTTGTGGTCAGGTCGAAGGTCAGCAGAGGTCACAGTCCAAAAACCCTGTGGACACAATAGGTCCAGAACTCTTGGGCCTATTGGGTTGGTGTTCATCTTTCCATTATCCCATTTTTTCTTATCTCTGTTGTCAATTTTAGCCTCAATTATAAAATTAGCACTCAATATCCTGAGGTTACAAGTAACCCTTGTTTTGATACAATATGCTCCCTACTTTAGCTTCCCGACAAAATGGGAACATTTCAGGCTAGGCTTCGCTGATAAGGGCGATTGGACCCACTGGCCTCCTTCCTGGTGCCACCCTTGCTTGTAACCCAAACGTGCATTACACGTGACCTATGTCACCATATCAGTAATAATATTAAAATAACATATTTCCTCGAGTGTAAAGTGGCTTATCTATGCCGTTCCTACCCAAAGGGTGAGTTTGTCAACGAGTATGTCGGCGAGTTGGTTGACGAGGACGAGTGCCGGAAGCGGATCGTCGAGGCCCACGAGAACAACATCACCGACTTCTACTTCCTGACGATCGACAAGGAGAGGATCATCGACGCGGGCCCAAAGGGGAACTTGTCTCGCTTCATGAACCACTCCTGCCAGCCCAACTGCGAGAACCCGAAGTGGACCGTCAACGGGGACACCCGGGTCGGGCTGTTCGCCCTCAATGACATACCAGCAGGTTGGTAGATGGTGCAATGAAAACCTACTAGGGGTGGGGACTATGAGTTGGAGGGGAAGGCTCACGGTGAGAAGAGGAGTTTTGGATAAGTTATGCCTCCCACGTCCATGTCCCATGCCACCCACGTGTTAAAGTGGGTACCTTGTGGGGTGCCTTGTGGAGAATATCCGCACTTATGTGACAACCGCTTCTTTGGGAAGGGAAGATCCCCAGGAGACACGATGAGTGACAACTGTAATGTGTACATCGGCAGAGAACAAGCGACAGGTGTGTGCTGTATAGTAGGGGTGTGACAAGTCCTAGTGACCAGGGGTAATGAATGTGGAGAACTGAGAGCATATTTCTTACCCTAAAAAGTGCTATATAAGAACGAGATATTATTATTATTTAAATATCAAATCAATTCATAACCTCGATACTCTACTCAGGTAGGACATCTGTCGGGTAGTGCGCAGAGCCTTCCTCCCAGAGATGTATTTGCAGCTGCTGATTCATTCATCTCCATTCATTTGTTACTTTGCTTGCAGACTCTGAGCTGAACTTTAACTACAACCTTGAGAGCCTGGGTAACGAGAAGAAGGAATGCCACTGCGGCGCCCCCAACTGACCAGCGGCTCATTGGAGTACGACCCGAAGGTATTTAGGAAATCAAGATCCTACTTTTTGTCCCCCGAACACAAAGTTCAGAAAACTGGGTTTGGTTGTGATATATGTAAAATTTACAGATATAAGATTCCTGATTTTCCTGCAAGATTTCATCCAGCTTGCACCATAAACATATTTTGCCGCCCTTCCACCAAGGTTCAGGGATAAGGGGGGGGTGGAGAGGTTGTTCGTCGCTGAGAATTGAAAAATCACTCTATGGAAAAATAAATGCCAGATATATATATATTGAAGGGAATCACCCATCCCAGTGAATGCAGTAGGACAAAACATTACAGAGGAGCATAATAAATTGGACCAAAAATTGACCTAGAACTTGGCAAATCTTGATTCACACCAGGAAGTAAAGTTCTTCTAGGTGGTATGAAATATACATACACATATAATGGTCCTAGGTATATGCCAGAATTATTTTTGATAGCATTGTCGCATTGAGATCGTACAACCCCTCACGCTGTTGGAGCCGGAGGCAAACTGTCTTACAGAGGAAAAATAAAATGTGGGAGCAGCAGTAATCGTAGTTCTCAGTTCATGAGGGAGTTAGACAGCTTTTGTTGTCTTGCCTGAACAAAGTTTAGAAGGAGGGACTTAGGTATCACTTTGTTGTGGTGTCCACTTTCTCGTTAGCAGGATACCTCCCAAACGGTGAGGCCAGTTTTGTTGAAATTTTGTATGTAGTATCAGGGTTGGGTGTTGAACATGATTGATTAGATTTTGAGCGGCAAAGTCACGGATTAGGTAGGGTAATTAGCCATATGTTATTGTTAATTTAGTGTTTGGGCTCTTCAGCAAGATTTCGATGAACCGTAGGTGCTATGGTGACCTGGCTTGGCGCATAGGTGCTAGGTAGAGATAAAATCTAAATGAGTTGTCCCCTTAATTTTGATAATTTATGCAAATTCCAAAGTTTGTCAGACTGGAGGTCATTCGGCTGTGTCGATTTTGTTTAGTTTATTCCAAATTCAAAGTTGCGTGGATTCCTATGTAATGTATAGGCAATTTCAGTCAAATTTCCACAAAACTTATACTCCTTGGTAGACGTGGTCCATAATGGTCACAGACTTAATACGAGACAGTAATTCTCCAATATGTTACCGTGCAACAATTTGCGGCCAATTGAACGCGCGGGGCATACTGGGAAATGCACCCAACACGAACTGTTCGCGCAATGGACATGCAGTACACCACGAGTTTTCGGTGGCGAGCAATAATACGCCAATTTTGCGGCTAAATTATGCAATTTGAGGCAGGTAGGTGCCATAACGATTCAATTTCTGTGAAGAATTTATATTCTGAATTTTTGTGATAGTTCCCCCCGCAATTGTTTGTTGCTGTTAGAAATTTCAGAATGTAGACAACTTTTGTGTCTACCACCCCTTCCACACTGATATAAACAAGTGTCGTACTGGAGCATACATCTAGGCTGAGCGTTAGGCCTACGTAGCTTCCGATGTCTGGCCCGATGCGAAGACTACAGAGCAGCTAATCGACAACTTTGGTGAATGATATGACATGTCCAAACTCCTTTTGCATCTCGG
The DNA here is from genome assembly GCA_026419785.1 of Sclerodactyla briareus. Lineage (NCBI taxonomy): Eukaryota > Metazoa > Echinodermata > Holothuroidea > Dendrochirotida > Sclerodactylidae > Sclerodactyla > Sclerodactyla briareus. The sequence goes on along the minus strand of JAODTK010003355.1, from coordinate 161,885 downwards.
TTAGCCCAATTACCGTAGCACAGATCAATATTCAAGTCAAGTGGCATCTAGGCCTTGTCAATAAGTATTGCCCACCAATGGAGCTGATTGACCAATAGTTCTAGTACTGGCAGAGCAAAATTGCATCGAACCATTTGGAATGAACTGCGATTAATACCCAGTCCAATAGTTGAGTGCTTGGCAGAACGATGAAATTCCCATCTATTTCTAGTCTACTCCCACGCAAACTTTGATGCCGCAGCGGCGCGCCTACAGTGCTGGCTGCGGGTGCCCGGAAAGGAGGTCGCTTACAGAGCTGCGCACCCCAGATCGACTTGAGATCTACCTTTCATCCCCCCTATTTTCCCCACCCCATCTCCCCTCCTTCATTTCATGAATTGCTGGGAGGACTATTTTAAAACCACAGGCGAAAGGGAATGAAATTGTGGGACCGGGGGAAATTAACGCCAAAAATGCGGTTGATGGTCATTGCAGGGGACAGTGCCATCAAGTGAGGGTTAGTGTCAGGGCATCACTTGGGGCCCCCCCCCCCCCCCCCTCAGGAACTCTGACCCTCAATCGGGCAAATCCATGATGCCGCCGCTGCTTTTAGGATCTTCTGTCTTTATACTACCTTTAGGGGGTCTATGTTTTTGGAGGTTTTCCAGGATTATTCAGTCTTCGTCTTCCTTCTGGAGGTCTGATGCCTGATTTTTTTTTCTTTCAAATGGTATACTTGCCGAGCGTAGGATTTTTCCCCAAAAATTCCTATCCAACGCCCAGCACGGTCGAACCTGGATGCTGCACCTCTAATTGTCAGCAGCGATAAACTCAGGAGCTAAATCATTGAAAGAATTGGGGAAGATTGAGCAATTGATTGTAATTCAGTCAGTTTATTGGCTGCAACAACAAAAAATTTGAGTGTACAATCGGTCAAAAAACCATACAGTCTAAGTGTACCGCAAGGGTCAGGTAAATGTGATGCTATATATTTTATTTCATTTCTTGGTCAGGTTATTTTTTTTTTTTTTAAAGGGGACTAAATTTGCTGGGTGGGCATTATCTCAGTGGACAGCCACTGTCAACTCATAGGTTGCCCTAGACTTCGCGTTGAGATAAACAAAGCCTTGTTTCATGACTTGCTTGTCTCCTATATAGTGATATAATCTCTGAATGAAATGTCTGAACAGGCTGCAAGCGGCCAGCCGCCCAGTATATGCTATAACATCAAAAACATCCACAACCTTGATCTATCAAAACTGGAGAAGAGTGGGTTAAGCTGTTGTTGTAAATGCTGTACTGTTCAAGCACTTCTTAGTTAGGAACTCTTCTTGCTGCCTTCTCTACTGCTTCTTACTCCTTTGATCAGTCAGTAAATTGTTAATTTACCTCTTATCAACTTGTCTGAACTATGGAAGCATCTCACTGCAATTTTAAGGACTTTGTGAGCAGCCTGGGGAGTCAAGCCTCTAGAAAACCTAAAACCAGGAATGACTGTGTGGCTTTTTTGTAGCATGTGAGTGATACTTTTTTATATTAGGGTGATTGTAATATTATATGACACACACTTTCTTGGATTATGAATACGGAATGCAAATTAAATATACACTGTTGTGATTTATGGTACAGTGTATTTTAACATCTTTCTTGAGAGGAGATATAAAAAAAAATATACCCAGATACATGCATGTTATACATATGAAGAAATAGATTAGCATAGTGAGTGGTACAGTGACTATAATCACCACTACTAGAACCAATATGGTGGACTTTCACTGCATGAAATTATACAGTTGGGGAAATACTATGGAGAATATTCAAAGTTAAATCTAGTCACTTTAATTTGCATTAATAGATGTTAAAGATGGGACTAAGTAGAGGTTGAAAATAAGTCTTTGATTTTTTATCAGCAATCCTATTATATTGCAGTCTTTTTGGGTGAATTCCATTTCCTGACGCAAAAGCCATTTTTCTTAACAGTTTACTGAATATTCCAAAAAGGGAAAGTCATTTCCTCGAAAAACAACAACCAAGGTCTTGTAGGCTTTATACCTATATCATACCCATACATTACACATAGCACATACACTGGCTCCACATTTAGTCTCCGTAACAATTTTCTCTGATAAATTATTAATATCAACCCTATCCTCTTCATCCAAGCTTCCTAAATTTCAAACATATTCAAATTACTGATTAATAAAGAGTACGTATAGTCTAGAAATAAATCTACAACTTGAGTAGTGTAGGTATATATTAATATATACTGCCTCGCTGTTAAAAAAAAGGGTGTTCTGCTCGAATATACAACTACATTCAGCAAGAATCTGTTATGTGCTGAATGTTAGTTCAGAACTCGCCCCTTGAACCGAGTGACAGAGCTAATGACCCTCCTTAACGACAGTGCCACAATCTTGTGGTTTCTACTGCGGACAGGCTGGGAAGTTATTTTATCGAAGAAATGATTGAATTATTCCATTCCTTCATTTCATTGTCGAATTCGGATCGTTGCAAATCGTAGACTGAAACAACGTTTCCAATGATCAAAAAAAAATCTTTGTTCATTTCGCTGAAAACGAGACCTCAATGTAATATGAATTCCGTTCAAAGTTTGAAAAGTGGATTGTTGAAAAATTTTTGTTGTCGGTCGATGCTTCGTATTTAACGTTTCCTGTGGAATTTTTCTGAGAAAAATAATGTATCATCCCATACTATTGTTTCCTCCAGACATTTCATTTTTGGCAAATATTAGCCTCTCCACCGTCGCGGGTTTCGATTTTCACGATCAACATCCGTTTCCCTCGTAAACAATTGAACACTTCAAGGTCAATACAAACTGGTCCAGCGATGCTCCCCTTGGAGAACGGCTTTGATTTTTATTGTCTCGTGAACCGTCCGAGTCGCCCAGTTCACTTTGTTCCACCTGTTCAAGGGTCTGGGAAATTCTAATGCATAAGTTGACAAATGGATGACCTTGTGGATTCACTAATGGTTGACAGCACATTTTTTGTTAAGGTGGGGTTTTCTCCACTTTGAATCCTGCTATTTGTTCTGTTGCTGATGCAGCCAGGTGAGCATTTTGATTTTATGTAACATGCTGACAGTGTCTCGATCGAAACAAAATATGGTAAAAATCATCAGCACAGTCGAACATAAGTGTTCATAAGGTCCATCAAAGAACCCTTGAGGCTTCTGCCTGCAGTCTCCTCAAGTACAATTAACATTTGGCAGTGAATATGGGCTGATGCAAGTGCCTTAGTCATGCGATCCTTGTGTGGAGGCCAGCATATTCTTGAACACATTTTTCTGTTGTAATATACTCATCTGACAACATCATTTGAATGTTTGTCAGTCCCCCTAAAGTATCCTTAATTAGCCTAATCAGGCGATACTATCCGGCCTACTGTACTTCATTTTGTAAACAGCCCGCTATCATTGTCAACAGATAGGCCTCTAGCTTTGTCACTAACGTATAGCTCCGACAAAAACTCAACCCCGCTTTTTCTGTACCAGTCACCGTTTGTTTTGCAGTTTGGCTGAGCAGCTAGGCATCTTACTGTTTCGAATAATGCAAAAGTTTTCCCCGTCCCCGTGCCTATTATCCTGTTTACTCACCTGAGTTCATCGTCGCGTACACAGTCAGGCAGTTGCACATACGCTTGGGCTAGTGAGGCTACTTGAAGACTCATTGCCCTTACAGGTAGTAGGGCCCATCTCGCGCAACTGGTTTTTGGTCATTTTAAATAATTTCACTCTGAATTCTTGCCGTCCAAAAGCTTACTATTGTATTCTTCGGTTATTTTTCCTATTTTTCAAACAGAATGTATTTATTTTCTATTTACTACGAGTTCTCGACTAACTATTATAACTTGACCCTTCGTTGCCTAAGTACATAAGTCGATTGTAATTGCTGCCTAGGCTTCGATCTTTTGGGTGCACTTCCCACCATGCACCGCGCTTTCAATTGGCTGCAAAATACAGAGCCAACCCTCACTCTATCTATCTCTGTGTAATGAGTCCTTACGAATTTGAAATTCGTCACGATTAGTAGTGTTTTACTAATAATGCTAATAAAAATATCTAGTAACACATTGACTCCTTGTAATTGGTTCATGGTGACGATCGAAGCAACCCACTGATACACACCGGCGAGAACACTGTGGCGATCGGCTTGTATTTGTGGTGCTTGGGTGGGCCTGATTGTTACATATGCCATTGCCATACAAGTGGGCCTGCATGCTAGTACCCTTCAAAACTTCATTAGCCTTAGATCTCCCTAGATTTGTATATAGTGCCAGTGTTCAATCAGGACTTTCAAATGTGCCGTCTAAAACAATTTTCAAACCATTCTCTGGGGGTTGTTTTCCCTATTTTTCGGTCCCATTCTATATGTCCATTAGTGGCACAGCTGCTACTACTATGCTCAATAACACAAATGACGCCCCCCTACTGAACGGTGAGGAAATAAAAGTTCGCCCTAGTTCCACCATCCCACCAGTCTATCTACGGTATCACTTCTATTCAAAGTGTGATTTTGCTTCCGATTAAAGCGCCATCACCCACTTAGAGGGTCTACCATTTTGGATTTTGTGTCACGTGTGGAAGGGTGCGGTTAAGCAATGTTTCAACATTCACACGAGGCTGGAACTATCGCTTGAACAACTATTTCTACAATTCAGGCTCATCCTAGGTTAATCAGGGGTCAGAACTGAAGGCAAGTTCTGAAACTGCTTCTTTTGGATATATACTTCCATCAAATAACAAATTTAACCATACCTGTTTACCCTTTTCATTTCGGAGAAGTATGTCATATGCCTTTGGCCACCTACTGATCTGGAATTTATCCTGTCTCTCCCCTTTCTTTCTCCCTCTCCCCGACCATGACTGCACCGCCGAGCCTCTGAGGAAAGGCGAAGAAGGCCCTAGAACGGAATAAAAGAGAAGAAGGGCTGCCCCACAACAGCCTCACGAGGATTGATTGTTTCCGTGGGCGGGGTTGGCGTCAGCTGATCATAGTGCGCAGGAAGACTTGCCGCCCAAGTCGCTACTACCACATGAAGTGCCTGATCTACAGAAGACACCCTATGGGTAGTTGATTTATTCGGTGCCTCAACCCTGTCCCTAGAATTGATTCCCGTGTCAGACGAGCCATCGAGTGCTGCAAGCTCACACATTGAAGCTTACACTTTCCAAGTCACCAATTCATCATTACCACAGCAGTGTCCATTAGTGCTTCTTCTTGTGAGCCCCGGTCAGTTGACACGCCTTGGCCGAAATATGGAGTCCAGACTCCACTGGATAGTAGTGTGTGGCAGTTGGGCGATATTTGAGCAAGAGCCAAGTCCATGGCCGCCTGGCTCTATTGTTCTTTAACAAAGACTTGCTATAATTCGAGTGAGGCTTGGATGCGCACGTATTTTTTGGCTGAGACAGAGATTGTATTACGTTATGACTACCCTCACTTTGCCACAGGGGTCCTTTGGTTAGCTGGCAGGAACATAATCAATGCCAGGGTTCTCGTTGGGAAGTGATTGTGAGCTGCCCTTATTCCGGGATCACCAATTGCACGGCCCTTCCTTTGTCCTATGGCGCGCCTCCCGGGAACCATCCTGCCCACCGGTCCCTGTTAACGAGATCGGGGTTGGGGTCTTGTCCTCCCACCCCCCCGCAATAACTCTCACGTATAGGGCAAGCGCAGCTTGTGAGGGAGCACCGGGGGGGGGGGTCGCCTCCCGGGGAACAATCCTTCCCACCGTGTCCCCGTGTGAACGAGATCGGGTGGGTTCTTGTCCTACGGCCAATGCCCCCGTACTCATGGTGGCAGCGCAGCTTGAGGGGAGCTACAGGGGGGGGGGGCCTTCCGGGGAATGAATCCTGCCCACCGTGTCCCCGTGTGAACGAGATCCGGGTGAGTTTCTTGTCCTACCGCCATATGGCCCCCGAGCTCATGGCAGCGCAGCTTTGAGGAGCTCCGGGGGGGGGGGGGGTTGCCCTGCCCGGAAGAGGCAGGGCAATTGGAAGCGAAGCGATGGGTAATGCAGCTAGGGCATTTGGCATGTGCACTGCATATCAATTGTGGACATGCTAATAGAAAGCTAAGGAAAAACTCATGTGTTTTTGTTAGGTTAAAAAAAAAGCAGGGACCTAGGGGCCAATTATGAACTCTCTAATATGTGGTGATTACGCCTGGTCCTTAACTATATTTCATAAACCAGGGGCATTTTTAGTGGAATACTGGTTTGGGGGGTAAACTGGTGATGTTCAGCTTGACCAATCTTAGATGGGGTTTTTCACAGTTGCAGCAACACTTTGGAGAGAAGAGTGATAGGTGAGAAAGGCATTATCTCGTTTTTCTATAGCATCTTGGTTGATATTTTGCATTTTAGGTGTCACTCCTGTGAAAAGTGCAGAAATTGAGGAATTGCTCGAAGATTCTGGGTCGACTGAAGTTACCCCTGGGTAAAATCACATTCCATAATACTAACCCATTAAACCCCTGCTATCTGGTCCCTCATTTTCAGAACAAACAGGAGGAACTCCTGCAATGTCCAGTTATTTATCATAATAAAATAAATAGGGCATTCTCTGTGTGGTTCCAATGTTAGTCACATAAATGTGTAAAATAGGGGGGCCTCCCTAATTATTATCTCTGCAAAATCGACCAAACTTTGAAGGTCAATCATGTGAAATGGGGTTTGGATCCGTAGATATAGTACCCTAATCCCCACAGGAAGTGAAGCACAGTAGTTGCAGAATTCTAGTTCTTCAAACACTAAAACAATGGATACTGAGTACTGGCATTTGCGGCGGGTAAACCATTCATGTGTATGTCCCCGCAGGAATGGCCTTCGTGGACCTTGTTTGAAGAGCCAGTAAATTTTTATGTGGCATTTGACCTCTGGTGAATGCACTCTATCTGTTGTCCAGGACCAACTGTAGTCCATATTCTCCAAGTTTCGTTTCACTCCTGGTGACCTTAAAATCACTGTCTTGTTTTTTTGGGACCAACTTTTGTCACCACTCACCATGTTACATGTAAATCAGACTAGCTCTGTGTATTTTCTGAAAAAAATACACAAATTTTGACCTCCGGGACCATTGTTTGTCATCAACCCCAAGTTCCGTGTAATCGACTGGACTCCGGGATTTTTTCCGTGTAAAACCTGCAAGATAGGACAGCAAACATGCGCGATGCCCACTTTTCACTTGTTTCGAATTCACTACTAGAACTAACATGTGTTACTGCAACTACAGATCAATCGTCTAACGTGTTAAAGAGTTGTTACGCTAACGTCTGAATTTTTCTGGTTGTGGAGACCGCGTCTATACCCCCAAAAACCATAACATCGCGGAACAAGTTGCAGGGATATAATTATCCATATTGTGTAGTTGCTACATCACACTTTCTCCTCAATTCATTGACCTTATCGTTGAACTCTGAAGCCATCAATTTTGCAGTCGGCCCTGTGGTTGTCCTTTCGACCAATAGTCTCTGCCCTGCACACACACATGCTATTTTATTTTCCTGCGACACGGAAGTGTCTGGGGATAATTATGGGTTGTGTTGGGTGTGTATCCGCCGCCACCGCCCCAGCAAACTTTAGGCGTTTAACAGCAAAACTACTCTTTCAAGTGCTTTTATCGATTGATCCTAAAGCTTGGTACACATGCCGCCCTAGTGAAATCTCGGATGAGTTTGAAGTGGGTTCACTGCAATGCTGGAGGCCACTAATGTGCATAATTTATGCAAATTTTGGGAGTTCATTTCATGTGAAGGAGGTCATTTCAAGGTCATTGGATGTCAAATTTGCGATTTTCCATACTGTCAGATTGAACAAAACTTGGTGGATGGGGCTACATTCGATCCTGGCAAAGTTTAAGGTCATTTCAGGCCATCGTGGGTCACATTTACGTAATTTATGTGACTGTTTTGTAACTTCCATACAACAGAACTTGGTGGATGAAGGCTTTCTTGGTTTCTGACCAAAAGGGAGGTTTCTCCCCAACTATTGCTCAAACATGTCTAGTTTCTATAAGTGTTCTTTTAATCCTCACATTTGACCATGCAATCTCCTCCACTAGCTCTAGATGGAGCACAGTCTGCAGGGGTTCGGATTTGCGAGCTTTGCCGACGTTTGTTCTCTCAAGAAAAGGTATTGCTGTTTTGGATGTAACAAAAAAAAAGCGGGGGGAAAGTGGCTCAATGCTCATAAGGTGGCCAAAGTAGGAAGGACTTGCATTGATCACTATCTTGGGTTATGTCGTAAAATGTTTACTGTAATCGATCAGAGAATGAGGAAGGTTTGGCCTTGTTGCTCTTGCAGGGAAATGGGACTGCCCGTGGCACCACTGTGACGAGTGTGCAAACCCTCGACAACCTTTGCTGTGAGTGCCCCAACTCCTACTGCCGGAGCCACCAGCAGGACCGGTTCGAGACTCATCGTGGGCCAGCTCTACTGCAAGGAGCATGACTTGGCTCGGATCAGGAAGGAAGAGGAGGGCATCGATCCTGCAGAGGCCAAAGTCATCCAGGAGGCTGTTGAGGCTGCCAATCAGAGACCCGCCGATGGGAAGGACGCCCGCGACGAGATCAGGAAAAGGAGGGACCGGGGGCAACCGAGCGCAGAGAACATCGACAAAGTGAGGGAGTCCTGCGGAGTGCGATATTCCGTCTGCTAAAAAGCCCAAGACCTCTAAGACATCGCCAGGAGACGAAGTTCCGGCCGAAGCCAAAGGAAGAACCTTAAAGAAGAGCGCAAACGTAAGAGGGAAGCAATCATCGAGAAACTCGAAAGGGGACGAAAACAAAAGCGTGGGTGATGACGAAAGGGCGACATGGGGCGAAAAAACTAGGAGAGTGGCAGTCGTGAATGGCGATGCAGGTAGGACTGCTCCCAACGATGCAGACATGGAGAGTGAGGCGGGAGCTCTCATCGACGATCACTCGGCGGGTCCAGGGTGCCCGACAGCAACAAGGGAGGAGAGACGGGGGACTCCGCAGCTGATGGTGAAGTCCTTTGTAACCAAGAAGGAATGGCAGACCCCCTGGAGGAGAAGAGCAAGGGTAAAGGGGGACAGTACAATACAAGGAAGACAGTCCAAACACAAGAAAGAAGAAGAGGAAGAAGGATAGACGGAATCGCGACAAGAGCATGGGAAAGAAAAAGTGAGGGTGTATGAGCAAGCTGGACAAGAACCCATGAACCAGTCACGTTGCCTGGACGATACCGTTTCGAGACGAAATGAATAAAGCGGTATGTCGCTCAACAGAGGTGGAAGGTACAAAACGGATGACGGATGCCCATTGAAAAAGGAAAATAGCCCAACTTTTAGTCAAAAGATAATCTTCAAGTGAAAAAAGCACCCCTGCAATCCCCTAAGATGTATATAGGAAATTAATGTCCATTTGTAGCTTTTTGACAGTTGTTCTGGAACACTGTTGCTGGATTTTTCTGTGGGAAGCAATGCTGAGACATTGTCATGTTCATCACCATATTGCTTGCTCCGTGAAAGAGTTCAATTCTCTTGTTTAGGTATGCTAGATTTGCCATTGTTTTGAACAATTTTGTCATAGTTAAAATTTCATATTGACTGACGTGTCTATTTTTGTTATGTTCCTATTGTTTCATTTTGTTCGGAGCATTACAAAATATTTATTTTGATAGAATTTGAATAATGGAGTGGAATGCATGATGGATCATCAGCAGACAAGGGAATATTCTCTAAAAATCTAAACATACAACTGATTGACCCCGTACAATAATGGAGTGAAATAACAATGTGATCGAGTCTAATGCCAACAGCGCTCATCACCACTTATAACATACTCAGTGATATAGCGTTTTGTGCATATCCTCGTAACCCAACTAAACTGGGCCTGGCTAAAATTTTTCCATGAATCTTGGGGCAAGTGTGAGGGATAGACATCTTCCAACTGAAAATTCGATCTCTTTGAATAATTTTTTTTTATCCCCATCAATCTGCTCCATGGGTATTTTTTTCTTAGCTGCTCCATGCACATCAATTGATTACTAGAGTGTGGTCACAGACTCACACAAGGACATGTGAAGGATATTACAGTTATTTGGACCTTGATACAAGCAACCTCGAGTGAAATACATGGCAATTTTAAAACTATGAAAAGACAACAATGCTTAACATAACCCTTCCCCAGCATCATGTTATATTCAATCCGTTGTTGTTGCTATGCTATGTCGCCCCGCTCCTAACGCTTTGCACAAATTCGTCCACGTTGCGTGCACTTGTGAGGGGTGTGTGCACGGGTGTGTGCTGTGTTGTAAATCAGTGCCGACACGTAAAAACGGTACCGGAGTAGTGCGCGTCGAATAGCCTGCCGTGTGCATCATCCGTGTCCATCAATTTGTTGGGGGTAGGGGTGGGTGCATTGCATAGCCCCTGTGGTAAATAACCGGTGTTGTACAGTGTGGTCGATAAGCTGCATGCACCAGAATCTTGTGGCATCGCAGAGGAAGAGTCCCGAAGGTGTCGGGTCAGTATTCGTTCCGTTTACCATGTACAGTTTGCCCGACCCCCCTGGTATGAATATTGTCAGTATTCCCTGGAGTCATATTGGTGGCAGAATGAAAAATTATCCCTCCCCCCATCGTGTTGTTGCACTGATCTCGTTCATTGGCCCGAACTTAACTTGTTTCCATGTATCTATATCAAAGTAAAAATGACAGTGTTATCATAATTTTAATTATATTTTAAAATGTTTTGGTCTTCCATGACTGTCCGTTTCCTAGATGGTTTAAGACAGTTTAAGGAGATCGGTTAGGTTCAAATTAATCATAGCCTCAATTTATACAAATAAAATGGATGTACTCTCACTGAGAACATATTGGAGCCTTTGGAGGGCATTCTAGTGTAGATAGGTACACTGCAGGAATGGGAGTCGAGTTGTGGTGGGTTTCGTGTGGTTATCAGAGATTGTTTGATTTTTGTTGTTATCCGATTTCATTCTAATCAACTTTCGGCAAGTTGGCTGAGGAGGGAAAGGCATTATTGTAAGAATGTTTCCTGGATGAGTGTTCTTTTGTTTCTCTTACATGTATTTACTCATGATTATGAATGTTACATGGTCATTTTAACCCCCTGTACATGTTTTCATTCATAATCGCTCCAAAGTTGTACCTGCGCCCTGTCATGAATCCTGTCAGCGATTCGTCCATTTCAACAAATTATCGTCCATCGCGAACAAGAACTGTGTAGAATAGGCCCATGGTGCCACCGGTCTGTTTAAGGTGTGGTGGTTGAGTTAAAAGATGCATAACATCTGGGGATATACAACCTGGCCAATAGCATGACACATCCCCCTACTACACCAGACAAATGGTGAGTCAAATGTTGCACTTAGGTGGTTCAAAACTGGGTATGATACCTACCTCATCCCTTTGACTGCCGATTCCATGAGATTGACACACCCCCACATTCACTACAGAATGGAATGAGTGTCAACTACAATCCCAAGGGCATTTAGGCATCGCCTCATAGAAGCTACAGAAATAAATTATGTGTATGTTGTACATCACACGTAAATATGTAAAAAAAAGAAAAGATGCAAGATCACCACATTAAAACTTTCTACAAAAAGCTTAATTTTCACTGGGGGATGGGGAATCTCATTTCTCAATGGTTTTTGAGAGACCGCTCGACTTGCCACTGCCTCTGGACATCTTACGAATTTAAGGGGGTGGTGTTGTCAATCCACACAACGTCCATTTGACATGTGTGCATTACTTGCCATGTACAATACTCTGCCCATGACTGGAGTTGTCCTTGGAGTGGTGGGGTGCATTCGCAAGCGCTTATTTGGTTCAATATGGGACGCATCTGGCGTGGTGACCTCTGCATACCAATGGGGGTTGCTTCATTGAAACTCACTTTACTGGCTTGCTTCTTGGACCGGGTGACTGGCATATTGGGAGCGCGTCAATTTTCCACCGGGGGGAATTGGGGTTCGAATTCCGATCGGGTCATGCCAGAGAGGCATTGAGTACGAATGCAACCTGTCACTTGGAGCTCAGAACAAGAGACTGCGGCGGGGAAGAAATTGCTGTTCAGACATCAGTGGGCTCGGGCCGACGTGTCTAGGAACATGAGCCCACGCAGCAGTTGCTGTCCACAGTATGTACTCTGACCTTGCTTCATGTTCTCAACCTCTTCTTAAATGCAGGAAGGTGGCTGTTAGATGGAATTTCCACTCAGGGTGTGTTTTTCGCATGGCAGGAATAATTCACCTGCCAAGTCGCCTCCTGCGACACCATTCCCGAAGGAAGGGGGCGACTTTCCTTCTCGAACGTTCCAGCAATCCCTTCATTCTCATATTGGAGAAACTGCAGCGGCTTGGGCGTCAGAAGCTGAGGTGCCCTCCTCTCAAAAAAGGTACATGCCATGGCAACAAAAGTGGACCAAGGAAGCTATCCTGACAAAATACATCATCCAGTCCATTTCGCTCGCTTTCCAAAAAAAAATGAAAAAAAGAAAATAAGAAACAACGACCCCCAATACCTCAGCCCTACCTACTTGGAGATGATTCGGATTATTTTTTGGAGTGTCCTAGTTTCTTTGGAGTTCTTGTCGGTCAGCCGTCTTAGATCCGTGGGAGGATATCGTTGGATCTAGTGTTCAGCAGACTGCTGCCAAAACCCCCAGAAAAGTAATGCAGTACCGAACCTGTAGGGTGGTGCTCGGGGTTGCTGGCCGGGTTTAATGATTTCAGCTATTTACTAATGGCCACTTGAGTGCTGCGGTCCCTCCTCAAGGAGTTTTGGGGCCCCATTCGTAACCTGTTGCCTTCTCTCTGGGCACAACGCATAAGGGATTGGAGCAGGACAAATGAGGGGTAGGCAAGTTTTTTCCTCTATGACCAACCCTCCTCCGATGAGCATCCACCAGGAGTCACGTATGAGAGCATACCACAGGCTGTGGTAGCGACTCCGTACTGAGTCTGGCAGAAAGACAACAAAAGGCAACATCAGGAAAAAATATTTTTAACCTAGCGAGTAGCGACGCGCGCCCCGCATCATACCGTCATAAATTTATCATGTGCCCGAAATTTTTATTCTGAAAAGCTCATGCGGAGAGTGGGCGTAGCTTCCTGCCAGAGGCGTAATCCATAGTGACCTAGTTACAATCCTTGTTGCCAGGAAACGCCACACTGGGTCAGGAGTTTGGATGGGTCAAAGGATAATAACAATGGGAAAAAATGTGCTTAATAGGTAATCTCTTGTTTGTTTCAGGAGTCGGGACTCGTCACCCTAAATAGCAATAAATATTTATGAAATGAATGAGAGCGATATCTCTCAACACTACAGGCCTCGGAAGAAACCACTGATCGCGCAACCAGACGAGACAGTGGGGGCGATCGCCTTGTTCGGCTTCCTGGTTTCCATCAACCCCTCGAACCGGAGAGGCCTTTACTTCTTCTGGAGTGGCACCCAAATCTTCCTTCTCAGAAGAATTGATGAGGGTTGAAGGTCATTGGTCTGTATAGCACACCGTGTAAACCAGCAACAACCCGGGAATGAGAAAAAGCAGAACCTAAAGAACCCGCACATAATTCCTGGATAAACAAATCAAGACTGTTCTTATTTATATTTCTCATGCGGCAAATCTCGCATACACTCGTCCTCTTCAGTATCCCTCCCTCCCTTCTCTGAACGTTCTCAATTGACATCCTCTTCGAAGATAAGGATTCTACACTTGCACGGAATACTCCGGGTGAGGTCTGGAATGCACAGAATCATCAAGGTCGTTTGTATAGTCCAAGAAGAGTGAGAGACAGAGAACGCCATTGGGGCACCCCACTAGTGACCTTATGCCAAGTAGAAGAACGGCCATTATTAACAACTCGCTGCAACCTGTTTTAAATCCACTTTTTGACAACTTCAGGAATCTTACCAGTGATCTCAACTACGTCAACTAAGTATTCCTTATAAAGAATGCAAGATCATTAAATTAATGCATCGATTCTTGTCACGCTTTTTACATTTTGAATAACCATCCTAGTTCGTTCGTCGGGATTTCAAAAGTACCTGGTTTCACGGGGGGATCCCGCTTTCCCCCGTGACGTCACAAGGCGAGTTTTACAATAGTCAGCGCATTCAGATCGGCCGAAATTCGTCTGGTGCCGCAATGCAAAAATACAAAAAAGTGCCTAAAATCAAGTCATATATACATGCCCGTCTTCGAATCAAACAGCACTTTGCGGTCGCACTCACAGTGGTACGTAACGTCACGCGGTCCTCCATTGATGTAGTCGAGTTTTTCCCGTGACCAACTGCAGATGACGAGCGGTGCGCAATCCCAGAAGATCGAGTGTGAAGACACACGTATGGTGGTCATGTTGGTTTACCAACCCAAGCCCCGGACATGCTGTACTGAAGCTCCTATACAACCGAGTCAGTTTGGAAACCCGCCGGTTGCTAACCTGTGCCAGCGCCCTCAATTATGTATAGCTATAGAGACAGTCATGCGGCGAAATGGTTCGCATTTCGCAGAAGATTGGTAATATGTTCCGTTTGACAGCCTCTTTAATTCGAGCTTCATTATTAAGCAATCTAGTTCACTCCGTGTGTCATACCTTACGCATAGATGGGGAATTCTGCCAGACGCAATCGATTCGTAATTCCGAATTCATCATGTTGTTTTCTGTCTTCCGTATGAATCGACTGATTTCCCGCGTTTTCTGAAATAGGGTAACACACACTGAAGATGTTGCAGAATCCTTGCACTATAATATACATCTTACTAAGGAGCAACGACGTAGTTTCGGGGCTCTCTGGTCGAAGAAATTCGCGGATAGAGAGTGAACAAACCGACTGTTTTTACGATGTTTCACACAATAGGGCGCCGCCTCACGTCGAGTTTGTGTTCTCTGAGACCGAAATTGGACAGGGCACACCATACGGGCGCTCTGATGTCCTCCTCCAGTTAATAATATAGCTCCATGGTTTACCCCCTGAGGCGGGGATAGCGCTTCAACGCGCTCCGCAGTTACACCTCTGCAATCTCAGAAATAATTCAAATATGTCGCCTCGAAATCGAAAACCTTCGCGTTTGCGATGGTTGCTGCGCCCCGCGCCTCCACTCTCTCCTGTATATCAATGGCATGTCTTCTAATCTCAACCACCGCCCGCCACCTGTTGTAGTTATTTTCCTTCTATACTATTTTACTATTACTAATAAAAAAATCGCCGTCGAGATTCCTCCAACCTAACGTTCTTTTTTTCTCTACCTGGTTATGACAGGCTCTGCTATCTAATTTGGTTTAATATGCAGGCCTTACGCTTAAAAAGTTCGATACTAATTCAGCTCTAAATCTTCCTTTGGATCAAGTTAACCCAGGCCAAAAGACTCAAGGATTCTTCGCGCCTCTCTGTGAGTTTAGATCCTGATGTTATATCTGCTAACTAGCAGACTAGTGAATCCCAATCTTCCGGCCCCTCGAATCATTATCGAATAAATACAAAGAACAGAAACGATCACTGTATCGTGGAACATTTGAAATAGCTTTTCCACAACCCTCTTGTCGCATGTTAGACACTGCGTCCTATTTATCTAAAATTCTATCTATCTATCTATCTATCATCTATCTATCTATCTATCTATCTACTATCTATCTATCTAGCTTACTATCTATCTATCTATCTATCTATCTATCCTATCTACCTGTTTCGAAAATGAGGGTTAAATATCAATTCAGGGGTCAATTTTGGCCATTTTGTGAAATGACGCAACAGCTTCCTCTTCTAAGTCATAGTCGGCCTGATCAGATAGTTGGTCAGTATTATCGGGAACCAATGCTACTTACTTGCTACTCAGGATTTAGGAAAGGTCACTAGGGGATCATTTAGTCCAGAAGTCATTTTCATGGGTCTTATTAACAAAAAATACGCTCTTTCTATAGATTGAACTTGGATGGCCATGAATAGTTTAGTCAGTATTACCATTAAAAAAACAAACCAATAGTGTTATATGGGGATTATTGAGGATATGGTCAAAGGTATCTAGGTCGTTATTTCAGCAAGACGTTAAGCGGCTCCCACCGCTACGGTGTAATCGATTAATCATCAACTGGAAGTTGGTCAGTTATTATCATTGACCATGCCACATGAGGTATTCCATAATTTGTAATCAAGGTCATCTATGGTCAATTTCCGGCTATTTTGTTTGAACGGGTCTAGTTGATTCTACTTCATTAGACTAGATCTGAAGATCATGAAATGTTCATATTATCATTGACAAATGAAGAATGAATGTTCAGGGAATTTTCGGTCAAACGGTCCTCTAGGTGTCAAATTTACCCTGTTGTTCGAAGAGTCGAGCCGCTTCTTCTCTACAAACCAGACGGGATGATCATGAAAGTGGTCAGTAATATCACTGACCAATGTCACTATGGCGTGGTTCAGGAATTGGAGGTATAAGGTCATGGTATGGCCAATTTAGATATTTTTTTGAAATTGTCCAAAAGCAAGTTCTTCTTCTCACAAAATAAATCGGACGGTCATGAAAGTTGGTCAATTGATATCAGGGACTAATAGTAAATATGGGGTGCTCAAAATACAGGTCAAATGTGCATTCAAGGAATCAACTTCGTCAGTGGCGTACCCCCGGGGGGTTGTTGGACCCCCCATGACCCCAGTGATCAATACATTTTTAACGCACAAACCTATTTTTTGCATTTCAGTAAAGGTTTGCAAGCTGTTATTTTTAGCAGATGGCAGCATCATGTGTTTGTACTTATTTGCATAGGGAGAGTGATACCATGAATGAGGGGCGCACTTCCCTTGGGTCCGACCTCAGCCCCCCCCCCCTCCCCAGATAAATCTCTCGGTACGCGCCTGACTTCAGTAGTCATGCCTTGGCATACACTAATCAATTGCTGCATTTGCCTACCTCATCCCGCTTTGAGATGAGATTCCTCCGAACGTTCAGTAAAGCCTGATGGATATCATTTAAAACCAACTGAGAGTACCTTAACATCTCATCGACGACTAAAAGGGCAAGCCGAAGATCCACCTAGGGAAAGATTAAACCACTATCCTTCGGATCGAACCCTCCCCCTCCCCGTCGTAAAGCGCATGTTACGAACCCTGTACTCTTTCGCCGCCAGTCTCCTACCCAGATACCGTATCACTATACGTTAATTAGGCAAATCTATGCAAGTGAAATAAAGAACGGCAATGTTACTTTTTCGTTATTTTTTTTTATGCTGATTAAATTTGGTCATGTTTATTTTACCATAGTCACATCGCGATAACCACTTTGTAGATAGCGAATTGCCAACGGGTATTGCCGTCTACCCATCTACCTATGTGTTTTTTCTCTCCCCTATATGTTAGCAGGCAGTGTTAAATAACCATTAGAAATGTAATCATTCCAAAATGATTTAACTGTAATTGGTGATTACCATATACCTAGCAGACACCCCACCCGCCCCACCCACATGAGCCAGATGAACGACATCATCACAAATGACATTCATACAGCTTCGGAGTGGAGGCACATTGGCAGACGTGTTGAGAGAGCGTTTCGTTCGATTCAATCGACTACCTTTAAATCTTCTTCGTATTAAACACAGTTCGCGTGTCCCTGATGCAGACAATAAAGGTACTCCAGTCACCAATTGATCTCATCCACGTGGACTGGTGGATGGGCCTCTAAACCCAGGGCTCATCGCAGTAGCCTTTCCATCCTCCGAGCAATCGCGTATTTATTATCCTCTGCAATTTCAGCGAATCCAAGAAGACTAGACTCCCGGCGTATCTTCATCTTCCTTGTAACATCAATGAGTATCTGAGTCCCGGAACTGGACACGTCGAACGTCTGGGAAAGTGTCATAGTCGCCCTGTCGGAGGTACTGCCCGTTAAGGTTGGACCTCATACAACCTCCCGAACCACCATTCCCCGCCACCGTGACGGAAGGGCGCAGTTTCGTTCCCGGAACTTCATTGTCCACGTCATAGGTAGAGCGGCTCCCGTCGGGGGAGCCCCTGGAACTCCTCCCTTCGATATGTAATATAAATAAATTATACCACCCTGTGTTTTTTTTTTAATGTTGAATTGCATTGTTAGAGGCCTGTGGACTACACGCCAAGATAGGGGATCCTTAACTATGTGTGTATGGAATCACATGCCTGTTTTAGGCCCACTTGATGCCCATTCTTCGATGTTTATGAGGGTACCTCCACAAACGATATTTCCCGAGTTATAGATGTGACCAGACCTTTTGGTCGATCTTCCGACCCCGGCCACATGGGATCCCATGTGGGGCATAACTAGTGGTAGTAAGCTGACTTTATGTGGGTTGTTTTAGCTGCGGGAGAGCACTCTACAAGTCATCATTCTCTCTTCTCTCCGTCTTCGTTCGTTCGTTCGTGTCGTCCGTTGTTCGTCCCTTCTGTTCGTCACGTTCATTCAAAACTTCCTAAACCAAAATGCGATCAGGTTGAAAACTTGGTGGGTGGATGACGCTTCTACTGGCTAGCCTTAGCTACATTTATGTCGCATAGTGTTATTAGATCTTAATTGAATCCCATTAATTAACCCCAATTTATTTCCAACTTTATTTTGGAGACTCTTCTACTGCCAGACAAGTTTGTTGTCATTACTCCATCCTCTGGCTGAGCATTGTTTACCTTATCTTCAGAAGGCAGTTCTGCCGAATCGTTGACAATAAAACCTATTGTCCAGGGGGACATTATTTTTCTTTCATCACATCTCCCCTAGTTTACATTTACCTGCTTCCCAGGATTTGTTTGACATTACATCTCGGTTGTCCAATTCTCGTTTCTCGCCCTAGTTTACATTAGACCTGCCTCCACCGATTTGTCTACATTACTCTTCCGTCCAATTCCTCAGTGGGTGACCTAGAAATGGGGGCTTGGCCCGCCTCCCCCCCCCCCCCTACCCTCATGCTTCAGGTTTTAACTTGTGGATTGTTGGTCAACTATAACATGAGTGTTCAACATGTTAGATATACATTTCTGTGGGAAGTGTGTTGCACTGTTCACTGCCACGGCTTAGGAATAGGCAACGATAGCAAATATAGGTGCCAAGTGTTTGTATTACATGTTCAAAGGCATTCCATGGTTATGACATATCCGTAGAGGGTCAGTTAAATGTGAACAAACGATAAATGTGAAATGGCGAAAAACTGCAGATGTATTCGCCACGGGAATTTTGCTGTCCGCAGCTACCAATAACGTTCCGACTTGCGCTTGTTTTATTGTTGTCAATACATTTGTAGGCCTATGGACTACACGCCTAGATTGAAAAAGAATCCTCTAACTATGGGTTGATGGACTTGCAATGGCCTTGTTTTAGCAACAACATAATTGATGCCGTTCTTCGATGCTTAGGAGGGTAACTCGCCACAAATTTTCCGACCCGACATTGAGGTCGAAAGAGCTAACCGGTTGTAAGATCCTGATGTATCATCTGCTAACTATGCAGACTCGTGAATCCCAATCTCCGGCCCCTCGAATCATATCGAATAAACATACAAACAAGAAACGATCACGTGATCGTGGAACATGTAAAGCTGTTCCTTTCCCACACCCTCTTGTCCATGTTTCACACTGCGTCTATCTATCTATCTTCTATCTATCTATCTTCTACTCACTATCTATTCTTCTATCTATCTAGCTATCTAATCTATCTAATCTATCCTATCTATCTACCTGTTCGAAAATGAGTTAAATATCATTTCAGGGTCCATTTTGGCCATTTTGTGAAATTACGCAAAAATGCTTCTCCTTCTACAGTCGAGTCGGATGATCATGAGAGGGTGGTCAGTATTTCGGGAACCATGCTACTTACCTTGCTCCTCATGGATTTGAATGCAAGGTCACTTAGGATCATTTAGTCCAGAATGGTCATTTCCAAGGGTCTTTTAACACATCTTCTCTTTCTTAAATGAATTGGATGGCCATAATAGTTAGTCAGTACATTACCATAACCATAGTGTATATGGGATATTAGGATATGGGTCAAAGTCATCTAGGGGTAATTTTAGCAGAACAGTTAAGCGGCTCCCACCGCTACGGTGTAGACTCGGCGATGATCATGAAATGAAGTGGGTCAGTATTATCATTGAACCAATGCCACATGAGGTTATCATAAATTTGGAATCAAGGGTCACTATGGGTCAATTTCGGTATTTGTTTGAACGTCTAGTTTGATTACTCATGAAGAATATATCGGAAGATATGAAAATTGTTCAGTTATTATAATTGACAAATGGTTTAAGTATGAGATGTTCAGGAATTTTAGGTCAAAGTAGTAGGGGTCAAATTACCCATTTTGTCGCAGAGCGAGCCGCTTCTACTCCTACAAATACAGACGGGGATGACATGAAAGGGGTCAGTAATATCACTGACCACTGTTACATATGAGTTGTTCAGGAATGGAGGTCTAAGATCATGTAGTGGCCAATTTAAGATATTTTTGAGAATGGTCAAGCAAGTTCTTCTCTCACAAAATAAATCGGACGGTCATGAAAGTTGGTCAGTGATGTTCAGTGACATAGTAAAAAGGGGGTGCTCAGAGAAATTACAGGTCAAAGGTCATTCAAGGATCAACTTAGTCAGTGGCGACCCACGGGGGGTGTTGGACCCCCATGACCCAGTTATCAATACATTTTTAACGCACAAACTATTGTTTGGCAGTTCAGTTAAAGGTTTTGCTGGAGTTTATTAGCAAAATATTGCAGCAGCAGGTGTTTGTACTAGTTGCCAATCGGGAGGGTTGAGACCATGAATGATGGGCGCAATTCCAGGGGTTCCGAATCAGCCCCCCCCCCCCTCCCCAGGATAATCTCTCGGTACGCGACTGGACTTCAGGAGTCAGCTGGAATAAACTAATCAATGTGCTGCATTTTGCTCCTCATCCAGCCTTTGAGATGAGAGTTACTCAAACGTTCAAGAAGCCTGATGGATATCATTTAAACCAACTGAGAGTAACATTACACATCTCATCGACGAATAGAAAGGGCAAGCCGAAGTTTCTGTACTCATGGGCACTCTCGGTAAAGTCTCTGGTGTGATCGACTAAGATCACACCATAGGAAGAATATAACACCACTATCTGCGATCGACATCCCCTCCCCGGCGTAAAGCGCATGTTACGAACACTGTACTATCCCGCCAGTCTCCATTAAGTATTCAATATACGTGAATTAGGCAAATGCGATGCAAGTGAATAAAGAACGGCATGTTACTTTTTCGTATTTTTTTATGCTGATTAAATTATAGCATTTTACCATAGTCAAATCGCGATACCACTTGTAGATAGCGATTGCCCAACGGGTTATTGCCGCTCTACCCATCTACATGTGTTTTTCTTCCTCCCCTATATGGTAGCGGCAGTGTTAAATAACATTAGAAATGTATATCATGACAATAATGATTATTATTGTTGATTCAATATTACCAGCAGACAACCCCCACCCGCCCCACCCACTGCAAGCAGTGACCGACATTCATTAACAAATGAAGCAGGACAGCTTCGCTGTGAAGGCACATTTCAGACGTTGTTGGAGAGAGCGGTGTCGTTCGATTCAACGAGGAAAGTAAATCTTCTTAGTAGTAAAACACAAGTTCGGATTCCCTGATGCAGACCAGAAGGTACTTCCGGTAACCATTGAGTCTCAACGTGGACTGGTGGATGGGGCCTATAAACAACCAGGGCTCATCGCAGTAGCCTGTCCATCATCCGAGCAATCGCGGTGGTCGGTAATTATTATCCTGCAATTTCAGCGAATCCAGAGAAGACTAGACTCCCGGGCGTATTCTGCATTTACCGTGACATCAATGAGTATCTGAGTCATCGGAACTGGGAAAACTCGATACCGTTCTGGGAAAGTGTCATAGTCGCCCTGTCGGAGGTACTGCCCGTTAAGGTTGGACCTCTACAACGCCCGAACCACCATCCGCCCCGTGACGGAGGGCGCCGTTTCGGTTCCCGGAAGCGTCATTGTCCACGTAATAGGTAGAGAAGCGGCTCCCGTCGTGGTAGCCCAGGGAATCTCCTTCGATATGAGGAATATAAAATAAAATTAGACCACCCTGTTGTTTTTTTTTTCATGTGAAAATTGAATTGTTAGGCATTGGACTACACGCAAAGATTCGGGGATCGCTAACAGTGTGTATGGAATCACATGGCCTTGTTTTAGGCAACAGAATTGATGCCCATTCTTCGATGTTTATGGAGGGTACCTCGCACAAACGCAGATTTCCCGAGTTATAGGGATGTTGGGACCAGGACCTTTTGGCATCTTCCAGACCCGACAATTGGGAGCAAGCGGGGGCAGAACGAGTGGTAGCAGCTGACGTTTTTGTGGGTTGTTTAGCTGCGGTTTTTTGAGAGAAGATCTACAGTAATCATTTCTCTCGACCGTCTGTTCGTTAGTTTGTCTGTTCGTTCGTCCCTTCTTTTCGTCACGTTCATTCGAAACTTCTACCCTAAATGCGATAGGTTGAGGGTTTGAAACTGGTGGGTGGATGAATGAAGCGTGTACTGGTAGCCTTAGCGACATTTAGTTCGCATATAGTGTTATTAGATCTTAATTGAATCCCAGTAATACCCCCAATTTCCAACTTTATTTTGAGCTCTTCTACTGCCAGACAAGTTTGTTACATTACTCCCATTCCTCTGCGGGATGAGCAGTGTTTACCTTCTCTGTCAGAAGGTCCAGTCTGCAGAATAGTGACAATAAAACCTATTGTCCGGGGGGGACATAATTTTGTCTTTCATCCCATCCTCGCCCTAGTTTACATTAGACCCTGCCTCCCAGGCTTGTTTTACATTACATCTCGGTCAATTCTCGCCCTAGTTTACATTAGACCCTGCCTCCACAGGATTGTTTACATTAATCTCCGTCCAATTCCTCAGTGGGTGACCGAGAAATGGGGGCTGCCGCCCTCTCCCCCCCTACCTCATGCTCTTCAATGGTAACTTGTGGAGGGCTTCAACATAACTATGAGTGTCAACATGTTAGATATTATTTCTGTTGGAAGTGTGTGTCCACTGTTCAATGCCCACAGGCTTAGGAATAGGCACTGATAGCAAATATTAGGCCATGTGGTTAGACATGTTCCAAGTCATTCCATGGTTATGACAGGAATGGGGTTTTTTTTCAGTAGACGGTCAGTTAAGTGTGAACAAACAATAAATGTGAAATGGCGAAAAACAATGCAGTGATTCGCCAGCTGGGAATTTTGATGTCCGCTAGCTACCAAGACGTTCCGACTTGCAGTTGTTATGTGCAATTCATTTGTAAGGCCTATGGACTACACGCCTAGATTGAAAAAAAAATCTCTAACTATGGGTGAATGGACTTGCATGGCCTTGTTTTAAGCAACATAATTGAGGCCCGTTCTTCGATGCTTATGGAGGGTACCTCGCACAAATTTTCCGAACCCGACATTGAGGTCGATTAGAGCCTTAACGGATGGGTAGCAGCGGCGGGAAGTGACGGCGTCATTGAATGACGTCAAGTGTAATACGGTCTCGATGTAGTGACTCCATGTGAATGAAAAACGGAAATCGTCTCAGCATAGTAGCCATATGGTGTTGCGAGTGGCGGCCCAACACCGAATCCCGCCGTGGGTTCCCCGGGGAACAGTCTTAGACGATTATCGTCTCCGCGCGCAGGAATTGATCTTCGGCAACAATACACTAAAAAAAACAAATAGGCTATCCACAGTTAACACTATTTTACATCCCTTCTGGAACGCGCACAGATTTTGAACGAAGAAATAACTTCCACATCCACCAATTTACAAAATTTCAGGAAATAACACAGTGATTGGCAGTACAGCGTTAGAAAAGTGATTAGCGCTATTAATAATGTTTAGACAAAAATATTCAATTCCCACTTACTGCTTAGAATGCATAAACTATGCAACAGAAGATGTGGTTATTTGTCGATGACTGCGTTCCAGGGCCGGAAAGCTTGATTCAGTGATGAGTGATATGTGCATAGTCTTATATATAGTTAAGTTGCAGTCATTGTGGTTTGGGTTTGAACTGGAAATCTCTCTTCGATAGCTGAAACTAAAGATTGTTTTGTTTTTCATAACAATACAGATCCACAAGCTACATTTCGACAGCAAAAGACGGTTACACTTTACCTTTCGTTGAACTGACAGGATAGGCGACATTCTATAAGGGCCGAAAGGGTATGGTTGTTGTACAATGTATGTTCTCTCATTACGAATAAGCCTTTCACCTACGGTTTGTACGCGGGCAGGAAGGGGCGAAAAAGATAACGCAAGGAATAAAGAAAAAAGTAATACCCAACATGCCCGAATTCTCTGTGGAGCGGGTAATGTTTCAATTGCCTTGGATTTCCTGTAGCCATTCTTCTCAATTTGGGCAAAAAAAAAAAATAAAAGGTTCTGATAGGGCCTCGCATACGCAGCATCCCGACCCCTTAGTTATACTCGTGAGGTTCATCCGTGTGACGGCATTCTAACTTCTGAATCATTACCTGATGTTCCTATATCCCCCCAGGGACAAACGGTAGCTTTGCCGCGCCTTCCACGCGGCACCACCTGTATTGGCGTAGGCGCGTTGCCCCTTTTCCCAGTCGCCCATTTCGACCCTCAGTTCAGTTTCGGAGCTCTTCGTCACGGCGACTAAATTGTCGTTTCCAAGCCAGAAAAATCTCCGGAGAGATCGCGAATCCTCTGGGTTACTCGGCAAATGTTCGGTTGAATTGACGGACCCGTCGAGACGGCGCTGAATGACCTGTGTAAGAAGTCATGGAGGTGATAGAAATGTAGAATCACTTTATAGTTATCGCAGTGTAAATGTATCGGAGTTCCCAGTACCAGGGACGGTCGTGGGTCGCAGAGTTTACCAGAGTCATAAAAGGATAGGTCCTACTATGTGGTTAACTTGGTATGTTGAAAATGCGCACACGGGCTGATAATTCAACGAGTAGAACATTTGGTTCCGATAAAGGTGGAGGTCATCGATGGCAAAATTTGCATAATTTTTGCCGATTTTCCAAACTTTGTTGATTTGAACGAAACGGGGTCTATTTTGTGCACGGGAAACCCTGTAAATATATCAAATGCAGATTAACATTGTCTCCCATGTCATAATTGTGACATGCGATAGGCAGGTCAGTGGTGTAACCGGCCTTGCGATTGGCATCTATGAGCTGTTACTTCATGGACATAGGCCTGGCAACCCTACCAAAAAAGTGGTTTGTAAAAATAACCCCACCTCGAATTGGCGCACCTGACGCAAGTGGAAGCTGCATTCAGACGGCTCAGCTATCTTATTACCTAGGCCTAAACATTCGCCAAAATTTAAATTATTTCCTCACATTCCCCAATTCCCCCCCCCCAAATAATAGACCTCCGTCTGCACCCTAAGCAATAGATAGAAAAATTTCGGAAAAAAATTTTTTTAATTTTTTTAAGTTTTTTGAAAAAAAAGTTTTCAAAGTTTTCAGACCTCTGATTACCTGACCCAGAGGTAATGAGGATCATGTCCTCATGTGGGGAAAGTTATCATGTTCACAAGCCAGGCGGCATACTACCAAAGATGCCTGACCGTTTCCTTCTCAGGTGAATGATTCGAAAGCTGGTCTCAATGAATCTCCAGATCGGCGTCCTTGCTTGACATGTTCTTTGTTTCTCATGCATACATTCATTTCACTGAGTTAATCTATTTAATAAAAAAAAATCCGTTTTAAAAACTATTTGCCTATGTGTATAATTCTCGTTTGTGTCATGCTTCTGCAGCACACATACACGCTGAACTTGAATCTTGCAAGTAAGAGTTAAGAGTAACGACACTCACCATCCAGCGCCTCCGTCTGTGTTCATGTCACAGTAGACAGATATCGGTCTCGGAACCGTCGACGGATACCTTATAGGTTTACTGAATTTGTCGCCGCATCCATATTTGCTGTGCAGTCTTAAGATGTATCGGGACCGTCTTGACCTCCTCGGTGTCGTTGGGGGGTTCGGTGGGTAATTCGGTTGTGGTCTTGGTTGGTGCGATGGTGGTGTTGCGGTTCAGTCCTAATGGATGTGATGGGTGGTTCGGTCTTGACGTGGTGGTAGGTACTTCAGTCTTCACGGTGGTGGTGGCGGGTGGTGGTGGCGGGTGTTCAGTCACCTTGACATTGGTTGGTGATGGGTGGTTCCGTCTTAGCGATTGTGGGTGCGGTGTTCAGCCTTCACACTAGTGGTTGGCAGGTGGTTCGGTATCGACGGGTAGTGGGTAGTGGGTGTTCAGTCCTGTCTATCGTTGTGGCGGGTGATTTCGTCTTGGTGGTGGTCGGGACTACTTTATGTGCCGTGGTCGGCACCGCCGTCGTCGGGCCATTTTTCGGCTCCGTGGCCAGCGCCACTGTGAGGTCAATATAGGATAAATAGTCCACCCTTTCCCTCATCCAGGACATCTTCAATAGCTGCTTCAGTTTCGTCACTTCCTAAGAAAGAAGGAGGTAATTGAGTAATTCCTCAAAATGGATTCATCCCAGTATGATTTAAACACTTTATATTCGCCTTCTGGGAACTTCGACAAGATTTTTTTTTTTTTTTTTTTGGGGGGGGGGGGCTGCATGCCTGCATCGTATCGTCTCTGCTTCGCGGAGCATCAAATCATAACGCGTAGATAAGTTATTAGTATTACTCCAAATTGATTAATCGCATGAGTCCCCCAGAGACTTATCCCGTCGTTATAGTCGCAACATCTCCTGAAATGACAATTTTATTTACTCTTTCGCCTTGACTGACTGCAATGCCCTATACTTTATATCCAATAGAAATGCTTGTGCAGCCCATGGTCGAAATATTGCCTATATTTTTATCGTAGTTTGGGAAAAGCGAATTCTGAAATTTGGAAGGAAATGAGACCTGAGAGATTCAACTGTATTAACTTGAAACCTTCGATACACATACACGAACGCAAACGTATACCTAGGTGGGGTGGTAGAGGAGTAAGCGGGAGGGGAGACTACGCCTGAAAATCGAGGCAAACTGGCAACATGCGGGCAGGAGGTGAACAGGTAAAGGTAGGGGGAGACAAACAAGTTTCTGGTTTTATTGTCTGTATTCTTATGAGTTTGCAGGCACCAGCACCAGCTACTGCATCAACATCTGGGCAATATTCCAGACTAAACCAGAAAGCCAAGAGGCTCAGAGATTTCTTGATCATCCTTAATAACCTACCGGTTATGCCAGATACGAGAACAAATGGGATAATTGGATGATAAGCACCACACTCTAGCCGAAGGAACAAGGATTCTAGACCTTATCGTGTCCACACGGGTTTTAGACTGACCTCTGCCTGACCTCTGCTGTCCTCAGATGACCTTTGACCTGGTCCCAAAACAATGGGATGATGTTCCATCACGGGGAACCAACATAGTAAGACTAGTAAGTAGGAGCTTGATCACCCAGGTGGGACATCTTGTGCCCACAAGATAAAATGGACCGAAATATCAGTTTTTTCGCAATTGCTCAATTTTCACTAAAAATGTCTACACTGAAACCAATAGGTGTATTGATACTCCCCAATGAGAAAAGCAGTACCCCCCAAAATCAGCTGTGGTACCTTGTCTAGAGTTATCGTGTCCACAGGATTTTAGACTGGACCTTTGCTGAGTCGGGTACCTGACTGACCCAGCAACAGGGGATCATGTACTCCTCATAGGGAGGCCACATACCAAATATGAGCTCAATTCATCCAGGTACCCCATCATGAGATGAATTTAGTAATATTTTATTATGATGAAGTTATTGTTGCCAGAATATAAGTTTTTCACAATCTCTATTTTTTTTTAACCAAAAATGACCCCATTCTACACCGAAACCAATAGGGTCCCCCCATACGGGAGTGGTAGGCCGGATTTATGCTTGATTCGAACCAAGCATCCGGACCGTATCGTGTCCACAAGTTTTTCAAGACTTTGACCTATTATTGCTCCCGACAATGTTTACGTTAAAAATTGTTCTCTGGATTGCAGAGTTTCTCACGACCTTTTGGGTTGTGACTTTTATAACATTTTACATCTATTCATGTTATATTATAATTGTGCGAGTAGGCCCAGATTGGACATTCATGAGTGAATAGGAGATCAGCTATGCACAAATCCTTTCTTAAGGGTTGATAAAATTCGTGGAGTTTAATGCATGTTCATTTGTTCCTAATAATGTCCATGCCCAGTCCGAACCCCATCCGGTTAGGCTTTTACTAGTCGGCAGTCGCCACAACAACGGTTTGCTATCGTAGGCAGGGTGGGTGGTGGGTGAGGAGCTTCCATGAGGGTTTCAGCAAATAGTGCAACTCGAAAGGTGTCCATGTGTGTGTGGCGGTATGTGCGTTTGCGTGTCTGTCATATTTTAAAAAAAATCGCAGATATTCAAGTTTAGTATAACTGGAATTACCTGAAAAAAAGAAATAAAAAAACACACGTTTCGCACCGAAACTGGGATGAAAGTCAAAGTGCAATCTCTTTCGGGAAAAGGGAAATCTGGGAGTGAGTTGAGAGATTTTTTTCATTTCTGATGATATTGGTAAAAAACTTACAATTTAACTTGATTAATTAAAAAAAATCCAAAGGTTAGAGCCTTAAAGACAACCCTCTTGATATGTATGTAGGCAATCCCCAGCACTTTGTTAGGGGTGGGTGGAACGTTATTTCCGACGACTATTTTGAATTGAAAATATTTGGGAATTGGAAGACTGAGTGTTACACTTTGTGACAAGGAGAAATTCACAAGTCACAGATTCTCAATGGATTCTGGGAATTGTACCAAATACCAACGGAAAATAGGGTTTGAGGGGTGACTCATTTTGGTTGATTTGATGGTTTACCACTATTAGAAGAATATTCGGAGATTGGAAAACTGATAGAGTTTCAAATATTGAAAAAAAAGATATCTCAACCCCGGGGATATCCACTTTTTTTTTTGCAGTAAGGCCCTAACTTCAAATAAGGTCAGCAAACCCATATTCTTTGTTTAGGAATGTTGCATATACGCATTTCACTCAAATGAATATATATAGTAATTAACGGGTAAAATATATGACGGAGGGTGGTATAGAGGAAACAATAACGCCCCGGTAGTACCTCAATTTTTTTATCATTGTGGTTGTGTTCTTAGTTAATTTCAAAGGAGTTTTAGCACTAGCTAGTAATAAACCGACAAAACTGCATGAAATAGAAAAAACTGTTGTAAAACGTTCTCTTGACGTTTTATGGTAACATCACAATGTAGTCTGTACGAAAGCACTCTTAACTCTCTTGAAATTTGTTAACGTTTGTTGGTTATACTCTAACGACATACGTTAAAAATTGAAAACTTTATATCAACACTTTCTGAAGTATCACTTTCAAAACGTGTCAAAGATTGAAATATAAAGTGTCTCAGATGATGTCAAACAGTGTCTTAGTTTTTGTTGTGGTATTTTAAGCATTGGATTACAAACGGTTGTGAATGGTTTCTCGGTTGAATTCAATACCACAAATGAATTGACAATTATGACAGGTTTGTCGCGCTTGAAACACTGAATAGTGAAAAATAGAATCAGGATCCTTTCGCTTGATTAAAAATGCACAGTACGGATCTTCTGTAAATTGAATCTGAGATAATCGCCAGCGGAATGGGATTGGAATTGACGGTCATCCCGATCCGCGATCAGGCCTCCCTCTCCAGCTCACGAACCCAGATTCCAAATGGCTGAACAACAGTAGTGGTGACTTAGTGGAGAGTCGCTCCATCAGAAAATTGAGGGAGAAAAATGACTATAGGGGAAATTAAGCAACATTTGTAACTAGAAAAAATGTTGATATTATTTAATTGCGGCAATCAACCCGACCAAATCGAAAATAAAAAATATAGGCTACAGAAAAGCTTTAATTTCAATTTGAAACTAACGGAGAACGAGCTAAGACGACAACCACAGGCACACATAAGGAGGGAGTGTTCTCGCAGGGGGGTAAATGGTTGAATGTTCAGTGTTGGATGGAAATTTGTGGGCTAAACTTTGTCGGAATTTTTGAAGACTTAAGACTCGCTTGTGGTGAAACATTCTCCTTTTATAATAGATGAATCACTGGGACTCTTTAACTACGATTATTCCCCGCGACAAACGTCGTTGCGGGAGATTCCAGGTCCCGGACGTAACTAATCGGATTCTTCTATATAGTAGTGTGGGGGAGTAGACATTCAGAACCAACGCTCATTAGGAAATATGTCAATCAGTCTTTACCTCCCCTAAACATCACGAAAACGACCTTCACGAGTGAGAGGTCTAATGACAATTATCGATAACAATGAAAGACTCTTTGCAGACTCTTGTTGAAGCCTG
This sequence comes from Sclerodactyla briareus, assembly GCA_026419785.1. Taxonomy (NCBI): domain Eukaryota; kingdom Metazoa; phylum Echinodermata; class Holothuroidea; order Dendrochirotida; family Sclerodactylidae; genus Sclerodactyla; species Sclerodactyla briareus. The sequence goes on along the minus strand of JAODTK010003355.1, from coordinate 131,540 downwards.
AAATGTTGCCAAATCCCCCCCCCCCCGGTGGGCGATCTCCTATATACCAACTCCTGAGAAGGTTCGGAGCCACAAGATTCATAAGATGATAATGATATTGTGTCAAAGGTCATAGGGGATATGGCCACAGTTGGACGTTGAAGTACAGTGTGCAGAACGATCTTTCGAAACTCCCTGCCAAAAATTATGAATCTTGCGATCACAAAACTTACAGATTTCACCCAAGGCTCATCAACAATACATCCGAAAAATATGGGATGAATTGGTTGCGTTTCAAATAGTGGTGACAGTTTGAAGAAAAAAAACATAATGATATTGCTATGGAGGGAATTGACCGAATCTCGCTCTTCTTCCGAACGTTCTGATGGGGAGCATGCGCCTTAGAACTATCGAACTGGCGTATAATTCTTAGTGGCACACCGCCAGACAGGTCATATGTCACTTAATCTCCCACCTTTGTGAAAAAGCGACACCAATCAGCTTCAAAAGTGGATGCACTTTATTACAAAGCATACTGCAGGTTGTCACCCCCCCCCCCCCAGCAGAATGAGGGTTTAGAATGTGTATCATTTCCCGTCCGTCACGATGGGTAACTAAGGGCGAGAAGGTGGGCGGGTCCTGAGAGACTCCCCTACTATACGCATGCGTTAAAGTCTCGTTAGGCGTAGGAACGTACCTACACCCTCGGATCGGTACAGATAACCCCACACTTCCAAATTATGAGTGATGGAAAATAAACAACCTTAACTTTGACTTAACTCAGGTTTGTACTCGTTCACTTATATTTACCAATATACACAGTAACACATGCATATGCAATAGTGTATTTCATTATGGATATGCGACCCCTGAATGGCGCAAATTTAGAGTAGAAATCTCATATAGAATGCGGGAGGGGGGTCGGGCAAGTTTATAACACACCAGCGCATGCGTGTCGTATAGTGTATTTCAAGGACTAACACGTTCTAAGTGCTTCTCCAGGGAGTACTCCAACGTAGTGCTGTCGTTGTATCGTCTCTTTTTGCTTCACCGGAGGACATGGACTGATGGCCAGTGACAAACACACATACAGACAGATAGACAGACAGTCAGATGAGTATTAATGACAGATGCAATCTCTAATGTCAATCTGAATAGTGCGGTCAAACAAAGCTAAAATAAACATAGTTGGCGTCCTTCTTCGGGATCTCACCAGTGTTTGCCACCATGATAAATTATCCATAACGTTTGTACATAAAAAAATGTTTTTGACACCTGTTCTACCACAGTATCCAAATAATAATGAGAGAGTCCAGGATCTGATTTTACTGAAGTCCACCACCAGTTTTTAGTTTTGTTCACGTTCGAGGTTCAGGGTATAGTGTTGCACCATCCATAGTCTGTTCACTTATCGCGGTAAGCCATCTCGACCTTAGATAGACGGATAGATGGACGGATAGATAGCTAGACAGCGGAGTTCAGGGGATGCCAGCGTGGTAATGGGTCTACCAGCCCCCTCAATAACCGACATCATCGAAACGTATACTCTCAAGCAGGATCCCTTTTTTTATTGTTTACAAAGAACTATTAATTGGGTTCGTAAGCTTGAGTTGAATTTAATTACTCGGAACACATGTTTCCCCAGCTCGCCATCTCCGACTATAGGATCGGACTACGTTAATGCTATGCCCCCCACCACTAAATTGGAGGGCAATGTCGCCATGTATAAACCCTCCTGTCCTGTGAACAGTGGGGTGTTTAACAGGACATGGAGTAACTCCGGGGGAGTAAGTAGACTAATCACTCCTATTATGTCCCGTATTAGGTTTTTTCTCCACGCCACGGGATACTACCTGTCTATCAACTCCCGACACCATTGATTCTTCTTGTGCTCACAAAACTGCAATTCGTATCTTTTTCACCTTCTCTCAGAAAAACAAATTAAAATCGTTGAAATTAAGTCGTCATTTCGAATACCACGAATACAACTTGGCTATACGGTTTGTCCTGGCGGTGTCGGCACATGATCGTTAATCGGCTGTTTTAGAGGGGACAAACTAGACCTATGCAAGGAGTCGTTTCCCCAGTGGCGCATATCATATTTTGGAAATTATCTTCCGCTCTCTCCCACTCTTGCCGCCCTTTTCTTCATTTCCGCGGCCTTGCTTCTCCTGGTTTTCTCTCTATCCCTCTTTTTTTCCCTTCTTTCCTCTTTCTCCTCCCTTTCTTCTTGATCCACAGATGAACTTTGAACTCTAATTTGTTCAACACCCCAGGCGAACCTTCCCCTGGTCACAATGTTACATACGTCCATCCCGATCTTTTTAAGAAATGAAGGAGGAAGAGCATTTGAATCAAATGTTACTGAGCGATAATAAATAGATGAATAACACGCACACGATTTACGAAAATACCTCACCAAGCCACATGGCTGAGGTTAAACCCAAAAACGATATGTCCAAACTCTACACCTCCGAATTGAATGTGGCCTTGTTTTTGGTTATTCATTTATTTCGCTGTGATGACCGGGATAGACGGGTGAAATACACTGCTCTTCTATATTAACCTTAAGAGGGAGACGGATAGGTATGCACATAGAGCCGAATGATTATTGAATCAGAATAATTGACACATTCAATGAAATTATTATCTTGTTAACAATTCAGCAATGTTCTATTCAAATTCAATCTATGGTTCGTTTGTTTACAGGGTTTTCCCCCAAAAAATAGTCTTGGTTCGAACCCAAAACTTAACCAGAGAAAATTATTACTATATTATTATATTATATTAGTATTATTACACTCTAAAACATATTTGGTCGAATCCCACACGTACAATTTGGTTCACCAGTATGGTGAGATTTACCCATATGAGTAAGTGTTTATCCCTGCAGGCTGGGGAAAACAAATTGCCCGGGTGGGTATTTGTACACAATATTTTGAGAGTGTATCTATATTATTGCGTGGTGTTCGTTTTCCCACCAATTGATAGCAATTTTTTTAATCTCTGACGCCTATGAGGGGTCTACTAGTATTGAAAAAATCTTTTTACATATGCAAGGGCTTGTTCCGTCAGAAGAAACGCAGTTTAGCCATTCAGATAGTACGGGTAGGGCCAGAATTAGATGGAGATAACCACTTTGACATGCACTTCCCATTACATTAGTGAGTTGACCATGTGGCGGCGTTAGAATGTTCCATGTCACTGGCTTCTAGCTTAACGGAATACAAGTCCCTTCGGAGGAATTGGCCGGATGCCGTCAGGCTGTTGTAGGAACTGGATGTATCTCACTGCGCTTCCTATGTGCTATAAGATTAGTTGGTAATCAAACAAATACAGAGTGGAATGAGATAATAGCCTACAACTACCGTACATCACGATTTATATATATTGTTAAATCAACAAAGAGATACTAATGAGAGGTCCATAATCTGCCTGTTTGGTATCCCCTCATTACTCGAAAAACTACACGTCACCCTGAAACACCTGTCATGGGCATTGTGGGGGTAAAGCAGACCATGGAGTAACTCCGCGGGAGTGAAGACTCAATAATCCATCTTCTGTCTTCTCAGGAATCCGATTTTTTCCACAGGGATAATCAATCAAACCCTGTCAATCAAACCCCGACACCAGTTAATCTCATGAACTCACATGCAGACCATGTGTGTTGAGACGCAAGTGGTGTTATAACATCACTTCGAAAAGCACTTAGTTCATGGGGACCCTGCGTTGGAAAAAAGAAAAAAGAAAAAAAGGCATTACCTCAAGCTTGTGAATTCTGAGTGAATTTGTCAATTTGAGTACCATGGCTGCACTTCAGAAGGCTTTTCTTGCGGGTCGCACACAGGTGTATTAGGACTATGGAAGATTTTTTCGTTGCAGTAATTGGAACTTATAAATTAAGTCCAAACCCGACATGGAAGGCTGTTGTCTTGAAAGGGCTGTTAAACGGAAGGGTCCTAGGTGTTTACGAAGGCAGAGTACATCCCTTCGTTTAGTTAGTGAAAAAAAAGGGCAGGAGTACGAATCCTCATGACTGACCCAGGGCCACAATTAACCCAAAAGAGGAGAAGAACCCAAGCATGCCTGAAGAAAAGAATTCGTCCACAATCTTGAAAAATGAATCAAGATTGTTCTTGCACGCATTCACCCTTTAGGACAGGAAACCTCTTCAGGAGGCTATTCCACTCATTATTAACTCTCGAGAGAAGCAGTTATTTTCGATGTCGAATCTATAGCGTTGGCCACAGGGCTTGAGGACAACGAACAATATTGGTGGTAAAGGTAGTGAAAGGAAGGCCCTCGAATCCCATGATGAACATTTTAAGAACCTGAATCCATTCACTCGAGTTCTCTCACGCCGATCCGAGTTATGACCGAGAGAGGGCCTCTTTCCTCGTAAGGTAAATCTCTAAGACAGTGAAATACAATCTAGTGGCCCTCCGCGCTAAACGTTTTCATTACCTGACTTAACTTCAAGAAGCTATTAACTCCATATTGACCAGGATTACTCCAGTACGGTCTCAAACAGCCTGAGTAACTAATAGCTTATCAAGGGAACAACTGAAAGTGACGTCTATCAAAGAACAAGATTCCAAATACCTTCTCGAGCTCAGAGCAATGCGTAGAGGGTATCATCAGGACGGTGGGTGTGCCAAACTTTTCATACGAGGGGGGGGGGGCGGGCCAAGACATTGTCAGGGGGGGGCACAAGACTATTATCTAGCAAGACCACCAAGAACATTTGAGTTGGACAAGCTCCCCACCCCCCCCCCCCACGATGGCCGGAAAATGACATCTTCCCAGGCTTTTTAGGCTGCAAGTACCCAGGCTTCAAACAAGGGCATTTTGTGATTACAATTTTGTGTGTGTAACCGGTGGAAATGTGAGAATTTTGTCAGACCTCGGTGGATTGCTGCCTCGGACTTTTACTTGCTTGTCCAGAATGTTCAACAATTTGTGCTCCATACTGATACTACTGTTCATCAGTGCGCCGAGGCCTGAAATTTGGATTCTAGGACCCTCAATATTGACGGAAAAAGCACTGCTGGGTTGTTTTTTAATACATCCTTGAACTATGATCTAAGTCTGCATTTATAATTTAATGAGATAACAATCAATCTAGAGAAATGTTAATACATACCGATGAGTCGAGAGATACAAGGAATCATATTACCATCAACACCACTGGAATTGACAACTAAATTAAAAAAAAAGATCAATTTTAATCCTCAAAAGTCTCCATGTCGCCTTTCATTACGACCATACTTAACTTTTAGCGGTCTTCCCGCTGCCCCTAGAGGACCCTTCCGTTAGGTGCTCCGCACATTAGGAAAATTGCATGGTGACGAACATCCGGTCGTGAAAATATGTGAATTTTTCCGGGCCTTTGATGAAGAAAGATCGCAGACCAGATAGAGAAATTGGTTTTCAGATTTGTTTCCGTGTCAATTATTCTCCAAATTTACAGTCAGAATTGTTTGTGCCAAGCCCTCCGCAATATATGTATACCAAAAGTCAATCACGAAACCTTAATAATGATGTGCACGAACCCCTGTCCAGTTGGTTTTCGGGCATATTGCTTCCAGCAACTAGACATGTGCAAGGGAAGCGGGGTAAACCGCCCACGCCGACGTTTATATCCGCGCAGAAATGGCCTTTGGGACATCGTTTGAGAACGCACATAAATTATACCAATTTCTGTTCACGCGGTTGACTGTGAAATGCTTTGATGTTGTTCGCGACCAACTGTAGTCCACATTCTCCAAGGTTCGTTTAAATCCGACGACGTTAGAAAAATACGTGAAACAGACAACATATTTACCTGAATCACAGTCATGGCTTTCGGCGACCAACTTTGTAGCCAACACCGAGTTTCGGGTACACGGACTAACTATGTATTTTCGGTGAAAAACTGCCAAAATAGAGGGCAGCAGAATCAAGTAAAGCCCACTTTCAAACTCATCCGATTTCACTATGACGGAAATGTGTCAATCTGACTGGTCAATAGATGAACTGTCGGAGAGTTTAATGCGCTAACGGTAGTGTCTGGCGGAACATAGCCAATGGTTATGTGCACTGTTAGAAAAATGTCAGTTGGATTCAAACATTGGGGAGGGGGGGGGGGGCTGCATTAAACGTGTTCCAAACCAAATTCTCATTGTGGGGCATTTACATATGTGGACCGACACTTGTATAGAGAGAATATTGCTGACTGAAGGATTATTGCATTAACATGTTGTAACTGAAAAGACAGAAAAAAAAAAGCGCACGCAGCGCGAATATTTAGCATTTTGACCTCCTCAAAATAAAATGAGGAAATTGCGTGAGAAATATGTGTTAGGCCTTTGTGTATGGCTGTATGTACCTTTGTTGCTTACCCTCATTTTAATAATTATTTTGAGAGATGCATACATGGAGCATTGGGGGGGGGGGGGGAGGGTCGATCACATAGGCCATCCCCACCATCAAAATATTAGAGGGACGTATCACCCCCCACCGCACTCTACGCCTATGGACAAGGCGCGCAATTTTTTCCGGGTTGGTGTTTCTTAAATGAATAAGCATATGGTGTTATTCACAGTTGTCGTAGGTATATTATTTGGGGGAACGCCCACGCTATTCATCCTGAACGAATTTATCGTGTTACAGGAAAACCTGGAAGAACAGGGAGAAGGTTCGAATTATCACTGGAGCGGAGTTTAGATAGTACTTCTGTTCATTTAATCCAGTGACATTTGGACTTGGTATCTGTAGGTTGTAAGTGGGCTCCTTCTATTCTTCCCCATACTTTTTCGTTCAGGTGTGAATAAAGAACTCCAATTCAACCGGGGGGGGGGGGGGGGGGCTAGGGGGGGGGCTCTAACATTGAGATACGCCGCGAAAGTTGTAATTTCAAGGGTCTAGTAGGTTCTATGGAGCAAAGTGTTGGAATGCATTGCATTAAGTTCACTAAAGAATAAATCTTCCATTTCAGCTTTACAGGGTAAATACACGTTAGTCTCGACGAGGTGATTGCTGATGAGTACGTGCTGTTGTTGTCAATGGCTAGCGTTGAGGGAGGGGATGAGGGTGGTTGGTTCTATTGATGCTTTGCAGCTGATTTACAAGTATACAGGGGGTCCTACTGTATACGTTATGCTTTTTATAGGACGTCCTACTCGTAAAATACTGTATATTGTAACATGATTGCTTTACTCGTTGTGGAAATAAAAGAAATGAATGTGAGTAATCAATAAACAATTAGTTAAGTTCGTAGGAAATGGTCAGGAAGAAACGGAGTAATCATGAAGGACTATGAAACCACAAAAACCCAGGAAGAAGAAAAACAGAACCTCAAAGAATTCTCCCACAATTCCTGAAAAAAGATCAAAGCTGTGTTTGAGCCATTAAACCGATAGACCAAACGACACAACTGCGACTCACCAATCTTATTCTGCGAAAAAGATACCCCAGAATGTCTAATATGCAGCTTCACTACGAGACGAGACGAGGGCCCATATCAGTTAGTAACATTAGACAACTCAGAGAAGTAGTCGGAGAAAGAAGAACCAGCAAGTAGGACAATGAAGATGCATTCTCCCTGTAAAAAAGAAAATAAGGTCCATCCAATCCACTCTCAATATCAGAACAACAGAAAAATTTTATAACCATTTCCAAACAGGTCATTCTTAAAGATTTCATACCTTGACCTTAGGATGTCACCTTTTTGGTAGGATTGAGCCTTTGTTTATGACTAATTGTGGCGATATTTTGTAGTACCCGAGTGAATACGGCCCCAAGTGAGAGTAATGGCGGGATTCCATCGTAGCGTATGCAGGTCCAGTACACATGTGAAAAATCGTGAATTCACGGGAGCTGAGCATGGGGCCAGTGTCTGAATAACTTATTTAGTTTGCAAGGATGCGTATTGGTTCACAGAGGCAAACAAATCTGAATGAAATGAGGCAAACCAACAAGGATAGGCAAAATAAGCACATTCACCAATGCGTATACGGTGTGCGTATTCACCACGAATTAGGAATATCGTATCAAAAAAGCCAATCACGACACTATGCATAGGCTGGTGCATTTTATGGAAGAAACTCATGAATGTGTTCGCTTCTGAAATAAACAACAGCTGTTTTCGTTAACTATGTGATTTCCGTCCATCCTGAGGCTGAGATTCCATTGTTGCGTATGCGTGTCCAGAGTGGATGTGAAAATCACAAATTTACGGAAACGTGCGCTTGTTTCAGAAGAGCAACCCACACTGTTTACGCGGAAGCCATAGAAATGCCGCAGACCATGTATATTGCCGTTCAGTGATTGGCTTTCGAGGGAAGGTTATTCCATAGAATTCATTCGAGGTGATACGTATACGTATACGCATTAGTACATGGTGCTTATTTTGCCTATTCAGCCATTCGGTGTTGGGCCCTCACTATCCAGCTCCATGACCAAAACCCTTTACCTTTACTTCTGATTTTTTTCTTGTGGGATTTTTGGCGTGTCAGGGGTTAGAGGGAAGGGACGCCTACAGTGCAGATATTCTAATAGGGGCAAGTTCAGGCGATCGACTTCCCAACACAGTCTGACTTCTTAGGTATTAGTAAGAATCATAATATAGTTCGTTAACAGAAAAAGACGGCTATAAAATAGCTATAAATATAACAGATGGTTACTCTGGGGGCAGGGGGTGTGTAGTGGCGGTGTGGGGGACCCAAGTAGTAATGAACTTACACATAAACGTGCCCCGTATCCTTGAAATATTCATTGTGCAGTTTATCATAGCGCAAGTCGGCATTTTGACTTTGGGATATGCTATGCCAGTTATACATAGAGATAACGCGGATACACGCGGATTCTTGGTCTTTTGGTGGCGCTCTTGCGGTGGTTGTTTTTTTTCTTTTTTTGCTTAATAAGCGATCAGCTAATAATTTATTATTGTTCAAAAAATTATGGGGAATTTTAGGCATGCGGCCGTATTTCCTTTGGAGAGTTGTTGTGTGGCTTCAGGGTCTTTAATGAGGATTTTGTCTTTCTGACCCCGTCTCTGGGTGATATGTGGTGCTGGCGAATATGATATGAGTTCTGTAAGGATTGTGTTTTTATGTCCCATTGAATATTGTTTGTTAGTGTTAACTGTCGGGTGATGACTATGGTTATATTGGGGTTGTCAGTAAGATAGATGAGTGCATAGACGACAGGGATTACTAAAGATAATAAGCACACATGAATTGTTAGTAGTGTGTGTAATGCCTGGCACAGGTTACGAAAAAATCACACCCTGTTGTCACAGACTCGATCGATGCCAACGCCCGAAGCGTTGCCGGCAGCGCCCTGTGGGCTCACAGCTCTCCACTGAATGACCTCTGACTGATTGACAAGAATAGGCTTAGGAAATAGCTTATTGCGAAGCTCGAAATTAGAGGGAGGCGTCAAACGGAACCTATCTTGATCTTCTTTCGGAAGGTGAACAGTCGCCCAAATCACATGGTAACTATAACACTACTAAAAGTAAGGGACGCTGCGTCGGGATTGCCACACACGGCTCCACACGGATTCTGCCTGCCATAGAGAGCTCCAGGACAGCTGACGGGCTTGCTCCGACATGCCCGAATGTACGAGGCGATCTTCCTGCTGAGTTTATTCCAGGTCCGCTCATAATAGTCGTTGCCGCGTCACCCTGGGAAATTCGTCAATCTTGGCCTTGAGCCAACCCGAGGCGGGTTCATCAATTGCTCTCCAATCGTGGACGCATTCGTGGTTATCTACATCTCAGTGAGAGTGGGGATTGAATACCATTAGCGCTAGGGGGTCAACAAGGACCGACACATTAGGCTACCTACAAGCTCGACGTCCGAAACAGTTACGGCACCACGCTTTACAAAAGTGCAATATTTGATGGCATACCATAAATGTAGCTAAAAATTCTGGCATGTGTACAGAATGGCTGTACTTCCATTTCCTTCAACACTAATTTTAGTATGGTGGGATGATAATGAAAACGTGTTTTAGGCCTTTTAATTCTTCCGACGGATCACTAGTATGACATCGAATTTAGAAAACAATTTATTCAAGGGTCCGGGTTGTGCCACGAACACATTACTGTGTGAAGCGATCATCAGTGTTTTTTTGTTAAAAGTATAACAACCATGCGTGTGAGACGTCAACAATATAATAATGCGACGCACTTGTAATGGATTCAGCGCGCTTAAACTACTCCGAAGCAGTGCTCTGCTCTCTGAGTACAGCTATTTCCCGGTTGGTCTCACAATATTATTCGTTTTCACCGGTAGTCATAAGGTAAGGGAATGGGATGTTTATCCCGGGGGCCGCTCTCCGCCAAATTTAGGGACACGATTGTTACGGTTATCATCGAGTACCGACATTCGTGATAGGCTAGATCGTTAATGTTCCGTTCTCATGGCCCAGTGTTACTCTCGAGGAAGCTACACACGCCCTCTACAGTTTTCATCGTAAACCTCGCGATCGCCGACCTTCTGGCTATTCTGACTCTGCCGTTGTTCATAGCCACGGACCTGGTCACGACTCGTCCCCGCACTACAACTGTGCGTACGTACAATAGCTGTCGATTAACACATGCGCTGGGCGCTAGTGCTTTTACTATGACAGCTACGCAATCACCGGTTTATCCTGATCTGCGGTCAGCCGTATCTACCGGAAGATCTATCAACCGAAGTGCTTCGTAATCCGGATCTCTTCATCTGGAACAACGGCGATCACTATCGCTCTTCTTCCACCGGTCGCCTTCGACGTGGGCAAATTAGGCTTCGACATAGTTCACCGGTGTGTCTCCCGTGGAACCTACACTCTCTCAACATACGAGGCCATTTCTCTGCTGGGGTATCTCCCAGGGCCCCGCTTATCACAATGTACTCGCCTACCTGGGAATCTTGCATCAAGCCTGGGCGCAGGACAGACGCGGAACGAGAGACGCCAGGAGCAGTGCGACCAGCAGCCAATCCAGAGGCGACCCAAACAGGTAAGATCGATTTTACTCTGTCAGAATCGAATGTAACGCAACGGCAGAAACGGTAATGGAGAACCCCACAACGCAGGCTGGTGTGAGCCGTTGTTCGAAGTGGTACATCGCAAGGGCAATGTAAATAATGTCACGAATTATCCCATGTTCCGAGTCCATCAAAGGCAGTTCCACAAAGGGTTCGCAATGTAGTGGTTGATAGCTTTTTTTTTGATGTTTCCCAATGAAAAATGCCAGAACAGGACCCCGGATAAACCTTTGAATAGTAGGTTCAGTTCAGTTCAGTATTGCACAAAAAATAGCACATACCATAATATCACAATATAGTGATGTTCGTGGAGGAGGTTTCTATTTTTAAAAGCAAAAAAGCTTGGACAGGAAGACCCATAAATAATGCAAAAGTGAAAAATGCTACCAACATACTAAAGAAACAACCCCTCACCCTTATTACTAATTAACTACAATAACACGCATACGGAAGTAACCTCAGTAAAAAACATGCTGACAATGGGCTCAGACAGAAATTAGATGTAGATTTCATATGCCTTATAAAGCTGGGTATTGATGATTTTTCCTTTAGTGAGTTTTCAACATTCCAACATTTCGCTCCACAGAACCTAATAGACCTTTGGAAGTACGAATGTTTGGCTGTGGTATTAATGTTGTTAGCCCACCTCCTGGTCGAATATGGGAGTTATGTAACCTGAAAACGAACGGAAAGCCAAGGAAGTCTGGAAATAAAACCAGTTAAAATGAAAATAACAAGCTGTAAGTCGTGAATTCGATCAATTCGGAGAATTTTCAGTTGATGAACTAGGACAGAAGTACAGTGTCATAGAACCCCGATCAGTGATAATACGAACTGCTTTCTTCTGTAAACGATGAAATTCTATCAAATATGAGTGGAGTGAGCATTTCCCCAAGACAATATTACAATACGATAACTGGGGATAAATCAAAGCATTATACAGGGTACGGAGCACATTCTGAGGGGACTATTGTTTTAAGGTTAATAAACTACCAATGGTTCTAAGCTACTTTGGTACAGATTGCATTTATATGAAATTTCCAGTTCAATGGCATCAATACAGAGTCAAGAAATGTTACGACTCATCATGAAGCAAAATATCTGTTCATCAATATAACTTTTCATGTTATGGGTTGTGCGGTACTGGGAAAAGGATGGAAAAAGACGACATGTGTTTTACTCGTATTCAATGACAGCCTATTGGCCTTGAACCACTCGGACACTTTCTTGAATCTGGTGTAATATAGCAGTATATGAAGGATTATCTCGATTTAAAAAGAATGGTTTTTTTTAGGTATCATCTGCCAAAAAGCAGAATTTCAATTATCTGATGATAGGGAAGATCATTATGATATCAAAAATAAGAGTGGACCCAAGACCAAACCTTGCGGAACGCCACAAGTAAGGCCCTTGTAGGAGAGTGTACTGGCCATTTATATATACAGACAAATTGCTTCCGATCAGTGAGGTAAACTTTGGAATCCAATTTAGGTATACCCAGGATACCCATAGTGATGAAGATTACTCAATATAATATCATATGTATACAGTGTCGAATGCTTTTGACAAATCTAGGGAATAACCCAACCGAATACTGCTTATTATTAAACCTTGTAAGAATAGTCGGTCAAGTCAATGGCAGCCATATAGGTTGTATAAGTCTTACGAAAACCAAAACTGAGATGGGAAATTATTCATGCTTCTCAATTGAAACGCATAAGACGATTATAGAATAATTCTAAGAAGTTTGATAAGCTAGAAGAATCGATATCGGTCTGTAATTCGAGGGCACATTAGTCTGACCCGATTTGAAAACAGGAAGGACTTTTGCATTTTCGTTTCCCGGGAACTATGACCAGAAGACCCCACAAATGACAGATTAAAAATCTGTGCAAGGGGTGAGCAAATGGCTAAGATGATTTACGTAAATTGACCACAGGCACCATATCGATCCCACTGGACAGTGGTGGACGGCGATATTCTGATGTTATTTCTCCGAACGGGTTCGTTGGAGAGAGATGAAAAGAACTTGGGATATGTTTTTCTTATTAGGTAGAAAAACCATCAAAGTAAGTGCACAGTAGGGATTTGCTGGCAAGTTCACCAGCAATGCCCGAGAAATAACCATTGGAAGTATCAGCAAATCAGCGGAGTAGTGATGTCTTATTAATTATAAACTATGACAGAATCCACTGGCGTTTCTTGCACTTATTGCTGCTTCATATTTTTTCCCAGCTTTGCGGAATGGCGATTTGCACTCATCAAATAAAATTGTTGTATATAGAATCTTAGCATTCCTTAATAAGGTTGTAAGAATTTTCCTGTAAGTGATAATATACCCTTAGTATGTGTGTGGACTTTGATCTACCTATGATAAAGTTTATTTTTCGTATTGATCGATCTAATGAGACCACGGGTAATCAAGGATTACTTTGCGGTAGTACTGCGAGTAATAGGCTGGAGAGGGAAGTGATTAATAAATTCTTAAGAAATAAATCCGACAAAGCTTATAAGCCCAGTTTCATCGGTAATCTGATAAGACAATCCAATGATAGGTATCTAATGTCTGTACGAAATTGTGCTGTGTTTTCTCATTAAAACAACTTCTATATGGGGGGTTTTCCTTTAAAGGCTAACGCCAGGAAGAATGCTGACCACAGAAATACAGGTAAGTGTCACTAACCTCAGTTACTACAATACCTGCAGACAAATTGTGCTTGAAAGTAGTTACATAATAATTATCAAATTAAACGGGGACGAATCTTCAGTTATACGAATGGGTCGTGAAATAAGGGGCTGAAGAGCAAAAAAAAAACTGCATCTAGAAAAGTAGTTACATGATTTATCAGTCCCCTAATGAAGTGTTCAGATTATAATCAACAGCAATAAAACCAAACTCTTCCTCTTCCTCACTAGTAAATCTAGGGTAATGACTAAATCTTCAGTAAACATACTTGCAGAATGAACTTGGCGGGCGGTAGATAACACCCACCAATCTTAGGATGTTTGGTTTCAGTAATTTCCAAAAAAGAACTTCCAATGAGGTGAATTTCAAATCTAGGTCCACTCTGACTTTAAAATGAACATCACTTGCGAGTCGAAACAAACCCGCACCTCTTTGATCGTCCCGAATTGTGGGATGAAAGTATTAATTGGGAATAGAAACATTGCCACAGGGGTTATTCTCGGGGAGGCCAGTGTTATGCCTTTTAAGATTACCCGCTAGCAACAATATGAACGAGTGTAACGGGGATGAAGAATCTAGAACTGTTTGTCATACCAGTTATTCGCTCCGACTCTCAAAGCTACGAGATATTAATATAGGGCTCTACTCTTTAACATCACAATACTTATCATTACTCACGATTATTGCCATCCCTATGTATCTAGTATCAACGTACGGTCCGAATCGTATACGTCAGCATTGATAGAATCTGGATTATCATCTGAGATGGGTTATTTAACACACTTTCGTAAAAATCTATAACTTGATTTGCAAAAAGTTTGAGGTATTACATCATTATATTGCCAGACATTCAACTAGTCAGATAAAAAACTAGAGAGAAAAAAAAAAAAATGACGTGGCGGGTGAGCACTGAGAAAAAGTGAACGACTCGCGTGGAATATATATATAACATAATTATAATAGTCGAGGAGAGAGACACTGTTCGAAGTTATGGTATTTCGCAGTAGGACTACGTTGCGTTCAGAAACCAATATAGGTTAATTACAAAGACCTGCAGTCTCGTTGCCATGGATCTGCCTCTTGACCTATGTGCGGCACTGCACTTTCAACCCAGGACGAAGATTCTCCCATATAAGGACCACGAGGACACACGTTGCCGTGATTTCTGGATTGTGTCAATAAGTGCAAGTTCTTCGGCGGTAGGTTTCTTGGATGCAATGCCAGTTGACGTCCGGTTTTTCTCATCGCCTGATGAATCTTGATCGAGCATGATGTTTGTGAAATTTGACTTAATGCCCTGTTTCCTCCGCGATTTGTAGCCCCCAATTCGATGACTCCGGTCAATGTCGGACGTAGCACGTCAACCCCAGTTTCCCGCTGCCATGGCGATGATTTCTCATCAGTGTTTCTCACCCGGAGTATCTTCCAGGCCAGTATAACCCTGAGCAATTTCGTCGGGAGTACTGTTCGAGGTTATTAAGTTAGTTTGGAGGCTTGTAAACATTGTTTTTCTCACACTGATGGTCAGTGAGCTTTTGTGTCTCACCTTTGCAGGCATCAAGCTTACACTCCAGGTCATGGATCCGTCTCCCTCAACTGAGCCAGGGAGACGGGATTCGTTCAAGGGTGAGGTTGGATGGCCGTCTTGACTTGCAGTGAACTCGGTCCCTGAGCATGTCGCTTCCAAGAGGATGTCAGGACGGTGGGCACCATTTCTCTTGTGAGCTTTAAGGGCCTCTGGAAATGGCGGTTATTCATTATTGTCTGTGCGGATAGACCGTTAAATATCGGCCAATGCCATACAATGTCGGTCCTGCAAAGGCTTCAGAATGGTCAAGCAGAAAACGTTGGAAGGGCACGAGCTCGGTCAGTCAATAATGAGCGTACAAAATGCAACGATGCGTGGACCAGCTCACGCCAAGGGCGACTTGTCCTCCATTGAAAAACTAGGCTATGTACGTCAAATATATAGGCTATAGTCGGAATTGAGTCACTTTACAAACTCATATCGGAGTGAGATCCGTTCACGACAATGTTCCTCATTCTAAATATTTTCCACCGGGCAAGAGAAAACGAGCGTCACATAATATTGGCGTATAATCGGTAGCAACAGCAGAATGAGAACCTGCAGGTTTTCGACGAATCCCAACAGTTCGATGTGACAGAGCTCTGGCGTGCCTCATTCCCAATGTTTTGCTTAATTATGTTTTAACATCCTATGCGTACAGTTTCATAACATTTAACGAAAATGAAGTTATAACTGGCCACGGTGACTACCATGATGGAATCTAATCAATATAAAAAAGAATGAGAGGAAAAAAACGAAATACTCCTTGAAGACCATCTTATGGGAATCGGCACGTTCGACTTGTAGTGGTGGCGGCCAAACGTCTATGGACTTTTGACCGCATTTCAACACATGGATGACCAATTTCAAAGGTAGCCTACCCTCTGATCATTATTATGTATGGTTTGGACCTCGTGTACCTTTGTGTACATAATTAATCGGGAGGATTAAAAGTCAATTCACGAAATGAGCAAAATTAGCATTGAATATCATAGAGATTGCGACGGTCTTTCTGGATCAGAAAACCTAAAAAAAGTTAAAGAACATCTGATGATGAGATGATGAGGTGAAAGGTCAAATATGTGCTCGTTTGTGGTGGTAAGGCCAAAAAACGAAACGAAACAAGTGTCAATATTGCATATGTGACAGAGCCCAGTGTGCTACATGCAGGACCACCAACGCACTACAGCCACGCATTCGGTTCGGACTTCAGTTTCTCGGAAAATGACATCAGAGCGTGCGCTTCCAAAACACTCTTAGGATTTTTGGTCGAAGTTTGTGACTTTTGTGAAGTTTTTTAGACATTGGCCCATAAGGAGGCACATATACCCAAATCTGATTTTTCCTCCTGTCATGTTAGTTTAATTTTCACCAACCCCACACCCTAGCCGTAATATTTGAAGCTGGTGAGACGGTTTATCAGACAATGCAAACACCAAAGAAACTTCAACGTAAGGCATGTAGTTGCGGATTTGGCGGGCGATATAAAGAGGAAGAGCTGTTTCAGTTAAATATCGGTCAAGGTCAGGAGAGGTTAAAACCAAAATGCTGGTGAGCACGATATAGGGTGCCTGATTTGCAACTTACGAGTAGTAGGTATGTAGGTTATGATATGAGAAAGAAGAACGCATTATGTGTTGGTACAATCCCAAGGTCATTCAAGTTCATGAACAACTAGAACAAACATGGTTGTGAACACGATAATCAGGTAAGTGCAACATCAATCAACTTTAAAGTGATATGCATGTTGCAGATATAAAGAGGAAAAAAAACCCAATTGTTTCTATACTAGTCAAAACAAGTAATCGTAAAAGAGCAATTACATTACGAACTAGGTATGTAGATGCAGACATAAGAGGTACGCCATATCATTTCTGTGATAAGATCAAGCGTGAGGCCAAAAGAGGTCAACTGTGGAAAACGGTCAACATCTGTATATGTGTTGGTTCCAAAAAATGTAGGAAGTTCTATGATTAGTGAGTTTACAGCCTTCGAAGAGGTGTTGCAGAAGCTTCGGATTGTTTTGATTACGAGGAGGAAAACACTCCATCATTTTGTCTTCGTTTCGTCTGTTGCCAGCTTCGGAGTTTAGAGCCATCCGCATGAACCAGAGGCGAGACTGAAGTTTCTCGTCTCACAAATCCAGGGACGAAAGAACATGTTCTACGGTCGGGTTGTTTATTAGTGGTCTTCACACCACATATTTTCTGTTCGTTGTTTGGCCGGGAGGGATGCTCTTGGAAGACATAACCGCCCCCTTTGTGTGTAAAAACAACGCAGGAACTCCTTCATTTACGGGTTCCAACATCCGTTATTCGGGAGGGTCTTCATCTGCCTCTTTAAGTGACGACCTATTCCATACCCGTCAGCTGTCACAACAAGTTTCAGCCGTACACTGTCGGACACTCCGAGGGAGATTCGTGTGAGTGCTAGCAGCGTGCTTAACAGGGCTACGCCAGCGGGGGGTGGGGGCACACGGGCCCCCGTCGGGGAGCAGTCAAAAAGGGCTAGTCGGAGCGGACTAGGAAAATCGAGCGAAAGCGGAGGAAAAAGAAAGAAAAAAGGAGGTAAATGTAAAACGAAAACATAAAAATGAAGGTTTTGGTTATGGGTAGGGTGAGGTGCACTATTGCGAACGATACTGCTGAACTTTCGTCGGGAACTCTGGCCCCCTCGTCGGGGGAAATCCTGGCGCCGCCCAGCCTGGTGAGTAAGTCAGTGAGGCTGTTTCTTTGCATCCGTGTACAAATTCGAACAATTTCTTTTTTCTATCCAACGATTTATAGGAATGTACCTACGGAACATGTACGACATGACAATCGATCACTCAGAGGAGGACAGTGTTCAGGGGAAATCCACTCATGAGGCAGCTCACGAGACAGCCCCATAACAATCACTGATAAATCGAATTTTCAAGTTTATTTTGCTACTTCTTCGTATATGTTGTTAAAAGGACATGGTCAGAATCGAACATATAATCTGTTAACATATATTCCATATATGTCATATAAGCCATTTTTTAAAAACAATACAGGAACAGAATATTCAGAATGAGTAGATTACGTGTATCTTCGTTCATACTGTTATAAAGCATATACTTATAGAAAACTCCTTATATATAAACACCACACTCAATCATGTACAGATTATTCTCACAAACACACTGGTGAAGGAAACACATGCACACACACCACACACACCTACCAGGCACACACATACACAGCACACACCACGCACACGCACACACATACACACACAGTGGGCACGGGAACGGTCAGGCTGGTATTATGGGTAGTTAGATCGATAATCAATTCAGTTTTTACAGATATACTGTTGCTATAGGTGAAAGTTTTATTGTCGTTCAAACGCCGTTGACGAATTTCCATATATAGCCAGAAGAAGCGATATCCCATCTGGACTTGATGACGGACTGCGGATCTGGGGAAGTCCACGAACAGTCCTATAATGGTTACTCACAGAGATGCTGATAACAGTGTCTTTCATTGTACTTGAAGTTTTCATTTAATTTTTTTTTATGATACCATATCATGGTATCGATTTTTATTTATAAAAATCGCTGAGAAATTGTCATAGTTTTTTCCAACTCTGAATTAGCCCCAGTGTTTTTACAGATATTCCGCACACTCTTCTGTCATAATGGAAGCAATTGATAAACCTTATTTTGTCGTCACCGTTTTCATGGGTCGATCACAAAATTCGAATTTACAAGTTGGTTCTTTTCAGTTTTTCTTCGAGTGCATTTGCGTGAATGACGTAATACCTGGCTGGTGCATGCGGCGCAATTGGCATTAATATTGTTTTTTCCTATGTTGTGTCATGTGGCGTTCTTCGGGGATCTGTTTTAGGACCATTGCTCTTTCTATTATTCAGTGATATGGATCTTTCGGGGATATGTTATAGTACAGGTGGTGTCATGTTATTGTCGAAAAATAACAAAATCAAAGAAAGATTACCAGCTCACATGGTGCTATTTAAATGGTAACAATGAAATTATCGCTCACACACGAACCCAAAAGCGCCCGTCCCACCTGAGGCGATGAACGTGAACGACAACGATAAAAGGACCTTCAGTGACACCCAGACTATAAACCACCGTTTAAGGAAGTCCAGGAGCAAGACCACGTTGTCATACACAAACAAGAATGATTTGAAGATGACAGACAACTTTGAAACAGGTGTCAGTGTGCAGATCTTGCAGCAAACTGTAATGAACCAGTTCCCTACCAACCCGGAAACAGTCGCAGCAGCCCCACTCTCAGTCGCTATAGGCTATCCGATCCTCTGATCCTTGGATGACGTGTATGTAAAAAGTAAAAGCCTCGACGTGACGAGAGCCCGCGCAGCGTGGTTGACAAGTGTTCAGCAAGGTCCAGCATCGACGTCACCGACGTCGGATGCGCCATGAATTCGCCTCTGCTTCTCCACTAGAACTAACTGATCATCATCGCCTTACTCAAGCACAAATCACTGAAATCAGTAGAACTACTCTTGGTAGTAGTGATTTACCATTATGGCGTCTCGTTTATGAACAATCTCCAAAGTGCAAACATGCACACAGTGAGTAGGTAGGCATTGCTGAAACAAAATAAATAAATAAATAAAATAATAATCATAATATAATATATAATAATAATAATAATAATAATAATATAATAATCATATAATAATATAATCAAATAATAATAATAATAATAATAATAATTATTATATTAGTATGATGAGAAAAAAAAAACATTAGCATCAGCTCCTCTTGTGTGACTTGGAATTTGTTTGCTATTGCTTTTTATAGGACAAATTGGCTTCGAGGAATTTCTATCATTCGAATAATTTTTTTTTAATTCATATTTTCGTCATATGAATAAAATGATACAGTATAGACATTACACTAGACAACAGTTACCGAGCAAGTGACCAATATAAGGTTCCTCTCTGATGTTCCGATCTCATTAGAGATTTCCGGAAGGCATGCGGGTCTTCCGATTCAACGTCGATCCTGAAGCAACGGCTTGTTTAGTTTAGTTTTCAAAGCGAGACACATTCGTCCTTTCGGTAGGTATTAGGTATGAGGCATGCAACGAAATTTCGCACTCTCCCAAGATCATTCATATTTTATCAAAGTACAAATTCCAAGCAGCCGTGGCATTATCGAGATAGGGTGTCACATGGTTTTCGTGACCACTTTTGTCCGCACCCACCAAGTTTCTTGTAAATCAGACGAACTCAATATTTTCGTTATAAACCTGAAAATAGAGGGCAGCGAACATGCAGTGATGCCCCTTTCGAACTCATCCAAGATTTCACTAGGGCGCACGTTGTGTACCAAGTTTCAGATCAATCGATAAAGCGTTAAAGAGTTATTGCGCTAACGGCGGCGGCGGCGGAGACGGGGACAGCGGCGGCTACACCCAAAACCATAATATCCCCGGACACTTCAGTGTCGCGGGGATTATAATTATTCTTGATCAAATGAACAATTTGAAGCCTCTGGTGAACACAAATCCATAAGTATCTCAAGTGAACTCAAGAAAGTCTGATACCGGGAGAGATACAAGTTCCCATACTGTTCCTTACTGTATTGTTGAAGGTCGTGAACCACGAGTTCCATCTGCGGTGGAAAACTAATGTATCATCTCCAAATAGGGAGAAAAAGGGTGACAATTACGTTGGTCCCGACAGACGTTTAGGTCATTTGGAGGTCATCCGGATGCAAGTTTGTGTAATTTATGCGATTTTCCCAACTTTTGGATTTGAACGGACTTTGTGGATGTAGAGACTACATTTGGGCCCGACAAAGTGGAGGTCATTTCGAGGTCACCAAATTCAGATGCATGTTATATGCGATTTCATAAGCCCTGTCGCACTCGAACAAAACTCGATGTATATGTTGTTTGGTCATTGAAATCCTTGCAAATGCAAAATAAAAGTAAATCGACAATGGCACCTACTGGTTGATCAAAAGTGGGCAGGTCCGGGGGCAGAAAATCGCCTAGCAGTTGTTTACTGCCTGCAGATGTCTATTCTGTGTCACGTATCGCGCGGTTCGCGTGACCAGGATAGGTATATTTGGGCTAAATTCCTCGCAATCGAATAAGATCAGTTCGAACGACCGATAAAAAAAACGATAAAAAGCGTCTGTTTTTAGCGGGCATATTCCTGAGTGTGATTGATATCGTTACTGGTAGAAGAGTAAGGAATTAGTCGTGTAAAAACTGTAGAGGCATTGTGACACCTTTTTGGGCCCAATTGAACGTCATCAATCAGACGATACCCCTTTGAAGTTGGGGATTAGTTCCTTATAAAGGTAGTATATGAAGGGGAGGCTCTCGCGATCAACCTGACTTTGTGAACAACAATGTTAAACCAGGGGGTACCCACAGGAAGAGGGGTTAGACCCCCCATGACCAAGTGTTTCATATTTTTTAACACAAAAACGCTTTTTTGCAAGGTCAATAGGGTTTTGCCAGCTGTTACTTAGCAAGTATTGCAGCAGCATGTGTTTAGGGCCCATAAATTGTAACTTTTGTACCATACGGAAGATGATGCCATCAAAGGGCCACCTTTTATTGGTTCCGACCTAACTCCCCCACCCCCGCCCTCCCCAAGACAATCTCTCGGACGCGCCGGATGTAGACCCATACACCTCATGATGAGGTGGGCACAAGCTGGTTTGGAAAATTGTCTCACTGCCTAGCGCAGTGTCGTTCGAATATTGCTGGTCCGACTCTGCCAGCATAGAAAGAATTGAATTAAAAAGAACAAGTAGTCTTTCGAAGGATAACCAGGTCGGGGAGGAGGACAGTATAGTATACCTGGATAGTCCCGGACACCTGGTAAAAAGCGGGAGCGGACAGATCGCTTTCCCCACTCGAACGGTTTACCTTGCACACGATATTAGAGGCAGTTTCGCGGAACTAATGCAGGGAGAATTATTACCCAGCGAAATGAGCCCGTGTGGTGTGATATTTGTTGGACCCTTCGAAAATTCGACGAATTCTCTTACGTTCCGTCCACTGCCGGCGACCAGAATACTAACCCGACTGTCCAGGCTGTTCTACGGCGACTCCGTCCTCCTGTGGCTCACTGGAGAAATAGCGCCAAACTCGAGAAATAGGGCAAAAGTTTGAGATAGAGCGGTCTTTCATTTCAAGGGCTCGACTCGGGAGTTCGTGACTCAGACTGGAACGACATTTGACTCGGGTACTCATTTCGACGAGTCCCAACCCCAGCAGTAGCGTGTCTGTCCGCGGTCAGGGGGGCAGCGTGCACCCCCTGACCGGCTCCGGTGCAAGTGCGGCGAAGGTGATGAATTGAAATATATTGCGGAAAAAGGGGTTATTACTATCACCGCCTCTCGTCACTACGTTGCCAAACGGACCGCCGAGGAAACTGCTAGGAAATTGGGTAAACTCATTCTGTCATCGGAAAGAAGTACGCCCCCGACCGATGATCCTCAGTTCCTTCATTCCGCGCACTTTGAGTTTTGAAGTGTACATAACATGAAGATGACCAGATGGATTCTGTCAACCCTTTACATAGTGGGTTACGATAACTATATTCCCAAATAAAAGTGCTGCCGGAAATGTGAGGTATACAAAATGTTGAATTTGTCCCTATTATTTATCGAAATGTTGATTTCTGACACTAAATTGACTCTGCAAGAGATAGCAGTGTAGCACAGCCTGCATATAAATATAACACAAGCGCTCCAATGGTGCTGTAGCTCAACCGCACAATGGTCCCAAGAATGTACAATTATGTTTAAATGTTCAAGATCAGAGGCCAACAATGAGTTTCAAGCAATTGCCTACTGAGCCCCTGTACAACCTTTGACAATGATCTTCATAATGGGCCAAAAATTTCTTAGCTTCAATGGAACATTGTCCCTACTCTACTCACTTTAGTGTCCAACATCCATCGAAGAATGTCCCACTTCTGCCTGTACCACAGTAGAATCAATGAACATTGGGTCCAATTTTGGTCAACATCCATCAAAGAATGACTGTTTTGCTTCTTCTTTTTTCAATCATATGTTACTGTTTCAATTCTAAGAGCACTATAATATGATGTGTCAATCCAAAATCTGCAAACAAGGCCTGAAGCGTGCACCTCCAAAAGAACATTAGACAAGAAAATCTAATATACTACTTTCGTAGGAGGAATCCTTTGAAGTTTTATAGAAGTTGTCCTATAATCGGCCCCTTTGCCCTTTGACCCTGACCTTCACAGACGTCAAAACATGTCTCCATGTGGTCATTAACAACTGTCCAAGTTTGGTCACATCCGTCACAGAATGGACCTGTGTGGGGTCAAAAATGCATTTGTTGATACCCTGGGGTTGATCGAGTGAAGGCCGTAGGGCCCAAGTGGGTCCTTTGACCAAAATTTCTTCTTTCTTTTCTTGAAAATCCCATAGGATGACTATTCCATCATTAATGATGAGCATCCAGCACTGTAGGGAGGAAAACATTTTGCTTGATTGCATCGTGTTGGGCCCTCGGGCCCAAACTGAGCCATCAAGTCCAAAATTCCTGAGAACCCCGAGGGTGCGGCTATTAGACCCCTCAATTAATTAAACATCAACACTGACATGTGCATACAAATTTGTAGAAGCATTTGGCATGATTTTAACATGATGGGCCTTAGGGCCCACAATGGGGGGCGTTCATCCAAAGTTTGCAAACACAAACCCCCGATGACCACTAACCAAGGAACATACATATAACTTTGAAGAATATCAATTGGTACTTGTGGAAGGAGATGCCTTTCAAGTACATTGTGTGAAATTTCATAGAATGGGCGCCTCGGGCCCAAGTGCGAACCTTGGATGCCAAATTCCGAACACCCCAAAGGCATGACTGTAGACCATCATTATGACCGCATATCAGTACTGTGCCCGAAAACTTGTAAGAGGAGAAGCATTTTCCGTAATCCCAAATAGTGGGCCCCCTGGCCCACACTAGGCCTTGGGTGCCAAATCCCTGGGCAGGCTGGGCACCCTGAAGGTAAGCTATTTGGACCATCATTATGATAGAACTCAGCATGGTGCAACTAGATTTTAGGAGTATACTGAACTGGGCCCTGGGCCCAAAATTCTTGAACAACAACCCATGGCTCATCTCCCAAGGACCATGACATGTACTTTGAAAAAACTAACTACCTTTGGGAGGAGATTTATTTCAAGTAACATTGGTGTGAAATTTCAGTGGACCTCGATCAAAATTCCTGAACACCCCGAAGGTACGGCTGATAAACATCATTATGACCGAACATCAGCACTGTGCACCAAAATTTTGTGGAGAGATAGCGTTTTGCAGTTTTCATCTCATTGGCCTATTGGGCCCCTTTAATGCCATTTGATCTAGACCTCAGGGGTCAACGATGACCCATCAGTCAATGGCATTGTGACCAAGTCTGGTCGTGATTCATCAAAGCATGAACATTTTGTGGCCCAAAAAGCAAAAGTTTAGAGACTGATAGATAGATAGTAGATTGGATAGATAGATAGATAGATCGATGAACATGGGCATCACAATAGCTCAACCCACCCGCATAGCTAGTTTGAGCTAAAAACCTAACCCTTCCTCCCCCCCCCCCCCCCCACTAATGAATTTCGGTCTGAATCTGCTGTTTATTTCAGGTATGACGTAATGCCATGCCTGGGGTGAAGACAGTAATATCCCTGTATTATGATTTGTTCCAAATCAGTGAGCACGTGTGGCTGCCTGCAGCCGCAGTCTCCATAAAATTAATATCCTGTCATTGTTAGACCTTTCAGGGGGGTTCTTATTGAACATAACACCTGGTTCCTCGTAGCTGCGCTACGAGGAAACAGGTGTGACGAGACTGGAACGTCAACAGCTGAATGGTCCGGGTATGAAATGCTTGCCTCACTTATTTAGAGTATTAACTATATCAACCAACCAGGACTAGCGTTTGTATCGACAACTAATTTCAACCGTTGGACCAGAAATTCGGACTCGATCGTCAGGCCCAATATCACCCACAAACTAAGAGAATGGAACCGGTGGACGGAACCATCATATTTGGAAACCTTAGTGTATCTCTTCCTCCATGGTATGACCTTCCGCCGAATGATTTGCAGTGTGGAGGCTTTTCCTTCCTTGACTTATTAAATTCCGACGGCGGTGAGCGGCTCCAGCGGTAATTTCTTGTTCTCTTAGAGCGGTTTTACTACTTTCCGACGAAGCGGTCAAACGTTCCTCCACGGTTTTCGTTGTGAATCTCGCAATAGCTACCGCTCCTGGCGTGCCTGTCTTTACCGTTGTTTAGCGTCGCGACCTCGCTCGGACCTAATGACCCTTCTCTGCAGCATATATGTCGCGTGGGCCTTGGGGTCTCCACACGTCGGTCGGCGCTAGTGTCTTTTCACCCTGACCAGCGATCGCCAAATAACCGTTTTATACTAATCGGTAGTTCCAGGCCGAGTTGACCAGATGGTCGACGCACACGGACGCTCTTTGTGGTTTTGATCAGCCTCATTGGACGTTGGGTTTCTCTATCGCATTCTCCCCCCGGTTGCGTTCGCACTGGGAAACTAGGCTTTGACTTAGTTCACCGCTGCATCTCGCTGACAGACTACCACTTTTCCTCTGATGGCGTACGAACGAGCCTCGTCTTGGGTATTTTCCATATCAACTAGTCGCGTACCTGGGGATTTTCATCAAGCTGACTGTTCACGACCGTCGTTGGAACAGACATGATAACACGACAAGGCAGCAAAGCCCGAGACCAGCCCTGACAGGATTCACCGTAAACATATTTGAAGTAATATTATGTGTTAGCGCCTCGTCTATGTATAGGCCTATGATCAGGCAACTGGTGAGCAACTTCAGAAGGGAAAGGGAAGGGAAAGGAAAAGGGAGTGAGGGAGAGAGGGGAAAAGACGGGAATGGGAAAGGGAATAGAAAGAAAAACAACGGAAGCCAGACTTAATATCGGCTTTTTCGGCAATTTCGGCAAAAATTAGATAATGTGACGGTCCTCAAAAGTGGAAAGATTGTCTGAAATTTGTACTAAATGGCTGGACTGCAAATTGATTCAAAATGCCCCATTGAAGTGTCAATTTTTCCGCGCTTCGCGCGCATTGTGTATTACTGGTGTGCTTCATACCCACGAGCTGCAATAAAAATCGGGGGTTGTTTAGGATTCGGGCAGTTTTCGGCGTTCCAAATTGAAAGGGTCCAGCGTACGTGGTGAGCGGGGTCGAATAATTACTAAACGCCCAATTTTACTAAAAACATCATCTCTCCACCCCCCCCCCCCAAATAACCAACCCTTCGCTACGCGCCGCCGGCCCTTGATTGTACACTGTTTCTATGCTATCAAGGTACGAAGTGATCTTCCAATCTTCATGGTGAAAATGTTCACATCAACAAATGCAACGTGCTCAGAAATCCAACTTTTTTCATTTTTTCCTAGGTTTTTTCTTTTCGTCACTTTAAATGTTTAGAACTCCTCGTTCAAGACCATTACTGTTCTACAAACAACAATGTTCGATGAAGGGACGTAGCTAGGGTCATATGATTGGGGGAGGGGGGGGGGTGAAGAATTAAAGAAATTCCAACTGGCTAGATTCATTTTTCCAACTCACCCCACCCCCTATACTGAAAGGTGCATTTTTGGTGTTCTCTTTTTGTCATTTGGGGGCTTCCTGTTTTATTTTAAGAGGTTTGGTAAAAGTCAGGAGTTCAGAGGAGTGAGTATATGAGGCCATCTCATATGTAGAAAGGTTTTCGGGGAGTGACTGGGGACACCCTATTCCACCTCGGACATCAAAGCTCGAGTTCGAGTGTAAGATCCCAAGTAACCGCTATAAACGTACTCTTCTATACCAAGTGCGAACTGTGCTATTTATAGGGCATTCAGACTGGCCTTAGCGGCACTCTCGGTATTTGAAAGTGGGGAGGGTAGGGCGGCTGGAACGCCCACAAGCTCACGACGACACACAGCACTGACAGCCGTGCCGAGAATCTTAAGTAGCAATCAGTGGCGCGAGAACGTAATTTGAGCGGCGGTGTGAGATTTTTATAATGGATCGGGGGAGGGGTCCGAGGGCGGGGTTGTCCCCCTCCCCTTGCAAAAATTTTTGATTTTCTCGGTGACCGTAGATGCAGTTCGGTGCAATAAGCACTCCAAACCACTCACTTCATTCCATGAAATGATTTGCGTATTTTCACTGTCTAGATGCGATTGTTTTTCTCTGCGAATCGAATTGAGGGCAGCATTTAAGATTTAGTAAATTTAGATCTCACTTTCCAGAGGACCGCCGATTTTGCCTCCTCCCACTCTAGAGAATTTTTGCATTTCAGTGGCACTTTTAGATGCCATCTGATGCAATGTATGACCCTCCTAAAACAATCACTTTTCGTTCCATAAATAATTGTGCATTATTTTCACGTTCTTAGATCGAATTGCTCACTCTGGCAAAATTTGACTGAGACTTCATGGGCAGTAAGTAGGCTCTTTTACTGGGGCACAAGGGAGGCAGAGCACACATTCTTAGTAGGCGAGGAATATACTAGCGTAGCGCCACTATTGGTTGGCGCGGAGCGCCCAGAATTTTTTTTGTTGGCGCCAGCCCCCAGATGGCCAGAAAGTAAGCGTTTTGTGGGCTGCATATACCAAGCTTCACACCTGGGTATTTGTGATCAAAATTTTGGAATCCGGTTGAAAATTTGAACATTTTGTCAGACCCCGGTCTATCTCTGCACCAACTTTAATGTTCAAACATTTGTGCTCCTAATAGTGTGCACCCAGTGCACGCTAAACGCGCATTTTTTTTTTGGGGGGGGGGGGGGGAAGGGGGGGTTCCCCCCACACATTGGAAAAACAGGATCTCGCTCGTATGTCCACAACGCCTTCGCTGACTACCAAGGACACATTGTATGTTTTTCTGCATGCCGAATTACAAAATTCCACTAGCCTAAAATAATAATCCTTGAGAGTCAATTCGCGCTTTTTACAATCTTTTTCCGTATTGTTGTACGCGTCCTAATCCCTACCCAATCTTCTAATCATAACAGAAACACAATTGATTGTCATACAATATCGAAAGCCTAACTTGCTGCAGTCGTTGTAAATAGGCGTGTTAATTGAAGGAAAAGTATTTTATTGGCGCGCGAAGCGCGCAAATTTTTTTGGACTCTGGATATTGGATAAAAACAACTATAATTACTTCTTTGTTGTAATTGTATTTCCCCGTTTTTACATGGATAAGAAATATTCCTTTTTGGTTGAGTTGGAAATTTTCAAAGTTTGATCTGGGCCTCGGACCTCTGTCATAGATTCCAACTGGTATTCGAAAAATTCCCAACTGCAAGGTCCTCGGACCATTTTTTTTTTTTGGGGGGGGGGGAGGGGGGTGAACACAGTATTTCCCTATTAAGGTAAACAGTACACTCAACAATTTTCGATAGTACAACATGGTATTCCGGAAAGAAATGTTTTATGTTTCCATTCTTATTTTCAGACGCGAGGTCGAAAATCCGGGCAACGCCAAGACCGAAACTACCGAATTGCGCGTCTCAGGTTTCAGGTGACGCAGAACATGTTTCCTCGTCGTCTGCGCGTTCATTCTATTCCTAACATACCGGGCACGCCATCTGCGCCTTATTTGGCCAAGACAAATGTTTGCTAAACCTACCAACGGGTCCATAGTGGCGATGAACAGCGCAGTTAACCCTTTCATGCTACGGTTCAAACAACCCAATTATTTCCGGGAGGTAGTCTTCTGCGTCAGTCTTTTTCAATGCCGACGAATCCCACAGCCGTCTGCCTATCGCTACAGCGATTTTCCGTATAAAGTGACAGGGTTACTTTACAGACATCACTATAGTGTTTTTTTATTGTAAGTGAGTAATCGGGTGATTACCTTTGTTGTGACAAAGTGGATGAGTTTCGTAATGTTAGTGAGGGGTGAAAGGGGTGTGGTGGGTTAACTGACACGATCCATTCACTTCAATGTCAATATCCGCAGTAACAAAAGACGATGCAAGTACATAGTGCTGAGAACCGTATGGGCTAAAACCCCTCACATTCTGCTCAAACAGTTTCTTAACATCTATGTGTTTCATATTGTGGAGGACTAATCTGTATGATAAAAGGAAAATTCCAGCCAATCAATCTCTTCCTGGTGTTATATTAGTGAAGAGAAAAAAACACAATTAAAAACTCACTTTGTTCACAAGGTTTTATAGCATGTTCAGTTAGGAAATAAATGGCTTCCTCAAATTTCATATAATTTGCTGATCTGGGCAAACTGGCAACCTTTTTAAATGTCAATGTTAATAATCTACCAATTAATAAAAGGAAAAGACATATTTCTAACCTTATCATCTAAATTGGTGATATGTCTATCAAATGTTGCCAATTTTGTAAAATTGCCAACTTAAGCAGTGATAAATTAATAATCGTTAAATTTGTGACTCCATAACCGAACATGCTATGAACATGTTTGATTGCATGATTTCCAATGCCAATCATAATGACATTAAATTTTTTTTGACTGAATTGGTCCTTTGAATATCTAAGCAACCTTGTATACCCCCCTCTATACAATGACATTTCTCTGGCCCTGAGATTACTTCCCTTTGCGGTGTTCCAAAGAGGGCCGGCTAACAGCGGCTAACCCACAACTTGATACACCATGTGTGGAAACACCCACCGTCAACCTCACGTGTCGTAGTTCAGCCACAACACCCCGCAAACTTGATCTCAATTCCTCAAAACTATACAAATGTGGCTTCCCCACTCTGATCTCAGCACCATCTGGGTCGCTAATTACGTATATGTAGATACTTCTATGTTGACCGAATGGGACAGACGTCGAATATGATTTGCTATGCGTCAGATAAAACAATATGCAAGTGTAAATAAGAATTTTCAACGTTATTGATCCCCTTTTCACCACTTGTTAGCCTGGGATTCCATAGATGCTGGTGGCCGTATCCGCAGGAACCCGAATGGCGAATTCCATGCGAGTGCAAGCATGAAATGGCCTGATTGTGAGCTGTAATTGTTCTATTGGTTCGCGGAGATAGAACACTGCCGAGTCCCAAAGCAAATTAAAATCACCAATAGAATTGAACGAAGTCAACGAACACCGAGAAAGCAAGAGTACCAGACGTACCCATAGTGGCGGCGACCCCCGCAACACGGCGAATCTCTTCCTCATAAAGCGGTCTTAATATAATCCATGAGTAAGTCGATAATCATGGTTCTTTTTGTTCACATCTCATCATAACCGATTTCTAACAAATCATTCTCTCTCGCAAAATGCACACTAACCCGCAATCTATGGAATTCTAGGGCAAGTCTTTTTTCGTTATTGTATGGGGTTAAGAGTTTTCTCCTCTATTGCGCCAACCTTGTGGAATTCGTTGCCTGTTCCTTTTGCGCAATGTGAAGAACATTGATACTTTTAAGGTCCATGCTGTGGAAAAAAAGTATTTCAGAGTGATTTTTTTCCCCTTAGCTGCTAATCCATGCACTCCTCTATCCAACGATATATAGATTATAGTTCCGTTCCACTGCCCGTCTAAGACCTAATAATCCGTACTGTCCATGATTATAACGAAGCGAAGAGCAATTACGAACTGTATAACAACGACAAGCCGCGCCACATAACTACATGCACGCGTGGGCGGACGGCCGGCGACTTAACGGTCACTCCATTTCTTGTTCCTCGTTTGTTTCAAGTTATCAGGTGGGCAAGGGCAGCGGAACCATGTCATGGCAACCGGCCGCCGGCTCGCGCTCAGGGAAAAATCGAATCAGAGGGGTAACTTTGGGACTGTCAGGTAAATGACCGTTTATTGGCTGTTGGGTTACTGAGTTACTGATCTCCGCCTCTTCGTTGGTCGCCTCACTTATACCAATCTTTTTCGTTTTGTAATAGAAGAGTTGGAGAATTGTTCTATTATGAATGATATCATTGTCAAAAATAATTATTGGGACTGACCAAAACTGGGGGATGTTTGTTCGCAGGCCATCCCCCCCTACTCGAGTGGGGGTGGGGGAACACATCCCCCGACCCCCCACCCGACATTTAGGCCGTTGAACGTAGTACTTTCAGAGTGAAGGATGTCTGAGTTATGCCCATTGTGTTGAAGAATCTGCACACCACGTGTTTTTCCTCCTTGGCTGCAATTGAACTGTCATCTTTGTTGGGGATTAGGGACAAAGGTACTGTTTAGGGTCAGGCCATGCAGGAGGGGGGTGGGGCGCCAGGGTTATACGATAGGGGGGAAGATTTGGCGGTGTCTGACATGGGGGCGGGGTCTAACGGTAGGGGGTGGTTCCCCGTCCTCCTTTTGCGATTTTTTTGAGTCATTATACTGCTTTTAGATGCGAAATGGTGCAACATTTATACACTTTGTAAGTGTATCACGAGCGTCAACGAAGTTTTCCAATCCCATACACTTTCTAGGAAAAATTAAAATGCATGCCATTTTTTCCAGGCAGGTCATATTTCATTCGATAGACCTGCATAAAATAAACCCGATGAAACTGTACACGTTCTGTACAGGTAGCAGGCTTTACTTTTTAGAAAAAAAATGCATGTATTGTATGCCCAAAGATGGTGGTATAATAAATAAAAGCACAATGACCAGTTGTTGCGTTTCTCTTTCTATATTCCAAACAGAATCCTCCAGGAAAAAGCCATTAGAAGGCAGTCTCAATCAGAATATCCCAACGGTTATCTCAGCTGCCCCCCCCCAAAAAAAAAACAAAACAAAACAACTGATATTTACTCCTTCACCGTCCCCTAAAAAAAAAATCGCGAAGTTTGCAAGTTAACATGAGTCCTTTCACCTAATATTAACAAACGGTGGCTCCTAATGACCACAGTGTTCTCAAAACGTAACATACGCTACATTTGCAAACGCTAATGCAACAAGTTTGAAGTCTCGCTTTGTAGTCTCGATGACAACGAATAGAAAATAAAAATGTCGGGCGGGTAACCGCCAGACTTATATATCCCCTCATCTCTTATTCAAGAAATTTGGTGAACATGAAACTGACACTATCGTAGAAAGAAGACATTTATATACTTGTGAGTGGGGAGGGCCAACGTGTTACAGTGTATATTGGTCTCCATGAATTGAAAACAGAAGGGTCCAACCTATACATGGATATTTTCATGCCGCACATCAGTTTTTTTCATCCATTGCTCATCAATTCTACTCAAGAAGGACTTTCTTGTGTGTTCTTCCATTCTACTGATCAAATAGTACTATTTGCATTGAAATATTATATCAACATCCACAGGTCTCCTAATTGGATATACCGGGTTTCATATGTTAAGGGACCCAAAGTATAAAATTAAACACCCCCCACAAGCTTTAATTAGGTTTATGAATTGATCTGATGATTTTGTCAATTTCTGACAGGGATATGAAACAAATTCTTCATTTATTGGTAGTTTAAGGTTGTTAGGGCATAAACAAGCATATAGGCCTATAATGCACTTGTTAATTGTCTGAGGCACCCCTACAGCCCCGGACAGGTGCGTCCTTAAATAAGCACTTTCTTCAAGATTCGACGCACCCATGACCACCCTACAGAGGCCAAATTCAGGTCAGAGTTCACACACATGCAGGTCAACAATTATATCACAAGGTGAACCATCCAGCCTTCCGCGAGATATTCAATTCTCGATTATAGCCAAAACACAGTTTTTGACCCCTAAGTGAACCTCGAATGACCTTTAATGAGATGACATTTTTCGGAGAATTGTTTTACTCTCCATGTGGTACACATCCACTCCTAGGAGCATTTTCCGCATTCTGATGAACACACCCAGTGCTATTGCCCGGAAAAGTACTAAAATCAGTTTTTTGCCCCTAGGGACCTTAATGATCCCCCACCCCCCCCCCACCTTCACATGACATGGCGGGTTTTATGAATTGTTACTCCTGTGATGCATCCCCTCTAAAGCATATTGCATTCCAATGAACCATGTCCATGTTTTATTGCGAAAAAAGGTAATAAAATTTGAACTTTGACCCCTTGTAACTACCAAGTAATGTCCGATCGAAGCGGGAGTTTTTCCCTCCATAAGCCCCAAAACGCCCTATCACATGTCCCAAAAATCAAGTTTCTATTTTTTTTTGCCCCCTACTCCTTAAATAAGCACATTCATTCAGATCGAATCTTTAACCACGGACCACCCGACAGAGGTCAAAATTCAGTTCAGAGTCACACACATGCCCGGTCCACAATATATCACAATGTGAACATCCAGCCTTCGCAGATACTCAATTCCTCCGATTATAGCCCAAAAAACAGTTTTTGACCCCTAAGTGACCTCGAATGACCTTTAATGATGTAACAGTGTTCATGAGAATTGTTACTCTCTCATTTGATACCTCCACTCCTAGAAGCATTTTGCATCTATGAACACACCCAGTGCTATATGTCCGACGATTACCTAAAATCCGTTTTGACCCCTCGTGACCTTTAACGACCTTCAATGACATGGCGGTTTTTCTAATGGTACCTCCATGTGGATGCATCCCACTCCTAGAAGCCTATTGCCTTCCATTAACATGTCAATGTTTATTGCGAAAAAAGTTATTAACTTCTGACATTTTAGTCTGATCAGGATAACTAATATGCAAGTTTAGTCCCCAATTTACCCTCAGTGATCTTGATGCGTTGAATAAATTTATCAGGACTGGTAGGTAGGTCTATTCCACAAAGTTTCGTCAAATCCCTAAAATTTGAGAAAATAATTGCATTAAATTATTCTAATTATGCTAACGAATATGTAAAATAAGCACACATAATGACCTTCAGTGAGTTCCAACGCAACTTGAATAAATTTATCGGGACTGTTAGAAGGTCCTATCACCAATTTCGGGGGAGAACCAAACAAGTTTATAAATTTGCCTAATTGCTAATTGGGCCAATATCATTCAAATTAGTCAGGCAAGATTACTCCAGTGACTGGCCACATTAGGAAAATTCATCGGCCCTGATAGTTGGGCCCTATCAACCAAGTTCATGAAAATCCATGATAGTCTGAAATATCACATACATTAGCTAATAGGCTAACTGGCCAAAGAAATGCAAACTTTGACCTCGGATGACCTTGAAAATTGTCGCCAGGTTTTTTTTTGGCTCCAACACTACCCCCAACCACCACCGTTTCGTTAAATCGCAGCAAACTTGAAATTTTGCGGAAAACCTGCAAAATAGAGGGCAGCAAATATCCGATATAGCCCATTTTCGAACTATCCAAGATTTTACTCATACGGCCATGTTTACCAAGTTTTTTGTCAATCGGATAAAGTTGTTAAAGAATGAAGCGCTCAACGCCTAAAGTTTCCGGCGGCGGCGGCGGAGACGGCGGAGACGGCGGCGGCGGAGACGGCGGCACACGGTCAAACCATAATATTCCGAACACTTATCAGTGGTTGCGGGGATATAATTAACCTAAGTTTGGATCACGTTTTTTTGACCCTTCACCCCACTACCGACGAAAACGTGTGCCTTAGAACATCAGTCTGTCGATGTTTTTTTCGGCCCCCAAACCCATAGGGGGGGGGGGGCACCGCCTTCCCTTTCCCCCCTTGGCGCCGCCCTGGGTCAGGTCACACAGTAAATTCCCTTGAACTTTATTCGTCTAACTGTCTAATTTTATGTATATACTGCATGCTATTAAAACTTGTACTTGCCACTAACAAGCCCCACTGCGTTAGTACCAGAGCCACAGTAAAACAGAATGCAACTGTTTTTTGACAGATCACGCAGTTAATTGTTTGGCCTGGTCCGCCTTGAGCTGGAATATATTCCGACATCTACTAGATCAACGTCAGGCGCGGATCAATCAGGTCCACAACGCGCACGCCCTCCTTTTTTCGACGGCTAAAATTTGTTCCCATTTTTCGCCCCATGACCGAGTCGTCCGTAGGTGGGTTTCCTGAGAATTTTTGATAACTTTTCGATAAGTATGCACAGAAGTATTCGAGACGCACGCATTTTCGCTAACCCCCCTCTTCTGAGGAGAACGGAAAAACTTGCGACATGATGCATTGAAACATAGTAATTTTGTACCTGAATTATTCGTTCAAATCCATGGTTACCCGACTTTGAATCAGGCCGATAGACTCTTTGTTATTACTAGTGACTTCTGACTGGATAAATTGCAAGGATTCTGTGTCGGGCCATTTCTGTTGTGTTAACCAAAAATAACCCCGATGAGTATTGTGCTGTGTTACAGGAACCTTGAAGCTTCTGTGATTGAATCAGCTCAAGCAAGAGCCATCAGACTGCAGGGTCGAATGTTCTTGCAGGCAGTTCAGCATTTTATATTATTCAAGTTCGTGTTCAAGTCTAATTATTTCTGACCCCATAACATCACGAAGACAGAGGGGTTTTGAAATGAAAAGACACTTTCTCAGTCCCTATATCTCTATATATTGTGAGCATGAATTAATCTTGAAGCCTTGCTACTGATGATCTTAACAGCTGAATACTCCGATAAAACTGAGCTGATGAAAATGGAGAATATCCTTCCTAGAAGCTAGGAAATCGCATCTTAAACACATTTGGAATTCAAATTTTCTTGGAGAGGTCCCTCCTACTCACGACCGGGGATTGGCCTCCGGCGCTCGCAAGTCAACCTATAGCCTGTTTGAAACAGGCGTTTGACTTCGTGTTTTCCTCGTATCAGCCTCATTCACTCATATGTTCAGGATTTGTTGGTAATTTTCGACCGTGGTATATACTGAAGAGTGATAGCCCCCTCTTATATTAGGACAAGGCTTGCTCATATTGTCTGCTTTAGCAGGCTAGTCAACCTAGAGCTGACGCGGTGGCGTAACCGGAGAGAGGGGGATGCTCCCCTCATGCAATCCCCAAAGATCAGATTTAGATTTCAGGAAATTTAAAATTTTATTTCGGGGGGAGGGGGATTAGGTTATGGGAGCACCAGTGTTAAACTGACATACGTAGTCTGTAATCTAATTACGGAGCCATCAGGGTGCCGGTGGGGGAAGGGAGGTTCCCACGTCATCGATCTGCGGTCCGGATACAAAACAAAAACAAAAACAAAAAACAGTCCCACCCCTGTCCGTAACGAAACTTGGCCACATGGCAGTTTCTTGCTATCCAGTTCAAGTGGATGACTGCATGGCGTTGTATTGCATTGGTTGTCCATGTAAATATTTGAATTAATCGGAAACCCAACAACGTGTGATATAGGGTAACTGTACTTCACCATCCTTATACGTATACCGGCCCCCATAAATTCATCAGATCGGATGGGGGCAAGGGAATAGAAGTGGATGTTAAGTGGAAAAAGATTGCATGGCCACTGGGTATTTGTCGTAAAATCATTAAAACGTCAGAAAATACAGTGCCTAAATGCAATCCAGCGATGGCTGGTAATGCCTCCATTTCGCTGTCGATCTGATGGTGTTTATTTTTCCAAAAATTTACGCGGTCGCTCCCCGCCAACCCCCCCCCCCCCCTCCCCGGCTCTTACCCTTCCAGTTTACTCGGCTAATCCCTACGTACCCCACCCACCTATTCCCTACACTAACCCTCACACAACATTCCCACATGTGATTGATATTTGCACAACTAGTGCCAGTCTTAATTTTGGGTGTCATGTTATAGACAAATGTGTGTACCATTTGTGCGAAATCTTAGCTCACGGTTTAGGTGTACTGTAAGCCTATTCATCGGCCATAACTCCACTAGTCTCCATGGCATGTACGTAAATTTAATCTAGCTTACTCTGGCAAGAGAACAACGATTGCAGTTAACTATGGCGAGGGGGTAATAGACGTAACATTATCTACTTCCAGGTCAATGCAAGACCTCACCAACCATTTATTCAATAGTATCGTCGATGGGTAGAAAAAAAAATGTCCAAATCATTTGCTTGTTTAATATCGCAAGAGCACAACGCTACATAGGACAAGAGACTCACCACATGATTTTCACTGCAGACAACACATTGCCGTCCATCCAATCTCACACCACCCCTAAAAAATATGCTTGTGCATTGATACCTGTGTCACTGATTTGACGATTGAGTGTTGAGGACTGCAATTTCAGATGCGGACTTGCATCCATTTAGTGTAAACATTGTGGTAGTATGCATCTATATTTCGTACTCCTCTGCCTTACAAAGCAAAAACCTTCAGTCCATTTTATTGCGCGCCGTTTGACGAACTATGTCTGAGACCCTGTAAAACTCAATGACTGAATACTTGTGAATAGGCTGCAGTGAAGAAATTCCACAATTCCTATAGTTCTATTTCCTTTGAATTGACAAAAATGAAGAGAAATATTGAAGGACTCATCTCTGACTCATGTTGAAAAAGCCCGAGTCCTGAGTCCGAGTCCTTGAAGGTGAGTCCGAGTCCTGAGTCCGAGTCCTTGAAGGTGAGTCCGAGTCCAATGAGCCTGAGGTCCCAGTCCGGACTTGAGTACTACAGCACTGCTAATCAGCTATTTAATTCTTCCGCAAGTTTACATATTTGAATTTGTGTTCCGTGTGGATTTCCCCAAACCTGGTATATCCGCGATCCTTTCGGCGAACACAGCGATCATATATTTCAATATTTCATCTGTACGAATATCCATGTACACTTCTGCAATAGGTATACACTGGGATTGATATAGGATGAAGAGTGTGAGTAAGTGAGAAAAAAGGGAAAGAGGGGGAGAGAGAGAGAGTTGATTGATATGTGAGGGGGAGTTGTTGAGTTGAAGGGCAACTGCAGGATTGATTTATTCAGGGGCTGATTCAATAGCTGGATAAAAAATAAATGCGTCAGTCCAAACCGGATGTTCATAGGACCTTCCATTACAGAGTTATAGTCATTTGAAGTTCTTGTATTGTGAAGCATGTGTATTGCGCAAGATCGAAATGCATCCCATCATGCAAAGATAATCAATGTCATACTTGCACAACCCTGCAAACATTATTTGTTTTCCATTGAAATTCAAACATTAATTTCACTTCGAAAAACATGATTTATTTATGGGAGAGGATTGCTGGCAGTAGGTTGGTAGGTGTGATAGTTATTTGGTGAGAGAAAGACTACCGAACTTCTGATAAATGCTGATGATTCAACCAAAATGGAAACAATCAAATACTTAACATAATTTCCTGTGTTGTCCATGTGTGACGTCATGCGGTATAGCGCAATTGGGATTCTCCCAATTTCTCTGCCTAATGGCTCAACTTTGAAGGCCAATAACTCCACATAGGAACATCGTATTGAAATGGGGTTTTGGACCTATAGATACCATTTTCCATTCTTCACAATACAACCTCATATGTAACACGGCCTGCCGTGGTCCTTTAAAGGATTGAAACTGTGCAGAAATATATCCAATGTCATTTACACAGTTATTTCGTTGGTCCTGTTTACTTCCGCCTTGGGCCTTGCGCAAGCTATACGGAACTACCAGTATCGAACTCCCACGGGTTGAACGGAACAACATCATAGACGCGTACAACCCGAACGACTGATAGAAGGTGATGCCGGTTGACCGACCAAAATTTTCATGTATGCAATATTTGTCAAATTGTAAAACAACCTCCTATATAGGCCTATGATAATAGGCCAGTGCGAAGATAGCCCTGCACATGCGTCACTTGCGATGGCATTCGAGACAAATGCCTTCTGGCGGGTACGTAAAAGACAAGTGATACATGGGGCTGACCCTTGGATTGTAAATATTGACACCATGTAAATAATAAAATACATTACCTGTATGTGACGGAGAAAAGCTTGAATACACTGGAAAGGAAAATCCGTCTCTTGGTCGATCGCCACTGTATTTCAATGAAAGTACTGCGATCGTGGAAACTTAACTTGATTACTCCTCGTTGTTCAATATGATTAAGTTCGACTCTCATAGGGGGAACAAGTTGTATATATTAGTTCAAGCATTCACTGTATGCTAATACTTCAGAAACACAAGAGGAATCGGCGGAAATTTAAAAACACTAAACTGACTTCCAATCGTCACGTGTAATTAGATTTCCTAATATTTTGGTAACATGACGTGAAATGAATAGTCATCATGAACTGTAAATATACGATGCAATTTCATTTTAAATGCGAACGTGTTGACTGACTGGCATCTTCGAATCTGGCAGTCGGGATAGTGATTATTTCTACTGTTTAGTCTGAAGGTTCGCATTCATAGTCTGGTGGGGAATTAATAGTTTCAGAAGATTTACTGTATGTATTCGCCGGTTATTGGTACTTCCGTACAGACAAATCCGGTGAGCTCGGGGGAGACACAAATGAACAATTAAATGCGCAATGCCCGGTTTGAAACTCCGAAATGGCTTATGTCGTGTACCATTTTTGATTCTCAATGAAACGTCATTGACTCGCTGTTTACGAGTTTATTCACTTCGGGTTTAGTTCCCTATACGGGAAAATGCGAGGGGGAATTGTGATTCCAGACTCATGGCTCGTCGGGGAAATTATGTAAGGAGGAAATACTCGATGGATTTAGGCTCAAAAACCGTAGTCCCCCCAAAACCAGAGCAGATGTTCTGGATTATTGCTGGTCCAAAAGGATGCATTTAGTAGATCAATAGGTCAGACCAAACCAGAAAGCTAATTGGCTTAGTAAATGACCTGTTGACTGATCATAATACTGAAAGATAACCAGTTCTACCGTCAGTACTCCTTTCTGGAGAAATGTAAACACCTGTATGAGCTTCCTCCATTTCTGTGGGTCGGATTATCGATAGGGTCATTGACCAAAAACAATGGGGTTCATGGGTACTACCATGAGAAAGTTGTATTACCAAATTTCAACTGGTCGGATCAGCATTCTGGACTTAACATTATCAAGATTTTCAGGATATGGCGTATGACCTTCGAGAATTTTGACCCTGAACACTGACGAATCATGAGACGATTATGAGGAACCCTCATATCAATTCAGATATAAGCTTCATCCCTGCAATTGAGGTTCAGGTTATCGTGTTAACAAGTTCAATTGGCCAAAATGTTTTTTCTTTAACACTTTAACATCTCCCAAAAATACCCCTGGTCCAACATTTAAGACATAGAGTTAATATAATCCTCATAACAAAGTTCACCCCCCCCCACCCCCAAAATGAGAAGGGGAATTTCCCAGTGGATCCCTACTCATGCTGTCGGCGGAAAATCAATGTAAAAAAAAAACAAAAAAAACTAGAGGGATTTAGGTTACAAAGACGTAGTCCATTAGGACCAGGGGGTTGTGTTCAACCCCCCCCCACCCCCCCCCGCCACCAGACTCCTGGTCTATACCACATAAATAGGGTTAATTGTATTCCTTACGAGAGAGCTGCATAATGAATTCCAGTTGATCGGACAAGGCATTCTGGATTTGTCTGTTCGGACTGGAGTGTCTGGGTAGTAAGTCATGGCTCCGGGCCACACTCAATTGAGTATCTCGTTCATTTGATGTAATAAAACAAAAAAGTATTGCACGAATGTTATTGTTAAAAGGAATAAATAGAGCTACATATTCAATTCTGCCACGGTGAACCTTTCTCGCGATCAAGTTGGCGCAGTCACTTGGAAGTTGGGGGTGGGTCCAAACTGAGAAAAGATGTGCGCCGCAACAATTAGAAAAACACCCCCAAATCCGTGGTTGAGCCCTTCCTTACTCGAAAACAAATGGATTTCTTCGAAAGAGGTTGATGAAAAGGGCCATCGTTAGTAGCAGCCGGCAGAAGCGACGCCGTCGTTTATTTGTAGTACACAACAAAGCCTAAATAAATTTTATTTAGAACCACAAATATAGTCACTATGATAGCTCATATTAACATTACTTTCGATATACCGTGGAATGTAATACAAACCACAGAGATTAGTATACTGGGATAGCCCGGACACATGGAGTAAAGAGGGACATGTTCCTCGATCAGAACGTTTTCGCGGAACTATGCAGGGAGGATTCATTATCCATCGAGATGTTGCTTCCAGTATCGGCACGCGTGATGGCGCTGATAGTAGGGAACTGTATTGGGCATACAATCAGTTACGTGCCTGCATCAGTGTGGTCGCTTTCTAGCCAGGTTCGAGGATCAGATTCAGCGCCGTGACGGCCTGGGGCAATCTTGAAATCCTTCTTGAATTCACCATTTTGAAGCGTTCGATCGATCTATAATACGTGTACACACACTACTTGGACCATTCGAGTGCATTTTCTCTGTATTTTGCTATTTGGAATCTCAAAAAATTTCGAATTCTATGAAGTGTCCGCACTGCCGGGGACCAGTATACCTTTTTCGCCAGTTTGACTCACATGAGTTACTCAATTCCACCACAAAGAATATAAATCAATCCACCGATGGGTAAAATCAATCCACCGACTTGCAGTCTTCTACTTTTGGAGTTTCACATATTTGTTTTCCCTTTTCGATATACCCGACGAGCAGAGGATCGAACCAGGTACATTGATTTATGCAATGCCTCTCTGGCCTATACCCATTGATTGTCCCGGCACACAACGTCCAATGATGAAGCAACATATAAACCATGAAGTTTTGACACAGTCCGAACTGGATTCGAACCCGATCTCCCGGGTGGTTACCCGACGCTCTACCAACTGTGCTGGTATCGGTTTATGAGAGTTGTTCGTGCAAGCTATACCTCACCTACCAAAGTGTTAAAAGAAGATGATACAACATTATAGCTGCTTTCCCACTTAATAACAATAATAATGATACCTGATTGCTTATATAGCGCTTTTTCGACGTGATCAAAGCGCTTCATTGATATTACCCCTGTTCATTAGTGACTTCATTTTTTTCCCCGGGGACTCCCAATAGAGTGCAGCCACATACGACGCACGCCCACTAATAACAAGTCACCTCACAAGGTCCACATTCTTACACGTGGGTAACGTGAAACAGTTGAGGGGACATGCCTTGTCTAAGGGCCCCCCTGACGTCATGAAAAAGACATTTATTGAATTAAAAAAAAAAATAAAGCGCTTTGAGCATGTTTTCGACCTGGAAAAGCGCTGTATAAGAACGAGATAATAATATTATCACAACTATCCGACTTACCTATATTTATCGACATTCAATTTTATATCAGTTGGATATAAACTAGATTAGCACTAACGCCAAAAACAACAGAGACAATCCACTAACTGCAGCCCCTTTATTATATTATCCAGCAATACAAATCCATAATAACGTTGACACTCCGTACTCACTGATGTCTACACAACAAGTGTGAAAATTGGACTTACGGTAGTCAAGATATAGGCATTAGGTTTTCCCTCCTAAGCTCCCTTTTCTTTTCAAGTTGATTCAAGTTGATTTAGATCAGCTTAAGGAGAAGAAGAAAAAAAAAAAACATGCTTGCCATTGAGCACCCACTTGCCAAGTATTGGAGCTATACCCTTTCCGTCTCCCACGTAGGCGTACTGTGTTTATAACTTTAAAGATCATGAAAAACTATCCATTGCCCACCTAATATGAATGACAACGGAAGATACAATTGTTCATGTTTGTACCCTCACTGACGTCTATGGCGAAAACCAGGTTTATCGACTAAAAACCAGGGTTTTTTTTTTTGCCGACAAACCAGGTTTATCGCAAGAAATACATGTTTCATCTTCGTTATCGGCCGTTAGTTGTTCGGCGATAAAACAAGTTTATCGGCGAAAACCTGGATTATCGCCTGTAAAACAAGGATTATGAAGAAAAAAATGGAACATCAGCTGAAAGGCCACGTTTATTCGTTGAATAAACACGTTACTTCGATAGACCATGTACATCGACTGATTATCGACGACTAATGTCCCCCGATTTACACCAACAAACAATATGGTCCTTAGCTTTGTACTCCCCATAAAATTCTTCGAAAATTATATTCGAAAAGATCACCCAGCTTGAGGAGTTCATACCGAATTATAATATTTGTGAGAGAGCCATAAGATGAGTCGAACATTATTCGTAGAATTCAATTCCGTAGAAGGACGAGATGGTTATGTTGAGAAGGACATCATGATAAACAGGCCTACCATAAATGAGGCGAGGTAGCACTGGATCATTATAGAGGTCGATAATTCTTCACGGGGAGAGATTGAATTATCTCTTATGTAATTAAACGGAGGTCGGATTACAGAAGAATGTCCAACCATTCAGTATCCTTGGTCGATGAGGATGAGATCGTCGCAGGAGTTTTGAGAGCAAGCAGGGGTCAGTGCTGCAGGGACAGCGTCGTTATGCCTTAATCATACATGTAATACTTCCCCCAAAATGCTTACGACGAGATATTCTTAATCGAATGCCAACTTCCATGTAAGTCCCAATGTCACGATTATTTTACTGATACTAGCTATTGTCCCGGAAAGTTGTTTATGCTAATTCCGGTAATTTGGCCCATGCCTACACCCCCAATGAGTGATTTTCGTAGTTGATAAAGCATCGGAGTTTCACTCGGAAGTTCGGGGTTCGATTCCCACGTAGATTCAGGTCAAAGATACATGTTGCTTTTTCCACACTCACTCACTCACCCACTCACTAACTCACTCACTCACTCACACACACACACAACACACACACACACACACACACACACACACACACACACACACACACACACACACACGCACACACCTACACACACACACACACACACACACACACACATATATACACATACACATACACACACGCACACGCACGCATACACACAGACACACAGACACACACACACACGCATTTTATAATGTTTCAAGTCGTTCGATGTGCTACATATGTATTAGAATTCATAGGATTAGTGGCGTTGCCAATGGATGCAGAAGGAGGCCGCCCCCCCCCCCCCCCCCCTCCGGCGAGGTTTTCTGGAAAAAAGGAAGTGACTATAACAGCTAATAACAAAGATTAAAACATTGCAAGTGTCCGTTAAATTTCGGACAATAGCAGTTATTTATACGGTTTAGGCTAACTCGTATTCAAGACACGTGTTTAGATTACCGCAATTGAGATGCTCCAAACCTTTTATTGTGCTTCCCGCCACACCACTTCCTCGTTCCAACAATCACCGATAACTCAACTGTTAAACAGAACAACTTTGGCGTGTAGACATACTGTACTAGCTCACCTTGAGGGTCGTAGGCCTACCGCCTACGTACACCAGTCGTTCTCAACCTACGCGGAGGGTACACGACCGTTCTAGTAGTCAATCCCCATTTCTGTACCCAAAAATAACTGAAGGTTGCTTGGCGGACGATATGTCGTTAATTATTCTACAGATAACGAATGCGTTATTAATAGAACAAATTGTACGCTATCAATAGGGAAATTAAAAGATTTTAGATTGAAACTGAAAAGTCACATTCCTGAGCGCCAGTATGGGCGTTACTAAGCAAAGACCAATTATAACAACTAAGTAAACATGGTTTCGTCATAGAAAAAAAAAAAAAAAAAACGCCAGAGAAGTGCTCATTCTTGCAATCTGGGAAACCACTTAGGCGAAAGAATGATCGATCTGCTCCTCGCCAACCGGTGTTAGCGTTGCTTAGATAGTAATTTGCGACACAT
Source organism: Sclerodactyla briareus (assembly GCA_026419785.1). Classification (NCBI taxonomy): domain Eukaryota; kingdom Metazoa; phylum Echinodermata; class Holothuroidea; order Dendrochirotida; family Sclerodactylidae; genus Sclerodactyla; species Sclerodactyla briareus. The sequence goes on along the minus strand of JAODTK010003355.1, from coordinate 86,709 downwards.
AACTTCAAATAGATGAATTTCTCCGGCTGTGAAGCCCGGCCACGCCATTGGAAAGGATCAGTTATGTCGACCTACTGTCACGTAGCCTACGTACGGTTCTATGATGTCTCCACGTTGTAGGTTCGATTGGATATAATAATGTCGAACGAAACACGTACATACTTCAGACCTACAATGGCCTAAAGTTATAGGATTCATTGGATATTGTATTCATAGTAATGCTCTACGGTATTATCATCATAATATATATTATATCATTATAATATACGTGTCTCAAAATGTAGGATTGTTTGGGTACGATTATACGAAATGGAAGATACGATAGTTATACGATACGTAATATAGGGAATAGAACCAGTATATCCAATTCAGTGACGTACCCACGGAGGGGGGGGGAGGGGTCAGAACTCCTCTCATGACCCAAGTGATCGATGATTTTTTTTTGACACAAAAACTGAGTTTTTGCAGCTCAGTAGGAGTTTTGCAGCTGTTATTTAGCAAATATTGCAGCAGCATATGCCCAGGGGTCCATAAATTGTACTAATTCGCCAATAGGGAGGGGTGAGGTCATTTATGAGGGCGCACCTCCCTCGGTTTCCGACCACTCCCCCCCCCCCCCCCCCCCTTAAGACAAATATCTCGGTACGAGCCTGATCCAATCACAGATTAGTTTGAGTTTAGTGATAAAGGGTCAGAAAGGACAAAATCCTCATAAACGATTCCGAAGCCACAACATCCCTCAAAGAAAAACCCAGATGCCTAAAGAATTCGCCCACAAGTCTTGAAAAATGAATCAAGACTGTTCTCGAACGTATTCACACTCTAGACAGTACAACATCTTCAGAAAGGCTATTCCACTCATTAATACCTCTCTGCTAGAAGAAGTATTACGAATGGCCAATCTACGACGGCGTTTGCCAAGAAGCTTGAGGCAATGACCCCTATCAATCGAAACATTTGAAAACTCAAAGAAATAGTGAGACGGAAGGCCCTCTTATCCATGAACAATTTTAAAAACCTGAATCAAATCTCATCTTCCCTCGTGAGGTAAATCTCTAAGCCAGTGGATTAATATGGTACCCCTCCGCTTAACGCTTTCAATTACTTGCTTATCTTTCGATAAGTAAGGATTCCATACTTGGACAGAATACTCCAGGTGAGGTCTCACAGTTGCAACCAATATCATTATCAAGGAAACTGAAGTGTAATCAAGCCAAGAATTCAATTACCTCTCCTCGCAGCTTCAGCACAAAAAAAACTGCTTAGCAGGTTTCAAGGAAAAATAAAAATGAACTTCGAGATCCTTCTCTGAACCCACCTGATGAATATTTTGGTCTATCAACTTGGAGGAAGCGTTGCGATCGTGGAACCAACATGCATAGCTTTGCACTTATCGCATTGAGGAACATTTGCAAATCGGAAGACCATTTTTATACCAAGATCCCTTTGAACAATTGCAACATCTTCGTTCGAAGCAACCTTTCGATACAACTTGGTATCGTCCGCAAACTTTTTAACTCTGGAATGCACTGAATCTTCAAGATCCTTGGGGAACAACCACTAGTGACCTTTTGCCAAGGAGACGAACGCCCATTAATGACAACACGTTGTTCCCTATTAAGATAGCCACTGACGAATCCACTCGAGACATTCCCCTTAATACCAAAAACTTTTCAGTTTGAGCAAGAGACGCTCATGAGGAACTTATCAAAAGCTTTCTGGAAGTCTAGGAAAATTATATCAACAGCACTGCCGTTGTCAACTGCATTAGTAACATCTTCCATAAGAAATTATTGAAACACGAACGATTTTTCCTAAAACCATGCTGAGAACCCCGAATTAGACTATACTCACTGAAAAAAATCGAGCATATGATCCCGAATAATGGATTCCAACACCTTCAAGTTGCAGACAACACTGGTAAGGCTCACTGGCCTGTAATTACAAGAAGAGACCGATTGCCTTTCCTGGAAATGCTCTCCTCCAATCATCCGGAACAAGACCTTCTTACAAGGTTTTATTGAAAATAATAGCTAATGGAACAGACAACTGGTCGGCAGAAGGTTTCAATAAGAAGGGGGTAAACTCCGTCTGGACCAGGAGCTTTACCACTTTGGAGTTTCCGCAGGTTCTCCTCTATCAAATCAGGCGAACATACTATATTACCAATACTATTATGAGGCACACCAACCACGAGGTCGTAGAAATTATCCAAGTTCTCATGAGTAAATACCGACGAAAAATAATTATTGGAGAACGTTAGCCATCCCCTGACCGATTGCCTTTCCTGGAAATGCTCTCCTCCAATCATCCGGAACAAGACCTTCTTACAAGGTTTTATTGAAAATAATAGCTAATGGAACAGACAACTGGTCGGCAGAAGGTTTCAATAAGAAGGGGGTAAACTCCGTCTGGACCAGGAGCTTTACCACTTGTGAGCTTCTGCAGGTTCTCCTCTATCAAATCAGGCGAACATACTATATTACCAATACTATTATGAGGCACACCAACCACGAGGTCGTAGAAATTATCCAAGTTCTCATGAGTAAATACCGACGAAAAATAATTATTGGAGAACGTTAGCCATCCCCTGACTGAGAAAACGCACGAGGATTATCTTTTATATTAGAGCCATCTGCCTCTCGAAATCGAGCTTAGCACCAGAAACTAAACGCTGGACTAGCTTTTGCTGAACTTCGAACCGATCTAAATCAGACAAGGAACCAGTAGAACGATGGAGTCGCCAAGATGCCTCATGGCTAGAAAAACCTCCCTTACCATCCAACAAGGCCTTTCGTTCTCAGTGCGACGCTTTTTCAAAGAAACGTAAACTTTCATTATCTCGTTAACTTTTTCAATGGAGCCCTTCCATGAGTCAAGAAATAGACCAAAAAAATCTGGATAATTCAAATCACCCATAATAATTGTACCCCTACCGGAAACCTTGAATAGCATGTCGAAAAGAAGCGAGTTATTGCTTTCAGACTAGCTGTTGGGATAATAATATTAATGTACCGTTCTTATATAGCGCTTTTTACTGGTCTCAAAGCGCTGAAGGCCATTACCCCCTGGTCAGCTTGTTCGGCCCGCACCGTATTGCACATCTCGAGCTATACACTCCTGGCAACCGCTAATTGTTGTCCCCCACAACATGTCCCCGGGACATTTCATCACACGGCTGCCGTAATTGGCGCACTTGTGATTACAAGTAACCTCTCAGAGGTTCCCAAAAAACACCTGGGTAGAGAGAGGCAAAGGAGATGAAGCGCCTTGCCCAAGGACGCACCGGAAGGCCAACCGACCGTGTTTCGGAATCTCTCGGCAGGCGCGTACCGAGAGATTTGTCTTGGAGGGGGGTGGGAGGGGGGGGGGTGGGGGGATGGGGGTTTGAGGTCGGAACCCAAGAGACGTGCGCTCTCATAAATGGCCTCACTCTCCCTATTGGCAATTAAGTACAACTTATGGGCCCCTTGACACATGCTGCTGCAACATTTGCTAAATACAGCTGCAAAACCTCTACTGAACTACAAAAAATCATTTTTTGTGTGAAACATGTATCGGTCACTTGGGTCATGGGGACGACCCCCCCCCCCATGGGTACGCCACTGCCTCTCGCTCACAAGTTCTAAGCTCTACCAACTGAGCTATTCCGATCTCCAAGAGCGGTATACAATGGCACCAACTTTGTGGGAATTGTGGGAATTTCACACCAAACGGAATTGACGTAACTAACACCAATATCTGTCTTCTCAATGCTATTATTCAAGTCATTAAACTCCACCCCCAATGTCACGGAGAGTATCGGACCGATCTTGCCTATAAGCAACATAACCTGGAACGTAACTTTCAGTTGTGGAAATATGGGAATTTGGAAATCTGTTTTTTCCCGTATATTCAGAGGCATAGATGGTTGAAAATTTTAGAACAAAGTACGAAGTATCAGAACGAAAGTTTTCCAAGCATTACCCTTGAAATTGCCTGAAATTTATCTGAATATGAAAGTTTTTTTTATTTGGGGGGGGGGAGGCACTTTTTGGACAAATTTTGATATTTGTCTATTTTCAACTCGCACAATAGTAGCAGGTAGGAACGGGTCCAAAGGTTTGTCCATAATTTTGAGCTGTCCATATTCGAGAGACGCGTGTAAAAACTATGAATGTCGCATATAACGGAAACACCACCACTAGAGCTGGCTAGCATAGCCCTTTGGTTTTGTCTCATAATTTGCAGTCAATAGCACCTCGTGGAAACATCCATCTACAATTTGGCTATGTACTCTGTGAGGGTTCAGACTTGATGAAACGTTTTCTTTATAACGAAATGGTAACGATGGTGATGGAGCTGATGAAATGTTGTGCATGCATTTGAAAAACCGCAGTTGCAATTGAACATGGGGGACTTCCTCGTGAATATATCAATGTTTCGTTGGCTTCGAGCTATTGTTACCTTCATTCATCGCTATTGCATAGCACACATTTCTGTAACTGGGTCCGAGAAAGGAACGAGAAAGTAAAGCGTGAACGCCGAAATAAATCCAAAGCGGCGATACTACACGACGCCACCGTAGTCTAAAACGTGAAGAATGTCCGGCTGTATCGTAGCAGACGATCACGTTATGAAATCTTACTTCCTATTCACAGATCCGAGATACGCGCCAAATGTCTATGTCACAATAGCAAAATGTCACCCACTGACGTCACTAGGTGTAAACAAAAGCTAAACCCTGTACAAAGTCAATGGGGCAGTCTTTCTCGACATCGCGTATCGAACTTTTCAGATAGGTTCATGAACCTTTTTCTTTCAGTCGGCACAAGAGGCGTGATAATTCCATTAATATTTAGTACTGGTGTAAGAACAATTGCCACACGCACGCTAAAGAGTAATTCGATTGCAGAAAACTAAGGATAAGCCCTTCAGCGTGTAATGAATAGGCTACTGTGCGTACACGCACTGACGTGACGGCGGACCCATGAATAGACTCAAGTAACGGCGGACTCATGAATAGACTTAAGTAACGTCGGATCCATGAATAGACTTAAAACGAGCAAGTAACTAGATGACCATCATACCCGCAAGCGATATCATGTACATTGTCAGCCTCTTCAAGCACGATACTCTGGAGGGCGTTTATCTCTTGCGTTGCGTACTCCAAAACGACACCCTTCCGGTCCTCGCTGTCCTTCCATAAGACGAAGAGATTTCCCTTCTGGTCGCAGCAGATGCTCTTTGGGAAGCTCAAGCGTGCGAACCCAGAGGGCGAATTGATTACCGGTCGTTCAGGATGTCTCTTCAATACCCCCTCCCTGAGGCCAGAACAGCAGAAAATTCCCCCGTCCTCATCCATGCTCTTTGCTTGAGCTACGAAGAGGCAATCGTCGCAGGCTGCCAGGGCGAAAATTTTCCCCGTTAGACGTTGCTGTGTCCGGAATATTTGGACCCTGTCGTCCACATCTTCAGTGATCGATATCGCTCCGATCCGAAAGGAACGGTCGACGAAAACCACCTCTCTTGGCCGAGGCTGGCGGCACAGAGGAACTCGATGCCGGGGAATTCGTGTTCCCTGCTCAGAACGCCGTGAAAGTCAACACGAGAATGTAACAGACGGATCATCCACCACCCACTCGTCCGTCCCCCCGCAACGAGCCGATCCCCGCCGAGAGTGGTCCCCTTTTCCTCATCGAGCGAATGATGAACTGACGGTTGCGACGTCGCTTGAGTCCCTCGTTCCGAGAAAATCCACATCTTGGTTTCGATTGTCTTCAAAGCAGTCGCCGTTAAGTAAAGGGTCACGTGGAGGGATAGGCGCGCCGCCGGAGTAAACGCATTCTGCTGTCCTTTGAATCACGAACTCCTCTGATTTGCCTTGTTGGCTGCCAGGCTGTTCCAGCGGAGAGCGACTCCTGCAAGCGACGCTTTTCCCCCGGATTACTGTCACCCACCGCGGGCTCAGAAACTAGTCTCCCGCGCTTGCATTTATACTCCTGACACTACAATCGGGGCTTGAATTGACCCGCCCTCTCCAGGACCGAGATAGTGATTGATTGCTCTGTTTCTGCCATTGCTGTACATGAATCGTTACATGCTGTTCACCCGAGCACTCTCTGGCCTCGACTGGGTTCTTCTCGTCTTACAGCGACTGTAGGAGCCTCGTGGATGGATATCCTACCATCTCGGTTCCATCGCCAACTACTGTAATATGCGAATTCCCGTCGGCACTCTCCTCTCCCATGACTTGATTGTTTAGGGGCCCTCTTCATCACGTCGGAGCTTAGTCGTGTCGGTGAGCGAACAGCTGCCCCGCCGATACATTTCTGTCAAACTCTTGAATTTCCTCCTGGTTCCAAGAACTTTGTATAGAGATCTGGAGTGTGGCAACTTCTGGAACTCAAGACAAGCCTTGGTGGACTCCCAACGGAAGACTCCACGGGAGATCAACAATACCATCATCGTCGTTCATTATGTTCGACCTCATCCACGACTTGACTTCCGAGGTGTCGTCAGCTCTCTTGGAGTAATCCTCGATCCTCTCAGAGATTCTTCGCATTTCTCAGCCACTTCTCCGAGCAGTTTTTTCTCTCGGGACTTAATGATCGCGCTAACTTGATCAATCAGAAGAGAGCCTCGCTGCGTACCCTCCCTCTTCCGATCTCCCTTTCCTCTCGATGAGAGCCTCTCTGGCGGTATTTTCCTCATCTTCCTTGAGTTTGTTCCTCTTCTCCAGGAGGGTGACTACAGTGTCGAATGATGCTCGTCTCCGGTGTTTGCTGCCCGTGGAACGAGTGCATGAGATGTATCCTCGGCTAACCATCGGTTCAGCAATTAGCCGCTCTCGGGAGGTCATCAGCTTTGCCCCGGAGAGAGTCAGTGTCGACATTGCGGCATTGATTCTGGCACCTGCTATCCACTCTTCTGCTTCCAGTTTCCGAGGCAACCCGAGGCAAGAAGATATGGGCTACCCGGAGGTACCTCGGTTCTTTGAAGTCGTCGAGACAGATGGGACACCGGAACATCTCTTCGATGCTCGCTGTTTTTTTCCCAGCTTGCTTGTCATCCTTCGGTTTCGCCATCATCTCTCATCTGTATAGAGACGAAATAATTGTGGGGCTGAGCGAAGATGTTATTCTGGTTCGGAAAATTCGTTTGCAGTTCTCTATCCAGTCATATGTATGTATGTATGTATGTATGTATGTATGTATGTATGATGTATGTATGTATGTATGTATGTATGTAGTATTATGTTCATGTATGTATGTATGTATGTTAAGTATGTATGTATGTATTGAAGGGAGTCACACGGCAGCCAGACTTCGGAGGCTGCATAATCTCCTTCACAGGGCAGAATTAGCAAAACCGCCGCCAACAAGCCCTTTCCTCTGCATATTTCTCCAACCTGGCCCTGACTGATGATTTAAAAATAATTTAATAATTTTAATATCAAAATCCGATTCATCCTTAAACCTGCATGCAACTGTTGGAGGGCGATTCACTTCGCCTTACATGTTTCCCCGATACCTACCGAAGGTCTTGTCACTTTTGTAATAACCCCCCCGTGACACAGTGTCCCGCCTTCTCATAAATGGGTGCATGGTGTTTTTTTCGCAATATCTATGTTGCCACTGCCCAGACCCATGAGCTAGTGACCCTATAAGGGATGAAAATTGAAGCAAAGCCCGGCGGTCGAAATTTCCAGTAATAGGATTACTACCAGTGATATGTTTGGTGACAGCTTCGGTAGTTGACTCCAATTTTCGTCCAACACAGAAGCGCCAGAATACCTTCGGTTGTGCTCGGAATTGCCGGCAAGGCGTTTGGTGGCGAAATTTTTCTGTCCTTACGACGCCTCCATAATCAAACCTGTGAATCAAAGTTTTCAGAGGTATCAAACAACTGCTCACATTTAATTACGCTGGATACTCCTGTAAACAGTCGTTATTGTCATCAGTAGTATTGGATGTGTACCATAAGTCGGTGCTGTTCCTGGTCTGAAAATGCTCGCTTTACTAACTGAAAGAGTAAGCTTTGTAAAAGTGTAAGGTGCAACCATAGGTGCTAACAAGTTGGAGGAAGCGTATCAATATGTTGGCCATGTAATCGATAGCCATTGGTTTTATCGCGTACTGTCTGTTGACCTCACAGTTTCTCTGCAATGACCTTTCTCTCTTTTTGTAATCAATCAATGTAATTCTGATGTTCATTTCTGTGGTGGAAATAATAAACAGTAAAACTATGTATGTATGTAGTATGTATGTATGTTGTATGTATGTATGATGTATGTATTTTGTATGTATGTATGTATTTATGTATGTGTACACCCAAACACACAGGCATGTACATATACCTACATACATATTTATGTGATTCTTCGAATATTATTTCATTAACATTCCCTGTGGTGATTTTCCTGCTCGTAATTTCCTAGAGCCCTTAAAGTCGGTCAGACTAAAAACGATATCGCACGGCTACGATCCGATTTTTTCGGTGATGGCGAACGAGAGCAGAACCATTATCTTACGGGCTTAAACATTTGCTTCCCCCAATGATAAATGATATTACCGTTCGCTATTTGCCAAACTATCCCTAGTTGTGGAATAGGCCCTCCCTTACTGTCGTCAATCACATATTTTCTATTCATCGCTGGGCTGAAAACTTTATCTTACGATTTTATTGGTTTCGATTGACGCCTTAGAATGTTTCAACATTTTCGATTCGAGGAGGTAATGTGGTGGTATTAAATACTCATGACTTTATTACCACACAGTCCCCCCCCCCCTCTTTTTCTTATCCAGCCTGGAATCTGGAAAAAAATCTTCACGGAACGATACAAAAAAATCGTTAGAGGGTGACAGGCCGCTTTTATTTCTGGTCAAGAAAATTTTATAAAACGGAAGAGTCCTGCCGAACGGAATTTGGCGTCCGCGCATACTTTTTTGCTAGGCGTATAAGGGGATCAGCCGAATCAAATCTCTGAATAAAAAAAAAATCTTTGTTTTTTTTTCTAAATACCGGTGGATAACAATTCTAGATATATGTTCAACCCTGATTACCAGACCGCTCTTTCCATATTCGCAGGGCTGGATCTCTGACCCGCTCACTGAACCCCAACTGCTACCTTTCTGTGCTTTTGAAGCAGATTAGTAATTCCCGAAATCAAAGAAAACCCGATTCTGCTCAGAATGACACTATTAACGCGATTGGCTTGCCATAATTGTAATTATACTAAACGTCCACCCCAAGCCAACTGACAGGTAATTTTGAGTGGAGCGTGTTGCAAATTAGTTATGGCGTCGAGCTCTAATACGAGGTGTTAGTTCCGGTCAAACGATGTCCTTCCTAATTCTACTATGGTGGTAGTCCATTAGATGCTGCTGTCATGTTGAGGTAACGCCATAGAGGTATTATTTTTGAGGAGGATGCGAGATGCGTTAAGGGACAACACAGATGATTCATAAAGAGGCTAATATAATAACTGAAGAAAAACTGATGCGATAATAAATGATGTCATGCTTACCACACCACAACCCTCGCCCTGCAAACATTCTTTGTTTTTCTATTAGAATTCAAACATTAATTTCAATTCGAAAAGCATTTAGAATTGCTGTAGTGGTTGGTAGGCGTTGATGGTTACCTCCCCCTTGGTTAGAGAAAACAACAGAACTTCTGATAATTGTTGACTTATTCAACAACGAACATTAAATTTCATAACATAATTTCCCCGTGTTGTCCATGTGGTGACGTCATGCGTTCTTGATCAATACTAAACTTTGAAGGCCAATAACATAGGAACATCTATTGAAAGGGGTTGGACCTATAAATACCGTTTTCCTTTCTCCACGACATGCCGCCTGTTGTATAACGCCTGCAGTTGTCCTTTACGCAAACACAGTTGACGCCCTTCTAGTTCCCCCTTATGACCCTTCCCTTGCCCAAGATCAAAATGTGCTTCCCTTCCAGTTCACTCACATAGTCTATTGGAAATCTACTACTCAACCCCCTGATTGAAACTACATCCTGACATGACTTCCTTTAGATTGTCTTTTCACAGATATTTTGGAGATTTGACCTGTTCTGAATTTTGACTGACTGAGTACTCGACCTTAGATTTCCCCTGATAAAAACGATGTCCATTACACGGAACCAATTTAAAAGATACATGATCGTTCAATGTGAATGTCACAAAAAAACGAGATGAGTTTGAAACTCGATATTTGAGTTTCAGGGATATGGAAAGCTCCTTTCCATCTACTGAGTTTTTCGAGAAAAGAAAAAAATGATGCTGCAATCTGTGGTGAGTTCGCGCTCCGGAAGCAGACTGTCCGGCTTTACTCGCTGGGGTGTATGTCCGTAACGTTGGTACTTTTTGATTCCTTGCCGTAAGGGCAACGGAATATAAGCATCATGCACCCGTGCGTATGTGTGGTGTGTGTCTGTCTGTGTGTGTGTGTGTTTGTGTGTGACACCCTTGTCAGCACGATATTCACATACTCAAACTGGTATCAAGTTCAATTCGGTATGTGGGTTGCACTATGGGAGGATGACCCCTATTGTTTTGGGTGCCCTTCTCCATTTCATTCAAGGTAACGAGAGGGCAAAGTTCAAAAAGCTTGTCACACTATATCTAATCGAACTCGAGTATCAATCAAGTTCAAATTGGGTATGTGGTGATGTAGGGAGGATGAACCCTGATGTTTTTGGTGTTCGGTTCAAGGTCATTTCAAGGTCACCACGGACATCGTCATATATCTCGGCAAACGAAACATTTGGAGGACGTCCGTAAATGGAAAGTTCGTTCGTCTGGGTGAAATACCATCGGGTGACCGACTTTGACCTCATTTTGACCTTTTGCCCTTGACCCTCATTTTTTGACCTTTTGAGAACCTGGTGATTTTGCATCTTTTTATGTTGGCCCAATGCGTGTCTTGTAAGACAAACAAAAAAGTCAATGCACACTACCATACGACGATACTCTTAATCACAAGCTCTCTCAATGAATTGTGGAGGTCAGACCGCTAAAAAAAACACTGAATGTGATCATTGGCATTTGACATCTGCCTCGTCTAGCATGAACTAGTGAATGCAAATATCATTAAGTTCAAATTAAGTGTGTGGATTGTACAAATGATGAAGATTAACCCTAATGTTTTGGTATAGGTCAGGTCATCCAGTACACCATAGGACAATCCTTAATTCTCTGCACCTATTCATTTAAGAGTGATAAACAAGCATATAGCCAACCAAACAAATATTTCCCCCCCCCGTGAAGACAGTAAAACAAATTCCTTGACTTGTCCATTTTATTGTTATTCCTGATTGGTTTGAGTATTGGACTAGCAACCAAATATTTCCGTCCCCAGTTTAGACATACAATTGCTTAATTCTTGAATTTTGATTTTATTGTTATTCCTGATATGTTTGAGTAGTGGACTAGCACCAGTGACAAGCCCATATGTATCTCCTGATCCGTATTGGTGATGCTACGGGTGGGGTGGCAATTTTGTCCTTGCACGGACCCCCCCCCCCCATTCCAGTTTTCATGCAGCTTATGAAAATTGAAAAATGTAAAGCCCCTATTGGAGCCTGCATCACTGCATTTATTGACAAATTCCTAATTGCAAGGAAGAAGTGCCTCTTCTTGCGTATACTTCCTCTCATTTAGTGTTATCCTAATGACCACCAAGAGTGTGCGTTGCCCCCTTCATAAATCTGGGTTGTGCTTCCACCCCCCCCCCCCCTTCTCCCCAATACTATCTTTCCCTCCCCCAGTGGAGATAGTACAAAATTCTTGAATGTCATTTTTTTATTATTCCTAATATGTTTGAATATTGGCTAACACCAGGCTACCAGCCTATATGTACCTCCTGATCAGTAGTGGTGTTTTAACGGGTGGGGGTGGTAATTGTGGTATATGCATGCACCCCCCCCCCCAGGTTTCATGCATCTTATGAAAATTGAACAATGTAGCCCTAGTTTGAAGCCGCATCACTGCATTTTCATTGACAATTCCTAATTAGCAATCAGAAACGTCTCTTCTTGTGTATACTTCCTCTCACAATTAGTGTTATATTTTTTACTTTAATCCCCGTGGCAGTTTTCTCAAGGAAGCACAAAATTTGGTTAGTGACCATGGATATCAATGTAGGGTGCGAGGGGGGGGGGTGGGGACAAACTGACAATTTTTCCATATGCCTATAATTCTATTCACTCCGGGGGGAATGCCAATTTGTTGCTTTACAATTAATTGAAACGTGATATGAGATATTTCAATGTCCCATTTGACTAGTTATTACTTACAGCAAAAATCAACACCAGGAAATGTCCTGAATTCAATTAAAGAAAAAAAAAAACACCTATGCGGGCCACAAACCTCTTCAACCACTGCCTGCATTGTGCGTTTATACTATAATAGCCCGTAGTTTGGCTGGTAACATTGGTCGGCCCCCAATCCCCAGAAGGAATTAATCTCTTAAGTTGTGTGTGTGAAACGGTGAAGCGGTAACACACAATAACTTTGACTGCCTGTAGACAATTCAGGCTCAGAGGACTATAGTGTGTATTCGTCCAATGATTCTCTGTGTGCACTCAGTCTACTTATTTCTGATTGTTTACTTTAAAGCTAACCCTTCTCTCTAAAGCAAACACTTCCAGGATGTAACCTTACTTGGACAGGCAGGACTGGACTCTTGGTATATTACCTGTTTATACCTTTCATAGACCAAGCCCTAATAGGGGTTAACTGTGGTTTATGTAGAAAGCGTGAAGGGTAGTGAGTTGGAGGAAAGAAGCAAGGGTCAAGGAAGCTTCTGAAAGTGGGGCAGGGCACACTTTGTGTGGCAATTTTTCGATATGAGCAAAAAAGTGAGGGCATTACCCTGTACCCCAGGCAGAAATGTGTAGGGTGTTTGAGTCTATAAAATATCTCTCTTCTCCCAGTGTCCTATCTATCTGGTGTTGACAATCACATGATTGCCTATTTGTGAAAAGTGGTTGCCGGGATAAATCCCTTTTTAACAATTGGCAAATTCTTACTGATCCGCATTGAATGAGCCCACATAATTCAGAAATGTCTCAACATGGGCTATAGAATATAGATATAACACTAGAAATGCAAAGATCTTGTCATTTCTATATCTATTTGTATTAATCATCATGCAGCCCGATATATTTGTTATGGGAGGTGCTTTTGGGGTGGGGCCATATAACCCTCACCACTGTAGGAGTAAATGTGGTGATTGAAAGCCTTGTGAAGTTTGACCCTAAAAAGGCATAAAATTTGATGGACTATTAAAATGGTTATTATACAGTATTTTGAACATTTATGCACTAGTCAATGATGAGCCACCCCTTTACCCAAGAACAAGGGAGTCATTGCATTTAGGTGTGTCACAAAGAATGCACCCCTCAGTCACTTATGTGCCTGAAAAAAATATGAAATAGATTACACCCACAGTCACTTGAAAAGAACCACAGACCTACTCTGTCTGTACGATTTGAAACGATTGACTGACAATGACTTACCCCTCATCAGCATGTGACACGCATCAGTAGCCAACTGAATGTACCTACAATGACTCACCGTTCCAGGGTGTGGAGGGATGCAATTGACAATATATAGGCTTGTATGCAGAATACACTCACTCCTCTTTCCCCACACATATACCCCAAAAAGGAGATTTTTTTTTTACAATTGTTTTGACTGATTTTGATGATGTTGGTCATCGTCCGATCCGATTCAAAGACCGGCCACTTCATTCAATCTACCTGCTTTGACCCCACCAGTTACTTATTAGTGATAATTTTCGCTAAAGTGATCCTCATCAATTAGCCTTGCCTGTCAGTCCCTGCCGACTCAGTGTTACGGTCGCTGGTATTTCCCACACTGAATGGAAAGGTTGGACCTGATGGTTATGAATCGTAAATTTACCTTCTCTCTTCGAGATAAATTGCCAGTTTATTTTTCAGTATTACTTAATTGCCTCAGAGACTTTTTGACCTCGGTTCAAAAGAAACAAGCATCTCGTGCGGTTATAATATTGCAGGTGATTGGTTAGTTTGTGTCAAGTTGTGGGTTGTGTGAGTTGGCAACAAATTCTAAGGCCATGATATAGCTGAATCATCATGGTGATGCCACACAAACCTTGTAAGGGGACACATGTCGGGCGAAAAAAAAAAGGCAGGAATCATACGCCGAGTTGCGTCTTGTTATTATGTTGCCAATCACGACCTCTCCAAGAGGTCTTGTCGCCGGACTCTTAAATTTGGACACTGGTGAGTTAAACCATTATATTTTAACCGAGGTCTAACCGGCTGTACAAAAAGAGGTCTTGAGGCCGTCTCCAAAACCTGTTCGTGTCAAAAACTCGCAAACATTATTTGTAAAGATCATTTTTTAGATGAATGTTGCTTCGTTTCTGTTGTTTGCCCATATGGGCAAAATTGACATCAATGGTTAATAGTCATGTAAGTATAAAAGATATGCTATAAACTAGGAAAGGGTGAACAGAGGCATATCAAAGCCTCACATCCAATCTGGGAGGTTCTAGAATGTTGCTTGTTGGAAAACGGAGAAAGGGTATTCACATAAAAATTATTGAGGGACTATTCGTCACTTGTTGTGAACGAGTTTGTTGTAGGTTGTTATTTTGATCTCATCTATCGTGTGTTTGGCCACCAAATTGGCACAAAGTAACAAGGTGAAATTTGTTATAGCCCTATGTGCCTTATTAGTGCATGCACTGGAACACGGCTGAAAATTCGGTTGAGGGTTCCAGCTGTCTTAAACTACGCTTAATATCATTCAACAGTGGCTGAAGAAATGCGTTATCGTTGGATTGCCGAAACGAGGTTAGACTTTGAACATACAACATGGCTTGTGTTCGTTACATACTGGTTGCCGTTCTCACAGGGCAGTGTCACATACACACCAAAGTCCCGGACATGCTGTACTGGAGCTCCTATGCAGAGCAAAACTCAGTATGGAACTGTGTTGCTAAGCCCCGACAACGCGCCCCCAACTATAGTAGCTACATGACATGTTAATTAGGCGTCAATTAGCATTTCGTCAGAAGATGAAGATTAGAATATATTCGTTTGACAGCCTCCGCTAATTCGAACTTCGCATTAATAAGCTAGTCCACTCTCGTGATGTTATACTGTCACGCCGAGATGGTGTTTATGCCCACGCAATCGAGTTTGAGTTCCGATATAATTATGTAGTTTCTGTGCTTCGTAAAGAAATCGTCTAACTCCCCCGCCGCATTTGAAACAAGTAACACTCAATGAAGAGGTTCCAGAATATTGCAATATGGACTACTATAGTCACTGCTTTTCACATGCGGGGTAATCACATGCGCGCCACTCACATTCAACACAGGTGGCGAAGAAAGGAATTAGGATTTGTGACCCCATCCACCACACACCCAAGAATTGTTGGGTATATCGACAGTTTCCGTAATTCTAGTGTGCTGGACATTTAACGGATACTGGCCAACACTCCATTGAGAGTAACACGGAGTAAAACAACTAGGGCAGCCCCCTTATTCCACGACGTTGCAGATATCATTATTAGGTATTGTGGTCAGAAACGTTCCTCTCTCACAGTTAAATAGTTAGTCTTATTGCAGCTTCCCTATCGAGGCCTATACTCACCAATAACACCGCATATACGTACAGTAGTGCATACTGGTGAACGGACGGAGAGAAGACTTACAACTGGAAAAGACAAAGCCCGAACGAGGATGAGAACTGGGACAACGATGGATAGACGGAATCCGGATGGCGTGGTCACTATGTAGGCCTATGTCAACTGTGATCCTATAGGACGAGAATAACACAAGACTCGAAAAGGAACGCTTTTCTACCTTACTTAACTTCACCGTTCCTATACGGTAGGCTCTATAACCGACTGGTTGTTTTATCACCGCTGGGCTTGTTGTAAAGGTAAGCGAAGAGATTCCCTATAATGGTCCGGGCTAATGGATCGCAGCGACGTATAACCTGTACTTAACTTCCTTGATTTCCGGAATTCGAGCGATATAGTGGGTGAGGCATTCCTATCACAGATAGTCTTCGGGACAAAGGAAAACTTATAACAATCCTTATTTGCTGCATAAGGGAATATGAATCCAGATGGTGGTGCCGCGATTGACCCTGAACAGGCTGAAGAAAGTCCCCAATTGGTAATGATAGGTGGCCAGAAATAGACGTTTTGAGAAAACACCTACACAGATCTGTTTTTACAAGAGGAATGCAGTAGGCAGGGCATCCCCCTCATCCCACGAAGCGTAGCAGATATCATATCAGTATATCAACACATTGCAATTTACTTAACTCCCATATTGCTTCCGATGGCAGGAAACCAAGCCAGGGGATGGTGGTAAAACGGTCACTGCGTGGAAGGTGGTCTGGTATGGTTGGTTAAAGAGGCATTGTCGTATCACGACACCCTGGGGAATAATGGACGGTGCCGTCCGCCTGTAGGGGTTCAAACTAACACCCAAGATAACAGCAAATTGATTAGAAATATATGGAAATAACGTCTTCCACAATTTTACACCCGAAGTTTTGAGTTAAATCTCATCCCGCTCCTATATGTTTACCTTTGAACATGCACTATCGGTCGTGCAACCCTCCAGCGAGTAATGAACCCTTCTGTTTGCATGATATTACAGCCAGAATATCGCCCGACGGTCAAATATCGGAATTATTGCATTGATATAGTGACGATATACCTTATTGATAATGAATTACATTTAGGCGGTCCTTCGTCGTGACGTCATGCAAAAGACGCCGTTCCTCTTTCACCAGTGGCTATTGGACGACGATGCTCCTTTAAGAAAAATAGGTCAAAAGTAATTTCGGCCATTTGAGGGATACCTCGAAATGCCTTTTTTACGGACAAAATATTGTGGCAGCTGATCTGTATTACCACTGAATAGTGTCAAATTGAGGTCTTTGGGAATTTCAGGCGAAAATCGGTCAAGAAGTTTACCTATCTATCGTAGTTTAAATCGGATTTCCATGGCGAGTGGTCAGTACTATTATTGACTATTAGTACACACTGTGGGCAGAACGTTCCTCTCCTCACAGTTAAATAGTTAGTCTTATTGCAGCCGTTCCCGTATCGAGACTATACTCACAATAACACCGCATACACGTACAGTAATGCATACTGGGGAACGAACGAAAGAAAGACTTCACCGGAAAAGACAGCCCGAAAGAGGAGAGAAATGGAAAACGATGGATATGACTCTGGGAAAGATTAATGATAGCGGATCCCAGCGAGATTACGGATGCTTGGGCACTCATTAGCCTATGTCACCGTGTGATCCCATAGGACGAGAAGAAACAATGC
Organism: Sclerodactyla briareus; assembly: GCA_026419785.1. Taxonomy (NCBI): domain Eukaryota; kingdom Metazoa; phylum Echinodermata; class Holothuroidea; order Dendrochirotida; family Sclerodactylidae; genus Sclerodactyla; species Sclerodactyla briareus. Next base: position 69,362 of record JAODTK010003355.1, on the reverse strand, counting down.
CGAAAATGGAACGCTGTAGTCTACCTTACTTAACTTCACTGTCCTATACGTAGCTTTATACCGACCGGTGTTAGCACCGTTGGCTTGTTTCAAGGGTAAGCGATACGCTCCCTATACGCTCCCGCAAAGAAGAGACTCCCTATAATGGTCCGGGCTAATGGTTTGCAAGCGACGTATACACCTGTACTCACCAATAACCGAATTTAACGAACGAAACAGCAGCCGCCAAGGTTGTAAGATTCTTCTTGTTCCGATCAGAATAGCGTTATATATGATAACTCGCAAAAAGGCTACCTGTAGCCACGCAGTCGATGGCCGACTGAATCCGGTAGTTACCTTATGTTCCCCGTTTTACAAATAGTGCCAGGACGTGGGTGTATATGGTGTATGGGTATTCTATTAATTAGAGAACAACGCAATTCCTTCCGTCCATTTAGTGATTCTATAACGCGGGGCGTTGTTATTGCCCTTTCTAAATAACGGTGAGCACCAGGCCCGTCACAAGTTACGAGATTGCCCTTTGACCAATTTTGCACCACAAGTTGTTTACTTGGTATTAAAATACCCGAATGGCTGGAGATCGTCGATTATGATAGAAGGATTCATTTCCACTGTCGTTCATGTGTCACGTGATGCAAGGGGGCAGTATTGGTTCTTGTCGCGCGGTCACGTGACCTGAAGTTTCGTCAATATGATCTCGATTTCTACAGCGCAGTTTCGGCTGAGAATTAGGGTCTTCATTCTGAGGATAAATGAGGTCTGGGTGAAGTTCAGTGCTGAATGAAATAATGAAATATTGATTTTTTCCAATCATCAACCGAGGCTCGGGGAAAATGGACAGACCAACATACCACTTGTAATCAGTTAGACACAGATTGCTTTATAATTAGGTTTAAAAAAATGTTTTGTAAGTCTTGCTACTCCGAAGTTTAGGATGTTTCAGACATGCTGAAGAAGGAGAATTTTGGAAATCACCGGAATTCTGTTGCGAAAATTGATTATTCTCGTATAATCAGGTACATTAGGGCACTAGAAGAGAATTATGGGCAAACCGTAACAAGTATCTGGCTTGTAATAATGACCATATACCATGATAATAATAACAAGCACAAGACGTGCATTAAACCGAATTTCTGAAATACAGGTGAGCGCAAAACCTGACAACATATTACTATTGCAGAACTGAATTACTTCCAGAGGACACTTTCCTTTCAGGCAATAATCCTCTACAATCACCATGAGATGAACAGTAGTCCATCTGTAGAGTGATTTTCCCTAGGAGGTTCTCTAAATGGTTAGCCGGTATACGCTGCATCCATTTATTCCTATACGGAAGAGTATTTTCAATAACGAAGAAATGTACTTTTGGGGATTCATGGTGATTGTCCTAATGATTGAGAATCATGCCATGCCTCCCTCTCCGGAATATCAACTACGTTTCTCTGTAGTTTTGACTTCGATTATAATAACACGCACGAGGTTACTCTTTCAACAATGACCCTGATGTGTTGTCTAAAATATGAATCATTATTGTCGGACAGAACAAACCTCTAAATGTTCTGAATTTTAATTTGACCATACCGAAGGGGGAAAGAATGTAGCGTAGCGGAATCCTCTTATTTGCATATACCTCGTTCGCACTTATCGAAAGTCTTATTATATCCCCGCAACACTTTTAAATGTTCGGGGATATTATGGTTTTGGGCCGTTTCCGCAATAACTCTCCAACGCTTTATCCGATTGATCTGAAACTTTGGTACACATTTCTGCCCGAGTGAAATTTCGGATGAGTTCGAGAGTGGTCATCCCTGCATGTCTGCTGCCCTCTATTTTGCAGGTTCAACACGAAAATACAGAGTTAGTCCGATATACACACAACTTGGTGGATGGGACAAAAGATAGTATACCGAAAAACAAATTTGTGTTTTTTTCTCGGATTTGATCGAAACTCAGTGGATGTGGAACGTTGTTAGTCCCAAACAACTTGAGGTCATTTCAAGGTCACTGGAGGTCAAATTTGCATAATAATGCGATTTCTAATTTTGTTGTATTTGAATGATTTGAATGAAACTTGGAGAATGCGGACTACAGTTGGTCATGAACAACAGGTAGGGCATTTCAAGTCACCGGAAGTCAATTGGACATGATTTAATGTGTTTTTTTTTCTCAAACGAGGTCCACGAAGATTTCTGCGGGAATATACACGTCGAAGGTTTACCCCCCTGCATATGTCTAGTTTGCACTTGTAGTACAAGTACTACAAGGTGCAGTGCAGTGGTACGTGCATACGTGTGCAAATACATGTATGGACTATGAACTGCATGCAGCAAAGCGCACGCTATGGTACCGTCAGCCGTTGCCACTGCCACTGAAAATCCCGACTAAGGATTGGGGCCATTGAACAGCGTCCGTGATTACGGAAATTTTCTCGTAACCATATCTTCTGGTCTTTTCTTACCGATTTGGACCATTGTCTCGGATTATCCACGACCTAAGTTTCAGGAACGCACAGTTTTGGCGGGTGGCGTCACCAGACTGGGAACCAGGCATCAGGGGATATCTGAATTAATAACACAATTCTGCGTATGGCCGTATGTGCCTATTCTGCATTTTCCGTATTTTTGTGGCCATTTTGCTGCCATTTTTGGCCGCTACAGCACAATGGTAGTGCTCTTGTTCTGACTGGATTCCTTGATCCAGAAAACATGGGTATAGAGACCATCATTATAACCATATGGGACTTCGACGACGTGATATGGGTGAAAACAGTTTCAAATGGCGGCCATTTTGAAAAAACGAGTCGATTTTCAATGGTAACATGTAAATATTGTTCAGACGGGTCTCATGAACAAAATGATTACCACTCACGTCTGGAGCCTGGGGTGAAGTGCACGGTGGCCCCTCATGGCCAGCTCATGGACATGTATATCGTCACTATTTCGATATACCGTGGAACGCTTTTCATTATGACGTTATGAACGTTCATTCATCGCCTGGTATTACAAGACGATATTGGATGTATTGTGAATACCAGTCTCGGTATACGCACATATTGTTTGTCATTTGGATAGATGTGAGCAATAAACTTTTCACATTTTATTAACCCCTATTCTGTTCCTCTCATAAGCAAACACTCGGACGAGAAATCGACCTAACAAAGTAACTGAACCCGACAATATACAGGATATAGGCCTAAATGCATATTAGGAACGGATGAGGGTACTCTGGTACCAGGCAAAGCGATATGATACGAAGGTGTCGAATCGAATTACGCCAGCTTTGGAGTTTGGCCTCCCTGGGTACATGGCTCGAACAATGGCGCCTGTAACTTTCCATTGATATTAGGCTGCCTCAGTTATAGGTCTATAGAATTTACCTGCTGCGATTTAGTAGCCCTGGTTAATACAATTAACGCACCACGTTCGAGCAGGTTTAAACATGTACGTTTTACGAAACGTTCGGTTTGCGTAAATAGCATTCTTGCTTCGGACCATTATTCTGGGACAAGCAAGCAGTTAAGAGGGCGATCACCTGATTGGCAGTAGCTTCACATACCAAATTCTGTTGCGTTTGATTGAACAGAAACATACAGTACTTGACTGGTTTCATCAAGTCGATAAACTCTGCACTGTGGGGGACTATGGACCTCAGTTGTTGCACTATATGCATTCCACTCATGTTCGACCCGGTTTCATGTCTCGTGAAATACCCCATTTTCTGGCTTTTTGGACTGGATATAGAATGGATCTCATGCACCAATCGTTGATCTGGCTTTCTTTGTTGGACTTCACGTGAACTCGGGATTTGGTGACCCCGGGAGGCTCCGAACATGTGAGTTGAATGACTTTATCTTGACATATATTACATCATCGAATTTTTCAGTGGATTTTAGGTAGGCTTATACTTAGGACGATGGACCGAATAAATGTTACTTGAGCGGCACGCTCGAGTTTACCACCAGAACAGAAGAAAGCGATTATCAGAACGAGAAATAGTTGAAAAAACGAGGGTTTCAGGCCCCTTGGTGCCAAACTAATTCCAAGAAGATGGCTTTGAAAAGGTTATTCATAGTCTTAAGACACATTATTTCTAGGCGCGCACTTGACATGATGTCAACGCCGAGGGTATGCACAAGTGCTTGAGGTATCCGTGGGTTATTCCCCAGAAGGAGATTTCAGGGTCATCGCAGGGCGTTCCAAAACGGTTCTCAGCTCAGCCTCAGCTTCAAAATATCACTTGATCTCCCGGATTGCTGACATTCGATTGGCCCTCGCTCCTACCTAAGGGAAACGTCACGCGCGAACCGATGAATCTTGGGGCCTGACATGCTGCATGAATTTTATCAACAAAAATATTTCCAAAATGATATTTCGTTTCTGTTTCCCACAGCTAGCTACTGCCGGACAGACTTCGAGTGTTATACTTCGTGTGATATCCCATACAAACCTCGCTTCTTCATCCTGTTCGTGTCACCCGGCCTGTGGCGTATTCCGGGATTGCTGTTACAACACAGCAACGAGGGTAGCGAATTGCTCCGAAGTAAATTGATACGGATTTCATCTCCAAGGTACGACGATTTGAAGGTTTCTTCGGATGTACGCTCGACGGAGTATCCGGGGGCAAATACTGGATGGTCTCAAAATGTCCCGAGTCCTGGCCAAGTCCCAATCAATGCGACGCCACGAATATAACAGTAGGTGAATTCGAGGATGGTCTACAAGTGTCCCGGTAGTTTCCGAGTCGGGGATAACCTACAGGAACATATACTGCGCACTGTGTCACGGTGAAAACTTCACAGCGCTGGATCCTTGGTCGCTAGAGGCAAAAATTGTCCTTACAGAGAGGTCCCCCTAGGACCAGACTCGAAACTGGGTACAAAGGAGAAAAGTATCTACTTGAAACGAAACTGTTCCCTCGTCAGCTTCCATCCGCCAAGAGGACACAAGTACAGATCCCTGTCTGTTATCCCATGCCACAAAGTCGCGGATAGCGTCATCGATAGCTGTCTCCGTCAGCAACGACCGCGCTGAAAATTGCCGGACCATTGCAGCACCGTTGACTGTCCTCGGTGGAGAAGATGGCGGGTATTTCAAAAATTACTTCTGTGTGGATTGTTATTACTCATCAAAGATTGAAATAACAACTGACAAGACGTGTCAGGAGACCACGCCGTCCAAACCACAAGATGATGACAAATCCGTGGGCCTATTCCCCCTGGTACCAATTTAAATAACCTTCAATTTTGGGAGTCAAACAGGGGGATCAGCAGTCTTCGCGGTAGGAATGGTGGCATCCGTTTCGGGATGTGCAACGAAAGTCAAGTTTTCGATCCGTTCCTGGTCGAATGTCACGACCTTACTTGTCCAAAGGGATACCGTCTACTGGACTCGGATGTGCGAAATTGCCAGAATCCATGGGTTTCAATTCGTCTTGTGAAGACATCTCGATTCAGATTCACGTTCGTGAAGTGGACATCCCATGGCGTCATTGTCCGGAAGCTTTGGAGGAATTCCTGAAATGCACACCCTATGCAATACAGATTATCCTTACGCAAGACAGAAGAACTGATTTATCTTGTAATGTTACAGAAACTGGGATCTATGACTATGAAATAAGATCGACATTTCCCGCAGGTATCACTCCTTTTTTAGAAGAGGACGAACAATCGGATTAATCCAACGAGCTGTGGATTGATAAAGAAGATGGAGATCAGAGCTAATGTCTACTGAGTGATAACGATAGTAAAACGACACCGTTGTGTAGAGGTCCCTGGTTGGGCGTAACCGGCTGGGAACTCGCAGAAGTTAGTGAGAATAAAATTCTTTTCAGTGGACCGTTCGCGGATATGGTTGATTTTATCATATCAAGTTCGCCGTACTTCATCTGATTTTTCACTGGCAAACGGTACTTGGGCACAGGATAACGTCTTTGTACAGAGATGTGATTCCGGGCAGTCTGGACATGTATTACTGTGCGCCTTCCCTACGCTCGATTCAGCGTTGTTTGTTCCTGTAGAAAATGGCTCCACTGTATTGGTGTAAATATACTATGGACAGGTCGATCCGACTGTTCCAAGACGACTATAGGCTCCTCCCGTCGGGGAAAATACAAGTGTGTAACTTCCTCTTGCCATATAGTTTCCTGCCAAAACACTTCTTCGTACAGAGCATCTTGAGTACAGTCGGAATATCTCTCTCTGTGATTTGCCTTTGCTTAACTATGCTGACGTACGCCGTGTTTCCCGCGTTGAGGACTAGAGTAGGAAATATTCTGATAATGGCCGTTTTGACATTCCTAATTCTCGCCCAGTGCTTTTCCTGTTGCTGGGGTCGCTACATTCAATGGGGCGGTATGTTCGTTGGTGTCGGGTCTGGGACATTTCTGTTGGCTCGCAGCTTTCTCTACGAGTTCGGTGCTGGGATTCGTCCTCAGCCGGACATTTGGTTTGACAAGCAGGTCTGTACGACTACGAGATGATGTAAGATCAGGAAAACCCCTCCTTTACTTTATCCCGTCTTTGGGGTTGCCAGTCATTGTAAGTAGTACACTGCTGTTGCTATACCTGGTAGATGGCGCCGGATACGGAATAACGTATGGTACGGTTTCCGGGTGCTGGATCGGAGGACCCGATATCAATTTATACGCATTCGGCATCCCTGTTGCAGTTTCCTTGTTGGCTAATTTAATACTTTTCGTTCATATATCGATTTCCATTCTTGTCCAGAAGCGGCGCAGCAAACGGATCAGAAGAAACACAGGAACGAGTCCGCTACGGGATTTGCTTATCTATGTCAAGGTACGATAAACCAAATTTAGACCTATGTTTCTTATTCGTGGGAGGAAAAAAGTGCACTCGTAAACGGTTTGATAGCTGCGGCGCAAACACTGTCTGGTGTTTCGACTTGCGGATGGCCTTCAGCAAGTTTTTCCTGACTTTGGTGACACCTCTCCTCTCATATTCCGACGTCGGAGCAAAATCGAGCAAAAATCATCGGCTTATTCAGTTTTCCGGAGAGGGGGCGTGGTCTAATTTCATGAATTTGATTGGTTCGTTGGTACGGTCTGCCCATATCGAAGTGGGAGAATTGTTCGCGCGCCACAGGTACGGAAGCATTTTGCGTAAAGAGGTAATAATGACACCAATAACGCATCGCTTGATGATAGGAGGATGGCAGCCATGATAATCTGTTTTCTCCAGAACCTACTGCCACGATCCGACATATAGCATACAGAGAATGTAACTCTTGGAAAAGCTAAAATTCTTCACCTATTGACCTCTAGGTCAATGTTAGGTTCGATAACGATACTGGGCTGTGGATAGTTTTGATGCAGAATGAGCAGATCATCTCACAAACATTTGAACACGTCACGAATAGTGATGAATCAATCCGCCTATATTATCCTCCCCCCATTAGAGAAAATATCCATTATTCGCTTGGGCGCCCTCGAAAAGTCTGAAAGTCAGGTGAATATTCAATGTATTCGGCATCGAATATATTACCCCAACTTTCTGAGAGTTTTCTCACAATGGAGAACTAAAATTGTGGTCGAGAAAAATCGTGACCACACTTTCAATCTGTTCCATAAATAGGTTTTAGTAGCAGAATCTGTCTTAGTAAGAAGTTGACATCGTGACCATTCTTGGAACGTTATCGCCATACGTAGGCCTACTATATGATTAATTGGCCGGCGTCCTGAATCATTAGTCGAACCATACTGCTCTCGTACCTGTTGCTCCGCGTCACCGTGGGAGGAGGGAAAACGAACCAATGAAAGGGCGGAAGAACCGTAGAGTGGTATCAGCGGCACTTTACAACCAAAATATTCCGGTTCGAATTCCAGCGGTCACCGGACGATTTTCCCTAGGTGGCTGCACTTGCAATTGCGATGGGCGAGGACTTGGTCTTCACTTCATGGGTTCCGATGTGATACAGTGGATTTCTGGGGTTACTGGGATTGTTTACGAGATATTTGCAATGAGTGTCGTTTGTCGACTGTGTCCGAAAAGTGGTCGGATCCTGGAGAGTTCACTGATATACCCTTGGAATGCTGGGGACGTAAAATGGTGGTCCCCCCTGCGGTTGGGATTGGTTACACACCCCTGCCTTGCTATCATTTGAGACTAGTCTAGAAAAGAAGGCGAGTTATCGCCGGTGCTCATCCACGATCAATACGGCCAGGGTCCCTAGATGAGCCTTAGTTGGCTTCCTGAACCCGTAGAATCAAATCAAATCGAAAACTGAAAAGAGACTGCCAGCTCAACCAACGGACCAGGTTCAAGAAGTGAGGCCTAAAACAATCTCATAGAAATGAACATTGTAATTCATTTGCATTCGTAATTCTTGCGTTGACAGCATTGCACTATCGTTGAGCTTCTCAGGTTGCGACTAGTCACTTGTTCGCGAGCTTCAGCTATCATGCGATCAGGGCGTTCGTCCTATTTAAATCCCGAGAGTCGGGTCTCTACATAATGGGGCGCCCCGTGTTGAATACTGTATCAGCTGGAAAGATTGATCTACCATAACCTTGTTTCTTGAGCCTCACAGGCTGCCTAATGTTCTTTTTTTTATTAGTTTATAAAGGCTCGTCGTAAAATTACTCCAGTTTTCTTCAGTGTAACTCTTGTACTTATGTTCCACTATTAGAAGTGACTTGCGGCTCTGGTCCTGATTCGTTTCGACTTAATCAACCGATCTCTAAGAAAAAAACAGGATGGTTGTTCTTTTTTATATTTGGGTCCCTGGTTGTGGAATGGGCGCCCCGTTTCAGTGAAGTCGTCGGTAAATGTTAGAATCAGTTGGTGCTCGAAATCGAAATTTAAGGATTCACAAAATACAGACCATGTTATTTGAAACGCACCCAACATATGTTCAGATATTGCTGATCTTGTGCTGATCACCGACGTGGAGATTGGCGTCTGCGGAGTGTCTTTTTCCTTTTAAATTCTCCATCACCCCCAATATTACAACTTCGCCGTCAACCCCCATCCGTATCTGTTCGGAGGAGGAGAAAATATGTGGGTACGTTCGATTCCGCATGTGTTACCGCGGGTGTTAGGCATATGAACCTAATTCCTTCAAATCTCCTTCTATGATCCATGTACTTAATTAGCGAGGATAATTCACTTTCGGGGAGTTCTAGCATTCAGAATGTGTGATTCATCGTGAAACACTCACATATACACGATTTTCCTAATTACACAGCAATCATATATCGATTTTGCATCTAGCAGATTGTCAGGTCAGGGGTTATCCTCAGATTAGAGACCCCAAACCGCAGTCACAACTGTGGCGTAGGAAACGAGATCATTTGAGTGAAATACCCTCCACGTAACACGCGAGTAAAATCGATACTGTCTCGCG
>JAODTK010003355.1:0-57500 GCA_026419785.1 Sclerodactyla briareus | reverse complement strand
TTTTAAACTTGGTTGACAGGATTTTATATGGCCTGTGGAATAAACGAACAACAATGAGATGCCCTGATTGTTGATTTCTCCAAAGCTTTCGATAAAGTTGAGCATAGTATTCTATCTGATAAATTGTATGCATACGGCATACGTTGGTCTAAAAGTTATCTCAAAGATCAGCTGCAGTATGTCCAGTTTGGTAGCTGTTTTTTAATTTCATCTCATTTGCAGATGGTACCACGGTTTTCCATTAGAATTAAAGAAAAATGGAAGAAGCTCTCGATGATGTAGTCAATGAGTTCAGCCATATATCAAACTGGTCTCGAGTAATCACTGAATGTGTAAAGTCTATACTTTTGACAGGTGTTGTGTATATTATATTAGATAGGAATCGAATGGATGCCTTCCTTTCCTCCCGACCTTTCTAGGAATGACATTAATGAGAATAATGATCCGAATTATTAACAATCGAGCCTATCAAAAATGTCGGTACTTCGATGATAACCGGAACATCGTGTCTAAATTGGGCCGGAGTTCGTCCCTCGGGTGAAAACCGAAGTTTCCAGTCATGATGGTCTCTTATAGTCTGATCCCATTCTGTCGCTCATGCTAAGGATACTAAAGAACGAGCTGATGGACGATGATGACTTTGGACCAACAAAATACTCGTAAATGCAAATACTGTTCCTGGCGTCGATGTACATAGTGACAGCGCTGAAGTTTGTACATATCAAGTTATATCGAACAGTCGAACGCATTACAATAGCGTTTATAGTTCCCCTTTGACTAAATGGACCCTGCACATTTCCATTGAACATAGGCCTAGTCTGGGGTGATCCGGAATACAAATAGGAAATTGTGCAAATTGTTGTTGTTGGTTTCTATTCATGCGCCGGTATTCTCCAGAAGCTCGATACGTCCACTATCAGACCACTAATACGTCATTAGTGGAGTATGCATCAAAACAGGTTAATGACGAAGGTGCTGAACAAAGAATAGGGGAAGCCCCAATTCCGATTACGAAGGAATTCTCCCTGCAAAATCGTAGGCTAGAGTGTTTCAATTTTGTGGAACTGGACGTCGAACCTGTATCCAGAGGTTATGGGTTCGAGTTCAGGTTTGTATCCATGAATTATAGATAAAGTACCTTTACCCATTGCTCAACCTGATGCGGAGACGACTCACATGTTGCTGTACACTTTCTTCGAAAAATTGTCCAGGCAGTCTCGAGTGATAGGACAGAACTGCGGGCCCTATGAATGTTGCAATTCTGGCTAGGTGGTACAACCTAGCTAATGATTACGACGTTACGCTTGCAGTCCGGGGCTGTTTTCGAAACAGGAAAGCAGACATTAGAGGTTGCATCTGTTCTGGGCACCTATACTTTGCCATGCATAAACTGACGAACTTGACATGTTTGGATGATGTAGAACAGCATTCATGCATTGTATGTACGTGTGTGTGTGTGTGTGTGTGTGTTTGTGTATGTGTATGTGTCTGCAGATCCGTGATACTTTTGTGCAGAGGACCTCATTAGACCGCGAGTAGACTGAAAATAAAATTGAACATGTAGGGTGGGTATGGTGAAGACGATCCCTATTGTTTTTGGTGTCCGTTGTGGGTCATGGAGGTTAGCACAGAACGAAAACAGAATTTCTTCAAGAGGCTGTAACTCAGTGTTTGTTGCTCAGAGTGTGACATAATTTTAGGATAAGATAGTTTGGTAGTTGATAGAAATAATGTGGCATGAACTGAAATAACCGGAAAAGGTAAAAGAAAAGGAAAGGGTTAAAAAGGTCAGGCAATCTTCTTCAACAATAGTTCGCGAACGATACATCTTAGAAGGATGGCGTAATGGAAAGTTTTGTTCGTCTGGATGAAATACATCTGATGACGTACTCTGACTCCATTTGACCTTTCGACCTTTGGGTTTTTGCGTTTTTGTGATGACTGGCTACGCCTCTTTAAGTCGAATCAAAAGTCAGTTACGGTACTCTTGTGTGAAGGCTGTTACTGCCTAGAACAGTATGACACCAATTGCCTTGCACAATAATCCATTTGATAGACACTCCATTGATCTGTGCTTACTGATAATTGGCAGCAGCCATTCAAATGACCTGGCAGGTTGCCAGGAACTTTGGTCTGTTGGCCGGCTTTCTCAGAAATGTAAACATTGATCCTGGGAGTTCAGGAGATGCACTGGGAAGTTCTGCTGGACTATCTGGGAAGTACAGTATGGCACAGTTACGTTGTGTTCTTTAATATTAACATGAAGGGTTACTATTGGCTTAGTTATAACCTGAGGGGAAGAGGGAGGGGGTATGTGGAAGGAGGGGGTGCATCTGTGGAGGGAAAACAGACCATTGACAAGACCTCATGGTCCTTACACTGACTACTGTCGGTGGAGGGAGACCTGCACTGGCATTCCAAGTGTGTTGTAAAATTTTGAAGACTTACCAATGGCTACAATGATAATTTGAGCGGAAACCAGGCCTAGGAGGGGGACGGGAGGGGAGGGGGCGTGGTTGGAATGGGGGTACATATCTGGAGGGGAGAAACACATAATTGAGCAGTTGTTTCAAAGGACAAAAGACAAAAAAAGGGAAATTTTGTTCACTTAGAATTCAATGCAATTGAGGACTTTCCTCAATCAACTGAAACGAACGGGTCAAACCAAAACAGCAAGATGAAAAGTATAACCAGAGCACGGAAAAATTATACAAAATACACTTACTTGAAATCTTCCAACGAAAAATGGGGTTTCTCTCTCTTGTTTTCCGTTAGCCGGATCGCCATTCCCTTCCGGCTTTCCTTTAGTGTGGGCTATTGTGTTTGGTGTTTAGGCGTCACGGTTGGGTGAGCTCTTAAGGAGCTTCTTTAACTACTTCTCTTCTCCAGTTCAGGCTAGCGCACTGCCGAGTACACATTGCAGTTCCTGTATCGAGAAGGTTTCGTCCCCCTCCCCTTCCCCCACCCTTATATGTGAATGTTCTGCTTGCTTTGTTCTAATTTTCTTCTTTGCAGGCTTGCCAAATGATGTCTGCTTCTCATGCATGCGCCGGGGCACTGGGCTCGGGACTGTCCATTGGACCGACGCCAATCGTTCGTCACAGGGAACCCTACAGACGCCTCTGTCAACAAGCCAGGTGCTTCATGTACCAACCAATATTCAGCCGTCCCGGGGAATATCCTCCACCGTCAGGCGGGGCATAGCCACCCTCCCATGCTTTACCGAATAAACATTTTGTTTCGCAGGTCCCTTGTTTGTGTTTTTTTTTCAAGAGTGTGAAACTGGTTTTTTTCATGCTGGAGGGGCGCACGCAGCGAAGTAGGCATAATCACCCTTACGCCGAGGCAGCCGGGACGACTCTGCTCGGAAAACGGGCAATTGTCAGTACAAAAACCAAAGAGTAAAGGACATGGCCCGAATGCCTTGGCACAAAACCGACCCAGGATGGCAGCACGCATTACAGTGGAATGGAATGGGATGAAAGGAATGAAAGGGATGAGATGCGGATCCGCGAGTGACCGATGACTGGATGAGCCGGCGTGCGAATGAGATGGACTGGAATGGACTGGAAAGAATGACGTAATGCGTGGCATCACTACGAGTATGGGGGGAGGGACAATAAATGAGATGGGGTGGGGTAACACTATAGATGGGGTGGGGTAACACTATATAACGTTCCTGAAAATTTTCCCACTCTCGAGCACCCTAAACTCTCCATGCCCCGACTGCAAGACCATCGTACCCATTATAAGCCATGCGTAAAACCATTCTTCCAGTTGTTATCCGAGTTCAGCGAACAGTCGACAGAGGACACACAGTCTTCGCCTCAAATGTATATTTCAACGCCAGGAACTAACGATACAGAAGCTGTGTATAGATACACTGACGAATCTCTGCAATTTTTGGAAATTATTCAGACCCGGACACCCCTAACTTTGTTTTTCAAACAGCCGGACGTACACCGTTGAACCATACAATATTATTCAGCGCGTATACTGGAATGAATTTTTGTTAACACATGTAACTTAATAAATAAACAGTTAGTTATGAACCTATTTAGTTTGAAGAAGAGTGCATCTGTGATTAAAAAGTTGAAATGGAATGATGGACTTGATTATGGAGCAAAAAGCAAGAAGTCACCACATTTCTATATATATTTCTATATGTTTCTATATATGTTCTGTAGCCATTGGAGGTAAAAATTGACCAGTTTGATACATACCCTGCCTGATAGCCTTGGCAATGTCTTACCCACAGTCATGTTTACCTGGCATGTTTACCACGGGAAAAATATTGACCTACAGAGTACTCTAATTTATCTTTTAATTTCCGACCTGTGACAAACACATATGACGTTTAGCTCGGCTTGTAGTACACATTACGATAAAACTACCCTCTTAACCATGTGTGTATTTTCCAAGGCCTAAATGGCATATGTAATCCATAGCCTAAACAAAACAGTTTTTTCCTGCACAGATTAATGCGCAACATTTCGTGCAATTGGGCCACACATTGTGATGTGCATAGCACTGTCCTCACGCCTGCCACAACCAATGAGCTATCATATTCAAAGTCAGAGCTCGTGACAAGTTACACCAGCGACATAATTTTCAAATGAAGGACTAGTTTTATCTGGAATGGATATCGAGGGCGTAGTAATAACGGGTTCATTGCATTCACAACATGTGTGACAGAAGATGCTAAGGCGCACAGTGATATTATACCGCATTTAGATATGAAACGATCCTTGCATTTCGACGAAAGGACTAGTCAATCTAAACATATCCGTATGGGAAATGACGTTCAGCCCACAAATTGCAATGAACTTGGTTTCAAATGAATTAAATACCTATTATTTATGGACCCATAGATATTACCCCAGTAATTAGGCGGGTAAGAAGAGTGTTGGTTTTACCTGGGAACGCACCTCTCTCACTCACGCTTAGTCTCTAGCTACGGAAGCCGGAGCCCGACAGTTTACGACTAATGTTCATCATCTTTGTTGTCCATAGCAGACGGCTGGGGGATTGTTCTACACTTGAAGAGACTGATGAAAACCTCACGGAATATCGGGTGCTTGAACCCGTAGATGAAAAGGATGACTGCGTTGTTCATTACAGCGATGGATTGCGTGTAGTCTATCAGTGAGCACCCGTCCTGGCCAATCAGAGTACAGATAAAGTGGGGCGTCAGGAACAGGATGAAGCGCAGACAATGAAGAGCATGTTCTTTGTCACCTGAATCTGTAGGCGCGAATCCTCCTTTTCGGTGTTGGTGGCTGGCGCGACGTTTCCATTTCCAAGCTGAAAGTAGACAGGGAATGCGAGTCTGGGATTACCGTGATTGGTAGCCAGACAGGAATAAATTCCTGCCCATAACGCTTCACTTGATCGGCTCATTAAAACATATTATAATTTGGGCCCCCTTCCAGGAAACCATGAGAAATTCAGTTCTACCACCATATACAACTAGTTAAATGTGGAGTATAATATACTATAATTCAGATTAATAGTATAATACCAATGCTTGCACAATATGGTCGAACCAGATGGGAAATGACATTCCATCAGTCTATATTCCACTCAACCGAATTTGTACATACAGAGCGGTGAAAGCACCCGCATTAGCGGATTCTTCCTTCAATGAGGGATCATCTCTATTTGGTCCAGCTAAGTAAGCGCCAAAGACAGAATGTACTGTTTTATGGGTATAAGTTATGAAACGGCTGCCTTTTCGTTGAAGGTCCAACCCTGCTCGTCTAGTTTTGTATTCATCAATAATTCGGAACGGGTCAATAGATACCACACACTCCTGGTGGTCGTATGCAGTTCTCAAATGCGCTTCTCTGCCTATCTACCATCCCATGCAGTTTATTTCAATACCTTTCAGGATGGGAAAGAAACTCGGTGAATGGGGTTTGGGGCTCATGGAACTTGATCATTCGAAAGAGATTGATATCGCCGCTAACTGATTGCTCGAAAGTGGAGATATAAACGCTGGTGGTTTATTCGTCAGCAGATGACTAGTTCCAATTAAAATGCGCACATTCAACTACAACAATCGGCAACCCCATATTTCCATCTCCCCATCACTAGCAGACTAGCTTCCTATTCACGAAATACATTACGTCATCGGGCTATTAATCTCTGTAATGTCCCTCCGGATCTTCGAAATTGGGACCTAGTGCAAAGACTCCGACGATAAAAAGACGCTTAATTAGTTAGCTATTCCTAATTTCCATAAAAACATGGGTGGGTGGGGAATGGGGGTCTGTTACTTGTTCTTATTCTTGTTCGTCTTGTTGTTTTTGTTTGCTGTCATTGTTAGCAGGGAGTGTGCGCTCTCGACGAGCCCACTATCTGACTGTGGGTTTTAGCATCACTTCCTTTCTCTTTTGCCTTGAATTATGAACTGTTTTGTTGTTAGATATTGTTCGATTATGTTGCTGGTAAAGATGGAACAAATAAACGAAGAGGAAACGAGACGAAACATGTACAGGATTGGAAGTAGTCCGATCAAACCTAGCATCTAGCTAAAGAATATCAAAACACAGCCTGAACGATGAACGATCGAACATCATCACAATCCCTATAAGATATCACATTGACATTCCAAGTTCAACGGTTACGAACAGATCTCCGGAAATATAGCTAGGGAAAGCATGTTAAATGGAGCCACGTGGATCGGAACGTCTAATGGACGTGTCTAGTATCTATAGATGTTTCTAGATGTAGAAAAGTTGTCACCTTGGAATCTCGTATCTATCACCCAACGAATATTCGCAAAGCCAGTATCGCAAATTCGTAGCTTACCCCAGTTGAGACGCACGCACAACTTGCATATATGACCTAGAAAGAATGGGTGACTCGATGCAGCATTGAGCGCTTGTTGAGAGGGATTTTAATTTTCGAACGAAGGCAACCATCCAAAAGGGGTAGGTAGGACATGGACTCCGTCTTCCACTACTTACACTCAGACACACATTTTCAGACGATGCTGCCATATTGGCTCTTACATTTTACTACAGGGAAATACTTCCGCTGGCATCATTCTCCCTATTTTGACACGGATGTTCGCTAATGCATGCGAGGCCAACGCAGAGAAAGCTACGTTACAACTACAATACATGCGTTGTTCGAATTTTGACGCCTTTATCGTAGCCCAAGAATATGAGGTCAGAACATCTCGTCTGAGCCACATAATTGATTTGAAATGGTATCGTCGTGATATTGATGAACTGAAACCGCAAATTAGGTGAAATTAGGTCAGTGAGCTCAGCATAGAACCAACAATATGAGGGCCTGCGTCGAAGTTTTTCGTCGAAGTAATTGCCCAGCGAGAACGCGGTTACAATAGTCATCGACCTCGCTCTCCTGAAAACCGTAGAATTAGCCTGCTGCTGTTCGGGACAGATCCATAGCTTATTTCAGGACTCACTCAGGCTAGCACAGGGCCGCACACTCGCGTACACGTAGTGACCCAGAGCCCAAGATCAACTTCTATGCAGATAATGAGATCTTGGACCGAATCATATTATCTCCGATGCTGTCGTTGTGTTCCGCATTAGGCCTTGGAGTAGAGAAAACGAGGCAATGTCTCGCAACATAAAAGCAAGTGCAAGTCGGGACGTCCTGGTAGCTGCGGACAGCAAAATTCCCGTGGTAAATACACTGCATGTTTTTCGCCATCTCACATTTATTGTTTACTCACATTTCACTGACCTCTACTGACATCTGTCATAACTATGGAATGACATGGAACATGTCTACCACATTGGCCTAATATTTGCTATCAGTGCTCAGCAAAAAGTATGCAGCACAACTCAATCCTAACCTGTGGCAGTGAACACACTTCCCACAGAAATGAATATCTGCCTTTGTTGAAAACACTCATAGTTGAAACCACTCCACAAGTTACCATTAAACAGCATTTAGGTGTGGGAGGGGGGGGGGGGATTTCCCAAGCCCCCATTGGCCAATGAAAGCTTCCTGTGCCCACACATTTCTAGGTCACCTATAGAAACTGGACCGAGATGTAACGTAAACAAATCCTGCAGTGGTTGGACTAAGTAAACTAGGGCGAGATGTGATGAAAGACAAATCATCTTCCCAGGACCTTCTGAAAGATAAGGTAAACACTGCTCAGCAGAGGATGGAGTAATGTAAACAACTTGTCTGGAAGTCAGAGAGCTCAAATTAATGTTGGAAATTGGGGTAATTAATTGGATTTAATTAAAATCTAATAACACTATGCGAACATAAATGCAGCTAAGGCTAGCCAGTAGCAAACTCCATCCACCTACCAAGTTTGAACCTGATCGCAGTATGGTTTAGAAGTTATGATGAAAGTGACGAGCAAAAGGGACGAATTAACGAACGAACGGACGACGAACGAACGAACGAACGGAAGGTGAGACATGATGACTTGTAGAGCCTGCCCTCCCGCAGCTAAAAAAAAAGGCCGTGGATGTCGCTGGTCAAACAACAAGGCTTCGGAGAAGGGATTCAAATCACGGCCCCTTCAATGGGAAAGGCCGTTGATGCCGTCAGTGAAACGGGAAGGTTTCGGAGTAGAGGAAGGAACCACTGTCCCACAACTGGGGAGGTCTGGTCTGGATATTTAATATATTTAACATTTTCTAATCAATGACTGGTTTCGTGAGAGAAAAAGGGAGTTTGTTGATCTGTTTTGGTTCTGTGGGTTGTGGAAAAAACTAGGATGCCTAGAAATATTCGGTTGTTTGGTTAAGATTCAGTGTTGTTACCCTGTACTGGTGACGTCCACCGACATACCATCCCTTCTATGTTTCCTAGGGGAACAACACTTTTACTAATCCTTACCTGCCAGGGGCGTCTTCGGCTTGTTTGATGGGCGAGCTGCTGTGTCGTGTATTGTACGAGCGTCTGCTGTGAACAGCCAGCTTGATGAATATTCCCAGGTACGCCCGAAAATAATGATAGTCACCGGGCCGGAAAGGATCCCAGCAGAAAGATCGTGTCGTACGCTTTGGCGGAGTGGTGGTCCTCGAGTGGTATACAGCGGCGAATAATGTCAAAGCCTAGCCTGCCTACGTCAAATGCGACCGGTGGCACAACAGCGATAGATATGGACGACGCCCAGATGAAAATGATCGAAACCACGAAGAACTTTGCCGTTTATAGATCATCTGGTACACTCGACTGGAACAGCAGATGAGTATAAAGCGGTTGATGGCTATAGCTGCGAGCGTGTAGACACTAGCACACACACACGAGTGGGCGATGCTTAGGGCGATGAGACACATCGGTTGCAAGTTATGGTTGTAAGTTTCGGCGAGGTTAGCGGCGACAAACAACGGTAAAGCAAGGCACGTCAGGAGGTCCGCTATGCGAGATTCACGATGAAGACAGTGGAGGAAGTGCGCAACTTCTTCTGTCTGGACCGCAGGGATAACGAGGGAGAATTGCCAATCGTGCCTACAACTGCAGTCGAAATACCCATGATACCCTGCACAATTGCGTCTGCGTTCAGGGGTAGGTCGTCTCCAGGGAACACACTGGAATTTACGAACGACATTGTCGAGCTTCCCGGTTTCCATTTATCCCTAGTGCTGATTGCAATGCGACGGGCGATAGTTTTAGAAGTTGAAGTATCACTAATAGGACTATCGTTGACGGGCAAACTTATATACCTGGTATAGAACCAGTCTAATAATAAGCATCTTTCGATCCATGCAGGTATATCCGTCGAACTGTACAATGTTGTTCAGTATAATCTATAACGCTTCGTTACTCAGTTGACAATAATTTGCGCGGGAAGCCATTGTTAATAATCATTGGTTCGTTAGAGGAAGTTTTATTCGTGCTGGGTTAACTATAAATATCTCAATTAATAGTATTGTAGTAGGCGACCCTCAAGCCGGGACTTTGAATGACTATCGCAGAAATTACCAGAAAAAGCAATAGGGACCATGGAGTGGTATTGTTTCAATTGGTCGTTATCCTTTCCTGGGGATCCTCTGTGTTCTCTCATTTGGGGATTCGAGCATTTCACATCTCTTGGCGTGGCGTATCCTCTAGTCTTTAAAACGGGTACGATCATTTTTGGTGGTCAACGATCCCATCGCAAGCTTTGCTCTACGTTGTTCCCTGTACGCCAAGTCTGAGGATCTTTCGTGATCACCTTCTGGTCTGGTCTATTTGTACTGTTCGTTGCATTGACCGTGCAGTGCATGTTCTCTATGTTTGTCCCATTCCTGTATTGTTGCTCTATAGTTGGTCTGTCCTTCTAGTGTGAAGTTGTCATCAGTGGCGTATTTTTTCCTTTTCTGCTCTCATAGATGGAGCTCATACTCCATATGTGTGATCCCAACAATATAGTGATGAATGATTCCAACATGCGCATGCATACATATACGGCATGATTACGTGACATACCTCGATGACATCAACGAAGTCAAATTGTCGTCCATGCGTCGGGGTTGGGGACTAGCAGAATGGGGGGGGGGGGGGGGGGGGGGGGGTGGGGGGAGGGATGAGGTGCAGTCACAGAGCTTGCAAGGGCAGGAGCCCTAGTAGAGAGACGCTGGTGGTATAGGGTGCGATTGTGAAGGAAGTGTTGTCGATAGTGGTGAGAAACTATTGAAGAAGATAGCGTTACAATGGTGTTCGCTTGTGAGGATTGTGAGGATATGTAAAATTCGTTAATGAGTTAGGGATGTCAGCTGTTGTAGTGAGAGTGAACGAGCTTGTGTAGGTCGAAGAGGTAGAAATCATTAATATCGAGATAGGCAATCTCGCCATAAAGACACTCTAATTCCCCCTGGCGACTAGTAATAGCAACAACACGTTCTCGTGGATGACCAGGGCGAATTTTTATGAAAAATATATAGTGGCGAGGCATTATACCATCAATTCGGCTCAGTTCTGGAATCGGCAGAAAGGCAGTTAAATGACTAGCTTCCGTTGTGCCTCTCAAGAAATGACATCTTCAAGAAGTTTACGAGTGTCTTCTCCGTGGATTCGGGGATCGGAAAAAGAAAATGAATGTATTATCGGGTATGACAGTCGAAAAATTTACAATTCCTGTCAAAATAAATACTATTTTTGCATTTTTCCCAAAGCGTGGTTGACCTCAGTGACCTCAGGGCTGGTGACCCGCCAAGCGGCTTATCTCGAATAGTTTCGAGATAAGCTTTGTGCTGCTCCAAATGCAGTTTACCGCCACCCGTTCCCCCCCCCCTAACTGCGCTAGGCGACGAATGATGTGCTCCGTATCGACTCACATTTTCAATAATTAATTAGACGATTGAGTTATTCCAAGTGACTACATATTGAAGAGGGATATTTTTACCAGAATGACACTGCTCTTGTATCTGCGAAACCATCTCTGATGGCATGATGGTTCTTGAATAAGCTGATATTACCTGTAGGATTTCCCTAATTCTTATTTTCCATAACCCTGACTAGGCCTACAAAGTTTCCAGCAAATCTTGAATGCAGATGTGTACATCCATACACTACTGAATACACTGCTAATATGTGTATTTAGACTCTATCTACGACAATTCATGTTGACAGTGGTAAGGCCAAGTTATTACTCCGTTGTATGAATATTGCTGATTTCATTGTGATTCGTACAGAGTAGGCCTACTTCAGTAGTGATAGGCCTATCAGTGTTGAGAAGGGATGATAGATCCTAAAGTCTATAACTCCCGACGAAAAATCGTATGAACGAACGTCGGGTCAAGTTCAGACCTGAACATTCAGTTTTTCTCTTATCTATTATTAATTTTCCCTCTTTTATGTACCAGAGACACGCTCGCAACCAAGTCTCAAGTTAGTCAGCTCCTCCTTTTACGCATAGTGAGCTCCTTTGATATGCAACAGATATATATTATTTTGTTGGTTTCGCTATCTCATGAAACACCACGCGCCCTTTATAGACTATGCTGCTGGACAGTGGATGATCAATACTGGTAGCACAAGGATGCAACTTACAATGAATTGGAAGCAACGACATACAGCATCAACGGCAGAGCAACACTTGACGAATTCCCAGTATGGCTTTAACCAGTACGTTTGCTTGCCATACCTCCCTAGCCTGCATTTGGCCCGACCATCTGTTGTAACTCAGACCTGTGTCTAGGAAAATCGCAACCATATATGAAAGCTTCTGGGGTTAGCCATTACAGTAAGGTACTTTTAAAATCACGTTTGTGGTAACCATAACGAATAAATGCTGCATAATTCTACCCTGTCGGGGTGTCCCTTCAGTTGGACTGGCTGGCTCCTCGGCTTGCTGCTCTGCCTTCTATCGCTCCACTTTCGTTTTGAAACAGTCAGCTGGTACAGGAATCCCCACCCAGTACGCGACAAAGATGATAATAAGCGGGGGCCTTGGGATAAACCCAGCGGAAGATCGCCTCGTACTTTGGAGGATGGGAGTCTGTCAAGGGGAAATACTTCGTGACTAACGTGTGACTATGGAGACAGAGATTGCCACACGTCCAAATCCCAACGATCCAAACCATGAACCTTCTCGGGGCCGATAGACCAACGGCTGGAACCGCAAATGAGAATGAAACGTTGATAGCGATAGCGGCGATAGTGTAGACACGCACGTGTGGGCGATAACAGGTGGCAAGGCCACAGATTGCAGAGCATGGTTGTACGTCTTGACCTGTCCTGGCGAATGAACATCGTCCGGAGAGTGAGAAGAGCCAGGAGGTCAACGGTAGAGGGCGTGTGAAGTTTTCTCTAGAGTACCTGCCGAGGAGAACGAGAACATCACCGATCGAGCCTATCAGAAATGGTCGGTAACTTTTACTTCGATGAATAACCCGTAACATCGTGTTTAAAAATAAGCCGGGATGTGTACTGAAGTTCCCGGTCATGATATTATGGTCTCATAGGATACTGAAAAAGAGCTAAACAGAAAGTTTTATAATTTCCCTTTGAAAAAGGCCTAGCCTGGGATATCTGGGATACAAATAGGTGACAATATAACAATTGTTGTGGGTTCTATTCATGCGCCATATTCTTCAGAGCTCATACGGTCACTATCAGACCACTAATAGGTCATTAGTTTGGAATTGCATCAAAAGGGGGGGTGGGGGGGGTAAATGACGAAGGTGTTAAATAAAGAATAGGGAAAGTCCCAATTCCGTAACTGAAGAATTCTCGCTGCGATTGTAGGCTACATTGTTTCAATTTTGTGGAACTAGACGTCGATCCTGTAATCCCCAGAGGTTATGGGTTCGCCTAGTGGTACATTCCCAGCGAATGATTACGTCCGTAACGTCTTGCAGTCCGGGGCTGTGTTTTCGATTCAGATTGTACCCCACAGCACGAGATAACAGCCCACTGTTCGTGAACAAGCAGATATTAGTTCACTCTGTTCTGAGTTCCTACTCTACCCTACATAAATATGTATGTATACATATTCTGTATGTATGTATGTATGTATGTATGTATGTAATGTATGTATGTATGTAGTATGTCTGTGTGTAGTGTGTGTGTGTGTGTGTGTGTGTGTGTGTGTGTGTATGTTGATGTGTGTTCCGATCCGTGATACTTTGTGCAGAGACACTATATGAACGCGAGTAAGCGCTGAAATCAATTGAACATGAGGCTGCTGGTATGGTGAGAGACGATCCCTATTGTGCTTTGTGCGTTGGGGGCAATGCGAGGTCAGCAGCAGAACGAAACGAATTTCTTCAGAGGGCTGAACTCAGTGTCCGTTGCTCAAGTGGACATAATTTTAGGAAAGATAGTTTGGTAGGTGATAGAAATAGTGTGGCATGAACTAAACAATAGTTCGCAAACGATACATTTTAGAGGGATTGCGTAATGGAAAGTTTTGTTCTCTCGAATGAAACATCCGATGACGTACTTTGACTTCGTTTGACTTCCGACCTTTGTGTTTTTTTTCGTTTTTGTGATGACTTGGCTTCGCCTCTTTAAGCGATCAAAAAGTCACTTACGGTACTCTTGTGTGAAGGCTGTTACAGCCAAACTATGACACCAATTGCCTTGCACAATAATCCAATTGATAGACACTCCATTGACCTGTGCTACTGCACTTAACTAACCAAAAGCCAAAAAGTCTTAGTGATTCCGTGACTCTTTTCTACCAACCTATAGCCCCTAGACATTCATAAAAATGGGAGATTGCTCAGCTCATATGGCCATAACATTGACAAATTTCCGTTTATCCCAACCAACCAATCCTTTACTCTAAGCTAAACACTGAATTTCGAGATTTTCAGACTTTGACCTCTGGTGACCTCAGATGACCTCTGACCTGACCCCAAAACAATAGGGTTCATGTACTCACGTGGGGAACACACATCCCGAGTAGACTTCATCCATCAAGGGAAGGTTGAGTTATCGTGTTTACAAGCCACAATTAGCCCAACTAGCGCTTTTCACGAATTTTTCTATTTTTGACCAAAATTCACTCCGACCTATACTAAAAAAATAGGGTTCCTGTACTCCCCCATAAGAAAGCTACACACCAAATTTTAACCTGATGATACCAACATTCTCACTTATCGTGTTCACAAGGTTTTCCAGACTTTGACCTCGGTGACCTCAATGCCTCTGACTGACCCAAAACACAGGGTTCATGTCACTCATCATGGGGAACCACACATACCAAATATGACTTCATCCATCCAGGCGGGGTCGAGTTTCGTGTTTACAAGCAAGCCAAATGGGCCAAATCTCGACTTTACATCAAATTTTCTATTTTTCGCCCAAAATTCACCTCACCTATCCAACAACAAAAAATAGATTGGAAGGCGCCCATTCCAATGACCTGGGCAGGTTGCAGGAACTTTGGCCTGTTGGCCGGCTTCCTCTCAGAAATTATTCAAACATTGAGCCTGGGAGATCACGGGAACTCTGGTGGATCTATCTGGGAAGTACAGATTGCACAGTTACGTTGTGTTTTCTAAATAGACATGAAGGGTTACTATTGGGCTATATATAACCTGAGGGAAAGGGGAAGGAGGGTGAGGGTGTGGAAGAGGAGGGTTGCATCTGTGGAGGAAACAGACCATTGACAAGACTTCGTGGCCTTACACTGATACTGGCGTTGGGGTAGTAACGACACGGGGCATTTTCAGTGGGGTTTTTGTAAATGGTGAAGGCTTACCATGGCTACAATTTGAGCGAAAACCAGGCCTAAGGGGGGCCGGGGAAGGGGATGGGGCGTTGGTGGAGGTGGGGCGTTGGTGGAGTGAGGGTACATATCTGGAGGGACAAACACACAATTGAACAAATGTTCACGACAATCTGTAATATCATGGGAAAGATATGTGCACTATTGTTCAAGACCAGTCTGCAAAACTCAGAAAAAAAAAACAAACAGGAAATTTTTTTCACTTAGAATTTAATGCAATTGAGGACTTTTCTCAATCAACTGAAACGAAACTGGGTAAACCGAAAACAGCAGATATGAAATGTATACCAGAGCACGGGAAATATATACAATACACTTACTGAAATCTTCAACGAGAATCACCCTTACACCAGGCAGCCGGGACTACTCTGGCTCGGAAAACGGGGGCCTGTCATACAAACAAAGAAAGGACATGCCGCGATGCCTTGGCACAAAACAAATTCAGGAGGGCAGCACGCATTGCAGTGGAATGGAAGGGATGAAGGAATGAAACGGAGAGATGCCATCCGGAGGTGACCGATGAATGGGGTGAGACGGCGTGTGAATGAGATGGCACTGGAATGAGACGAATGAGATGAAATGAAGCATGGGGGAGGATACCGTGGAAATGAGATGGGGGTGGGGTAACACTATAATAAACTTTCCCGAAAACTTTTCCACTCTCGAGCACCTAAACCCTCCTGCCCCCGACTGCACAAACTTGCATACCCCATTAAAGCATGCGTAAAACGCCTCGTTAGTTGTAATTCGATTGCGGCGTACGTTGATAGTATGCACGCGTCTTTCCTCATATAATTCATTTCAACAGCCAGGACTAACGATCCCGAAGCTGTGTATACGATACAATGAAGAAAAATTTGAACATTTATCATATCCTAATACCACCCCTAACTTTGTTCTCTCCGGCACGTGCACTATGAACATCCCAAAGTATAACAAGCGGCGTATACTGGAATAAACTTTTTGTAACACATGTAATATTGAATAACAGTTGGTTATGAACCTGTTTAGTTTGAATAAAAGTGCATCTGTGATTTAAAAAGTTGAATGGAAAAATGGATGGACTGATTATGGAGCAAGAAGCAGAAGTCCACCACATTTCTATATATATTTCTATATTTTTTTAGATATGTTCGTACCATTTTGGGGTAAATGATAGACCAGTTTTATAATACCGCAGCATACAAGCCTTGGCAATGCGTTACCCACATCATGTTTACCGGCATGTTTACCATTAAAAATATGACCTACAGATACTCTAATTTATCTTTTAATTTCGATTCCGACCTGTGACAGGCACTATGAGACTGTCTGTCTTTTTTAGTACAACATTAGGGGGGGGGGGGGGGGGGGGGGACATTACGATAACTACTCCGCTTGACCCATGTGTGTTAGTTCCAAGGTGTCTAAATGGTCTTAGATACAATTTTATCCATAGCATAAACAAATCACATTTCTTGCACAATGGGAAAAAAATTTAATGCGGCACCTTCTGCAATTGGGCCACAACAGTTTGGAATGGGCCTCATAACTGTCCTGTCACATCCTTGAGCTATTATATTGAAATTCAGAGCTCGTGACACGTTACACCAGCCGATCATAATTTTCATATGATGGACAAGTTATCTGGAATGGATATCGATTCATATGGTGCTTATACAGCTGGCTCACCGGACTTTGTCAAACTGGGGGGGGGGGGCACAAGAAGGGCACAGCATTTTTTGTGGGGGGGGGGGGCACAAGAATAACCATCTGGAGCGGAGTCCCCCGTAAGGTTGGCGCGGAGGTACAAGAAGTTTTTTATATAACATTTTTTTTTTGTGATCAAACACATTCTGTGAATCGTTGAACATTTCTTGTCACCTCGTCTAACGCTGCCAGATCTTTTTGGCCAGAATATTCAATAATTTGTGCTCGACACTACTGTTCACCAAGCGCGCGCGAAGCGCGTAGTTTTTTCTGGGTTTTCCCCCGACACATGGATTTTCACCAGAAAATTTGGGAAATTTAGCTATCTTCAGCTCTACTGTCCCACCATGATATGACCGTCATAGCAGTTCCCCGGAGAAAACATGCGTTTGAAAATCGAAGCAGTCTCAATAGCCTAAGCTACTGCAGTTCAAATCGCTCGTGATCGAGGGAGGAGAAACGGAACCAGGAGGCCCCCTTTGAAGGGTTCAGTAATCAAAACGAGGTTGACTGTAGTGTTCAAGGCCAATGAGAATATTGTGTAAAATCAGTTTCAACTTCACAGATATGTATGAGTTAGGGGGCATTTGAGGTAGAAATTTCCATAGAGTGTGGCGGAGATGACGGAAAGCCCACGGGACAGAATCCACTACTAGTACTAAGCGCGAAAATTTTCACTTCCTATCGCATTCGAGCGAATTTGGCACAATGGCACAATTACTTACTTTCCTTTCTGTGATTTTTCCGTTGTGTTTTTGCGCCAGAGTATATTCAAACGGGTAGTCGATACTACTACATACTCGACAACCACAGTCTCATGGGGGGGGGGGGGGCACAAGAGGGCACATGGCATTTTGGGGGAGGGGGCACAAGAATACATCGAGCGGAAGTCCCACCGTAGTAGGTGGCGCGGGGTTACAAGAAAGTTCTTTTATTATAACATTTTTTTTTTTAGTTTGTGATAACAAATTCTGTCATCGGTATGAACGCTTTGTCAGACCGCGGTCTATCGCTGCCCAGACTTTTTGGCCAGACATATCCAATGAATTTTGTGCTGACACTACTGTCACCAGCGATCGCGCGAAGCGCGGACAATTGTTGAGTTTTTTTCCAGACACATGGCCCATTTTTCACCAGAAAATTTGGGGATTAGCCATCTTCAGCTCTACGTCCCAAACCATGATATGGACCGTCCAGTAGCAGTACCGGAGGGCATGGAAAATGCGTTGAAAAAATCGAAGCAGTCTAAGCCTCAAGCTACTGCAGCGTTCCAAATCGCGCGTGAGCGAGGGAGGGAGGAACGGACCGTTGGAGGCTAAAGGGTCAGTAATAAAAAGCGGTGACTGAGTTCAAGGCCAATGAGAAATGTCGTATAAAGTCAGCTCATTCAATCACAGACTAGGTATGAGTTAGGGGCCAATGGGCGGACTGGTAGAAATTTCCATAGAGTGTCGCTGGACGAGATGACGGGGAAAGCCCACGGGACAGAATCCACTACTATACGAAGCGCGGAAAAAAATTTTCCACTCTTGCTATCGCAATTCGAGTGCGAATTTGGCAACAAGGGCGACATTACTCCTCTTCTAGGTGATATTTTTCGTTGGGTTTTTGCCAGATCTTGTTATTCAAACTGGTGTCGATACTGACTACGACGCGAAAAACACAAACAAGTCTAGGGGGGCGGGGGGGGGCACAGGTTCTCGAGGGGGGGGGGCGTGCCACCTACCCCCCCCCCCCCCCCCCCCTTGGCGACGCCACTGAGCTTATACAACCATAAAACGGGTTGTTCAACTATTTTTAATATAGCCTATTATATACTTGCCGAGCAGAGAATTGAACATATTCAATCAGGCCGGGAAAGAGTGCATACTTTGTGAAACTGCCGTCTTATTAGGCTGTGACTTTCCGCACCAGGTACAATGATAATGTAGTACGGTAGCTCTTCGCCTACCTCTCGTCTATCAATTTCCCATCCATCTTGCTGAGGCGTTCGTCAAGGAAACAGGTACCATTTTAAGTCATTGGTATGACCAGGATTCGCACTCCGACATCCCGCGTGGTGACCGACGCTCAACCCACTCGGTTAAATCCGGCGACAAATTTCATATCTAAGCTCGGTATGATACTACTAAGACAATACATTCCTATCAATAACCTAAAATTTGAGTAATAGTACCTTATATGTAGTTTCTTTGTACCATACATTTCCTCCGTTACGACTTTTTGGTCAGGCGCCAAGAAAGCGGTTCGGAAGGCTCCGAAATGACTGATGTCATTTTATATTTGTCAAATAACGGGTCATTATTGCATTACGACTAATGTGACAGGGAGCGAGGGCGCACTAGTGTGATAATAGTATGCAATTTAGATATGAACCCTCCTGGCATTTCGAACGAAGGGGCTAGTCAATTCAAACTTCTCCGAATTTTAAATGACGTTCAGCCTACAGAATACAATGAACCTGGTTTCAACTGAATTCATGATTGTCGATAATATTAATGCTATTATTATTATTAATACTATGGACTATTCTTATTTATAACACCAAACACACACCAGAAACACACACACACACATATATATATATATATATATATATATCTATATATATATATATAGATATTATATATATATATATAATATATATATATATATATATATATATATATATATATATATATATATATATATATATTATTATGATCCCATCAATTAGGCTGGTAGAATAACGTTGGTTTACTTGGGAACGCAAAATCTCTAGCTATGAAAGCCTGCGCCGACAGTTTGCGACTGATGTTCATCATCTTCGTTGCCATAGCAGACGGCTGTGGCAATTGGTCTACACTTTAAAGACTGACGGAAACCTCACGGAATATCGGGTGCTTGAACCCGTAGATGAAAGGGTTGACTGCGTTTTGTTCATAACCACGATGGATTGCGTGTAGTCTATCAGCGAGCACCCGTCCTGGCCATCAAAGGGTACAGATAAAGTGTGGCGCATCCAACAGATGAAAGCGCATACGATGAGACATGTTTTCCTTTGTCACCTGGATCTGTAGGCGCGAATTCTCCGGTTTTCAGTTTTTTTTTTTTTTTTATTTTTTTTTTTGGGGGGTCCTGGTCCGACGTTTCATTTCCAAACGAAAGTAGACAGAAAATGGGAGTCTGTGGATTAGAGTGATTGGTTTCCTGGGAGAATTGGGCAGCCAGATAGGAATAAATTCCTGCAATACCGGCTCACTTCAACGTCACATCATGACAAAGTATATTTGCACCTCCATGGAACCATGGAGAAAATTCAGTTCTACAACCCAGATACAACTAATACTGTGGTGTAAAATATAATTCAGATTATTATGATTCCAATGCTTGCACAATATGGTCGAAACCAGATTGGAAATGACATTCCAGCAGCATATATTCCACTCAACCGAGGGATTCATCTTGATCATGTCCTGTCAAAGTTACGGACAAAGACAGCTGTGCTATGTAACCGTTTTTAACTGGGTGTAAGCTGTAAACTGTTGCCTTTCGTTAAAAAACTGTCAACCCTGCTCGTCTATTTTGTATTTGGACATTTGATCAATTACTTACTCGCAGGTCAATGATACCACCACTTCTGGTCGTCGTATCAGTTTCTCAACTGTGGCTTCTCTGCTATCTACCATCCACACGCCGTTTATTTTCATACCTTTCAGGATGGGAAAGAAACTCGGAGAATGGGGTTTGGGGTCTTGGAACTTGATACCTTCGAATGATATTGATATCGCCGCTTACTACTGATTGCTTCGAATGTGGAGATATAACGCTCATGGTTTATTCGTCAGCATATGCCTTGTTCCAATTCGATTGGGCACATTCAACTACAGCACTTGGCAACCCCATCTCTTCCATCTCCCCATCACTAGCAGACCAGCTTCCTGTTTCACAAAATACACTACGTTATCGGGCTATTGAACTTTGGAATGCCCTGGGCTATTCTGGAGTTTCCCTCGAAAAGAAAACATGGGGTGGGTGGGGGATGGGGGTCTGTTCCTTCTAAAGTTATTCTTGTTCGTCTTGCTGTGTTTGTTGGCTGTATTGTTGACATGGAGTGTGCTCTCGGAGCACCACTATGGGTTTTAGTTCACTTCCTTTCTTCTTTTGCCTGATTATGAAACTTTAGTTATTAGATCTTATCGATAGTTTATGTTCGAAAGAGAGGAAAAAACAAATGAACGAAGTTCGAAAAGTAAAAAGCTAGAGCTAGCTAAAGTTATCAACACCCAGCCTGCGATTGACCACGATGAACGATCGAACATCATCGCAATCCCTATACGATACCCCACTTGACATTCCAAGCTTAACGCTACGAACATAACTCCGTAAACAAGCTATGCCAACCGGCGCTAAATTGAGCCACATTGACCTTGAAACTTTTTAATGGCCGTGTCTAGTATCTTAGATGTATCTAGAAATTGCAAGAAAAAATGGTCCCTGGAATCCTCGTAGCAGGCAGGGTATCTATCACCCACCGAAAATGCGCAAAGAAAGCCAGTTCCACAAATTGGCATCTTACCCCATTTGGGATATTACGCACACTGCATCATGACCTAGAAAGGGTGGGTGACTCGATGCCACATTGACAGATTGAGCGCTTTTGAGAGGATTGGTAATTTTCGAACGAGGGTAACCAACCAAAAGAGGGTAGGTAGGACATGGACTCCGGCGCCCTTTTCTACCTACACTCACATACACTTTCAGACGAAATGCTGTCATATTGGCTCCTTAAGTTTTCTACAGGAACTTCTTTTCCCGCTGGCCTCATTCTCCCTATTTTTTGACACAGATTCCGCAATGCATTGCGAGGCCAATGAAAAAGTTGGCATACGCGGTTCGAATTTTAACGGCAACGTCGTAGCCAAAGAATATGAGGTCAGAATATCTCGTCTGAGCCACGCAAGTTTTCCGTCTAAATGATTGCCCCAGCGCGAACGCGATTACAATATTCATCGAAAGTGCGTCTACCACCTCACTCCCTCGACATCGTAGAATTAGTCTGCTGTCGGGTCGATCATAGCCTTTTTCATCACCTCAGTAAAGCTAGCACACACCCCGCACAAACTTCCGGTAACGTTTGTTAACCCTAGCCCTGATAAGCCGCTATCAGATAATTAGATCTTACCGACTCATCTCCCTGATATGTCGTTTGTTCTCTTCGCTTTTAGTAGAGAAACAAAGCAGTGTGTCCCGCACCATTAAAAAGGCCGTTTGAATGGTCAGCTAAGTATAACAACAAGGCTTCCGGATAAGGAATAATCTGTCCTCCAACTGAAAGGGGCCGTTGATGCCGCATTAAAGCGGAAGGGTCGGAGTAGAGGAAGGAACCACTGGCCCACAACTGAAGAAGTCTGGTTGATAGCGTTCGTTCAACGGGAAGTTTCGATGTAGAGGAAGGAACCACTGGTCTAACAACTGAAAAAGTTGTTGATGCCGCTAGCTTTAAACAGAAAACCTTGGAGTGCGGAAACCATAATCACTATTCCACAACTGGGAAAAGCTGTTGGTACGGCTACTCGAACGAATAGGTCTTGGAGTAGGGAACAATAAAACCCATAGTATCTCTCGTCAAAAACAAAAAGAAGGTCCTCGATCTGGAAACGAGCTGATCTCCTACAATAACCCAGAAGATTATGCCTGCTTATTATTCGTGTTTGGGTAAGATTCATTGTTGTACATTGTCCTGGTGATGTCCCCCGACATACCATCTCTTCCAGGTTTCTAAGAGGAAAAACACTTTTACTATCCTTACCTGACAGGGGCGACTTCGGCTTGTCTGTTGGGCGAACTGCTTTGGTGTAATACGAGCGTCTGCTGTGAACAGCCAGCTGATGAAGATTCCCAGTAACGGCGCAACTGATGATTGGTCACGGACCGGGAAAGAATCCAGCAGAATGATCGTGGTCGTCCGCTTTGGCGGTGGTTGGTGGTCCTCCAGGGTATGCAGCGGTGAATCATATCAAAGCCTAACATGCCTACATCGAATGCGACCGGTGGGCACAACGGTGATGGATATAGACAACGTCCAGATGGTAATGATCGAAACCACGAAGAACTTCCGCTTATAGATCATCTGGTACACTCGACTGGAACTGCAGATGAGAATAAAGCGGTTGATGGCTATAGCTGCGAGCGTGTAGACACTAGCACATACACACGAGTGGGCGATGCGTAGGGCGATGAGACACATCGGTGCAACTGATGGTTGTACGTTTCGGCGAGGGTTAGCAGCGACAAACAACGGCAGAGCAAGGCACGTCAGGAGGTCCGCTATGGCGAGATTCACGGATTGAAGACAGTGGAGGAAGTGCCGCAACTTTCTTCGATATTATGACCGCCAGGATAACGAGAGAATTACCAATCGTGCCTACAACCGCAGTCGACATACCCATGATACCCTGACACTGCGTCCGCGTTCGGGTTAGCTCGTCTCCATGGGATACACTGGAATTCACAAACGACATTGTCGAGCTCCCTGGTCCCAGTTATCCCGGGTGATGATGCAATGAGACGGTGGTAATGCTTGGAAGTTGAATATTCACTAATAGCAAACTATCTTTGACGGGCAACTTCATCCGTATGGAATCCGTCTACATATAGTGCAACTTTCGTTCCATGCACTATATTGTCGACCTGTACGAATGTGTTTGATATAATATAAAACGGAATGTTACGGTGAACTCAGTTGCAATGATTGCCGGGGGAAGCATTGTTCATAATCATTGATTCGTTAGAGGAAGTTGGTTTGTGTTCACATAGCTGCGATTCTATAAATTGTAACCGAGTTGCCGATACGTTAGTTGATTGATACATTTGAATGACATCATTGTGACCCCCCGTAGGTAGACTATCGCAGCAATTAGCAGAAAAGCAATAGGGAACATTGGTGGTTAGGGGTTTTTCCAATTAGTTTTTCATCCTTTCCTGGGTATCTTCTGCGTTCTCATATTCCGGTCGGGATTTCGGCATTTTGCACTCCCCTGCCGCCGGCGTAATCTCCATACCTCCAAACGGTTGTGTCCCTATTTTCATTGTCGAACGATCATTTTTTGTGTCAACGATCCCATTCCAGCTTTTGCACTACGGTGTTACGCCATGTCTGAGGAACTTTCGTGATCACCTTCTGGTCTGGTGTAATTTGTATTGTTCTTTGCAATGGCCGTGCAGTGCATGTTTTCTATTTTCGTCTCATTCCTGTTTTGTTGTTCTATAGGTGGTCTGCCCTCTAGTGATATTGGTTCATTAGTAGCGTATGTATTTTTTGTTTTGCTTATATGCACGATAACTCGACTAGGCCCTGGGAAGAGGAACCGTCATACTCAGTATGTGTGAACCCAACCATAGTGAATCTTCCAACAATGCGCATACATACATATACGGAATGACTACCGTGGATTCTTCGATAAAATCAAGGGGGTGAAATTGTCGTCCATGCGTAGGAGGTTGGGAACGAGCAGAAGGGGGGGGGGGGGGGGGGGGGGGGGGGGAGGGGGGGGGTGAGGGGGGGGGTGTGAGGTGCGATCTACAGAGCTTGTAGGACAGGAGCCCTAGTTAGAGAGGACGGTTCTGATATATCGTTGACGATAGTGGTGATGGACTATTAGAGAAGATAGCGTTACAATGGAGGTACTCGCTTGTGATAATTCCATAATTTTTGGTATTTTGACCGGGACGTATGTAAAAGGCGTTAGAGGTTAGAGACGTTAAGGATGTCCGCTGTAGTGAGAGTGAACAAGTGTAGGTTGGAGAGGTAGTACTCTTGGATATCGAGACAGGAAACCTCCGCACTTCGTCACCTCTAATTTCCAACGTCGACGTGGTCAATAGCAACAACACTTTTCCGTTTGAATGACCACGAGAATCTCTATGAAAATATATCGTGGCGAGATTAATACCTCATTCTGGCTCAGTTCTGGACTCAGCAGAAAGCATGACTAGCTTCCGTTTTGCGAAACTGACTCTCAAAGATGTTTATGAGTGTTTTTACAGTAGATTCGGGGTTAGGAAAAAGAAAACGACTGTTATGTTTGCTGGCGTGATAAATTCGGGTACTGGAGATTTAATTATCTACTGGCAGAAATAATTACCATTCCTGTCAAAATAATGAATATTTTTGCATTTTCGCTAGAGCGTGGTTCTCCCCACTTCAGTGACCTAACTCTCGGTAAGCCGCCAGGCGGCATTTTTCAGTAATTAGTTCGAAATAGCTTTCGCTGCTTCCGCATGCAGTTCACCCATTCACCTCCAACTGGGCTTAGCTGACAATTATGTGCTTCCGGTATCGGATTCTTCATCAATATTGGACGACTGAGTTATTCAAAGTTACTGGATTCAAGATTCGCCCATTGAAGATGGGCATTTTTTACCACAATTCACTTCTCTAAGTATCTGCGGAACCATCTTTAATGGATTGATGGTTTATTGAATAAGGGAAATTACCTGTAGGATCATGCCACAACCGTCCTGGGCCGTTGAATCCACCTAACTTATCCATTACCCCGACTAGGCCTATACGAGTTTTCCCCGCAAATCTTGAGGCAGATGTTACATTCATACACCGATCAGTAGTATTTAAGGGACTTCAACAGTGGCTAGGCTAAGTTTTTACTCGGTTTTATGAGTATTGCTGAATTAATTGTAATCTGTACAGAGTGGCCTACTTCAGTAGTGTAGGCCTAACAGTGTTTGAAAAGGTTGAGTGGTTTCTTCTCAAGTCTTAACTCCCTCATTGGAACTTGTATGAACGTCGGGTTCAGACTAACTATTCATTTCTCATAAATCTATTGATATATTACCCTCTTTTAAAATACCCGAGACCCGTCGCAATCCACGCCTTCAGTTAGTCCTCCCTTTTTTACGTATTGTGAGCTTCCCGTTGATTGCAACTGAACTAATATGACGTACTTAATTTCGTTTGAGTTGTGATTCGCGATCTCTGAAACAAACCCGCACCCAATAATGAGCACTATGATGGGCCGTTACCGTGGCTGATCAATACTGATAGCCCTTGGAGTTTCCATATTTTTCATCCAAGGGTGCCACTCACCATTCAACTCCTCATAGCGTATCGCCTAGCGTAGCGCCGCATTCTCGCCGCCATTGAGCAGTTTTACCCTCCGCATTAATGGAAGGTAACAGGAACTGGAAGCAACGGTTTCAAAACAGTAAAAACAAATAACTGCTGAGCAACACATTGACGAATGCCTCCGTATGGCTTTAAACCAGTAACGTTTGTCTTGCAATACCTCAACACTACCTAGCCCCTACATCGCCCGACCATCTTGTTGTAACTCAACCTAGGCTAGGAACGTCACAAACCCAAATGGAAGCCTCTTGAGTTGCCATTACAGCAGGACAGTTTTAAAATCACGACGTGTTCGCGTTTAAGAAACGAATAAATGCTGAATAATTCTTACCTGTCCGCGGTGTCTTTAGTCGGGCTGCTGGCTCTAGGCTTGCTGCTCTGCCCTTCTATCGCTCCATTGTTGGTTGTGAACAGCCAGCTGATGAGATCCCCATGTACGCGACGGAGATTGATAATAAGCGGCATTGGGTTAAACCCTAGCAGGAAGATCGCCTCGTACGTTTGGGAGGAGTGGTAGTCGGTCAGGAAGATACATCGGTACGTCGCTCCCTAGCTTACCACGTCAAACCGCGACGGACTATGGAGAACCAGATTGCACAACGTCCAAAATCCTAGCGATCCCAAACCATAACATTCTCGGCCGATGTTGGTTTCTATCCATTGCGCCGGTATACTTCAGAAGTTCATAAGTCACTATCACTATGACGTATTAGTGATCCGTCATTAGTTGAAATATACATCAAAACAGGTGAATGACAAGGTTAAATAAAGCTAGGGGAATCCCATTCCAATCACGAAGGGAATTCTCCTGCAAAATGTAAGCAAAGTGTTTTGTGGAATTTTGTGGAACTAGACGTAGATCCTGTCTCCAGGGGTTGCGGATTCGAGTCAGTTTGTAATCCATGAACTATTACCCCGGTACCTCATCTTGCTTCACCTGGTGCGGAGGCACTCACAAGTTGAGTACACTTAAAAACTAGTCTCCAAATACCCGGCACTCTCGAGTGGTGGGAAAGAACTGCGGGTCAACGATGTTGCAATTCTTGCGCTAGTGGTCCACCTAGCTAATAATACGGACGTTCGCTCAGCATCCCGGGGCTGATGTTTTTCGAATCCAGATTTTTACCAACGAAGGCGAGATACCGATAGATAAGCAGACATAATCTTGGCAATCTGTTCCTCGTTGGCTCATATTCTGGGTACCTACTTTACAATACATGAACTGACGATGTGTGATGATGTAGAACCCTTTTGATGAAGGCAGAAGGATTTAATACAAACATGCCTTGCGCGCGCGCGTGTGCGTGTAGTGGTGTGCGCGCTTGTTCGTGTTGTGTGTATGTGTCGCGCTTGTTGCGTGTGTGTAATGTGGTTTCGTGTGTATGTTTTTGTGTGTGTGTGTGTGTGCAGATCCAGGAAATTTTTGCGAGGACATCTATCAGAACGCAAGTAGCATCTGAGTTCAAATGAACATGTAGTTTTTCATGTTATGGTGAAAACAAAATGTTTCAGTTGGGGTCCATTCGAGGTCAGCATCTGTAACTCATTGGTCCGTTGCTCAGAATGTGACAATTTTTCGGCTAATATAGTTGGTAGGTGATAGAAATATTGTTGGCATGAGTGAATTAATCTGAAGGTCAATATGTACAAAGGTCGGCAATCTCTTCATCGATACCTCGCGAACGATACAGCTTAGAGAGGGATGGCGTATGGAAAGTTTTGTTCGTCTCGGTGAATCATCGGATGAACTTACTTTTGAAATCATTTGATCTTTGACCCTAGGTTTTTTCGATTTTTTGTATGAGGGATTCGCCTCTTCATGACGAATCAAAAAGTCACGTACGGTACTCACTCTTGTGTGGAGGCCGTACCCCAAGTTATGTTACTGCCTAAAACGAACGGACTGCACAATAATCCTTTGGCACACTCCATTGACCTGTGCACTAGCCTTACAAAATACATGACATGCCAGTCATCTCGATGACCTGGCAGGTTGCCAGGAACTTGGCCTTTTGGCCATCTTTCTCCCAGAAATGTAAACATTGAACCCTGGGAGTTCAGGGGATGCACTGGGAAGTTCTGCTGGATCTATCTGGAAGTACAGTGTGGCAGTTACGTTTGTGGAACTCTAATATTAATATGAAGGGTTCCTATAGTAGTTTTCTGAGTAATCTGAGGGAGCGGCTTATTGGGGGGTAGGGGTTTGGAGTACTCTCTGGAGGGGTAACCATACTATTGACAGACCCTCATGGTCCTTACACTGACTCTGAGTTGTATCAAGTAATATCACTGTCCTTTTTCGAGTGGGGTTGTAAAATTGTGAGGTTAAAGGCTTACCATTGGCTACAACGATAATTGGCCAGCAGAAACCAGGCCTAGGAGGGGGGGGCGTTGGGGAATGGGGGGGGAGAAAACATAATTAACGGTGTTCAACTTAAAATTTGTAATACCATGGAGAGGCATTATGTGGACTATATAACGTTCCCAAAACTTGTCCCACTCTCGGACATTCCAGCGAGGCCCTCAACCGCGGCAGAAGGTAGAGTGGATCATTGACACTTTATAAACCAAAACTATTTCCGGTTCGAATGCCCCCAAGGCACCTGACGATTTTCTCTGGGTGGCTGTACAAGCAGTGGTTCCGCTGTGGTGCAGTGGACTTTCTGGGGTTACTGGGGGTTTGTTTCGGATTTTTCAATAAGTCTCGTCTGTTGGCTGGGAGCAGTCACCTTGCTTCCGCTCCTCCGAGTTTCGAGAAATTGGTCGGGTTTTGGAGTTCCCTGCCTCGTTTGCAGAGATTCCAGCAACTGCGTGCATTCAGTGATGCTGGTAAAATGTTGGTCGGAAATGTTTCTGATGAACATGAGAGTCTCATTTAGCGACATCATTCTGGTGATCTGATCACCTCCTTGAAAAAAGACAACCAATTTTCACTTTCAAGATGAACACTGATGTACTCATCAGAGCTGTTCGTATCATGAGTTATGTGCGACCTAAGCATGGGCCGAGCGAGGCAATGATCGGCCTCCTCAGCCACCGCCACTTTTTTGTTGCTTCCCCTGGCAAACACTCACTTTCCTTCCACTTGTTCCAGGAAGCTATGCTCATTGAGAACGTAACATTAATAATAACTATGGTCTTGGCAAATTTGGTGTCACATGATTGTTTAACGTGAAACTAGGATTTTGTAACACGGTCTCTCGCCTGCAAGCTCCACTGAGAGACTAATAGCCACAAGTTAACATGCAAAAACTGGCCCCAATATTAAGTTTAAAAAAAGACCAGATCAGCACCCAAATAGCATCGTCACGATAAGCGATCCGATTTAGGCATTCAGTTCGACAGGAGGCACGCAACTCTGCCTCCAATGGTGCATTTCTCAACGGCAGGCAACTAAAGATCCAGAAAGCTGTGTACAAGATACGATGAAGAAACCTCGCAATTGTGAAAATGATTTAGACGCGGATACCCCGAGCTTCGTTCACTCCGGACATGACACTGCCGAACCATACAATAGGCATTATCTTTTCAGCGCATATACTGGAATAAGCCTTTCGTTGACACATGTATATTAAATATACAATTAGCTTGATAAGTTTAATTCAATTTGAATAAGAGAGCATTTGCAATTTAGAAAGTTGAAATGGAATAATAGATCTTGTTCTGTAGCTATTGGAGGAAAATGAATAAATGATTGACCAGTTGATAATACCCACATTACATCCTTGGCAATGCCTTACCCGCAGTCTGTTCACCACGAGACAAATATACTACAGAGTACTTTAATTGATCTTTTATTTCAATTTCGATCTATGGCAAAAGGGAAAGGCAGGTTGTCACGGCACGATGTTATGCTCTTTATTAGTATTACGATAACTACTCCGCTCGAACACATGTGTGTTCTTTCCAAAGGCTTGATGGTTTCAGTCATTACAATTGTATCCATAGCATAAATAATCACAGTTTCCTTCCTGCACAAGTCGAGCTCGTGAGACGAGTTACTCCAATTTTCAATATGATGGACTAGTTATCCGATGGATAATCGATAGCGTATGTACTCAATGCAAATATGAACATGTTGTTCCAAAAACTATTTATATATAATTTATACTTACCGGGCACGTTTTTTAGGCTGTGAATCCTTCACAAAGTACACGGCTGAGCGCCCAGCCGGAAGGTATAAGGTACCATTTTTATAAGTCATTGGTATGACCGGGATTCGCACCCCGACATCCCCTCTCGGTTGAATCAAAATACAAATTCATGTCTAAGCTCGGTATGATACTACCCCTATGCACAATACAAAACAAAAAACCCCCAAATGCAATTACCTTATACTACTGATATATCCAGTATATTGACCGTATAATTTGGACATTCTATTATACCTTTTTTGTACCGTACATTTCTTCTACTTTACTAGGTGCCAAAAGCGGTCCGGAAGGCTCGGAAATTACTGGATTATCTTAAATTGGTAAAATACGGGGTTTTTCCATTGCATTCGAACCAATTTGCCCCGGGATTGCACATGCCACATTGAAGATAATTGCAGCATTCATAAATAAAACCATTCTTGCATTTCGACGAAGGGACTAGTCAATTTAAATTTCTCCGTTTTTGAAATGACGTTTACCCCACAAAATGCAATGAGCCCGCTTTCAAACATTATTCATGATTGTCAATATTATTAGTATGAACTATTATTTATAAACACATATATATGGCCACAATAATTAGGCGGGTGAAAAGAGTGTTGTTGATTTGACTTGGGAACGCATCTCTGTCACTCACGCTGAGTCTCTAGCTACGGAAGCCTGAGTGCGGCAGTTTTACGACTGATGTTCATCATTTTGTGCCATAGCAGACGGCTGGGGATTGGTCTACACTTGAGGAAACTGACGGAAACCTCACGGAATATCGGGTGCTGGAACCCGTAGATGAAAGGGTTGACTGCGTTGTTCATAACCACGATGGATTGCGTGTACCTATCGTGAAGCACCTGATCTGGCCGACTCAGGTACAGATACAGTCGGCGTCAGAACAGGATAAACGCGTAGACGATAAAGAACATGTTCTTTGTCACCTGAATCTGTAGGCGCGAAATTCTCAGTTTTAGTTTTGGTCGCTGGTCCGACGTTTCCATTTCCAGACTGAAAGTAGACAGAAAATGCGAGTCTGTGGATTAGCGTGATTGGTTTCCTGAGAGAATGGGCAGCCAAACAGGAATACATTTCCGCAATAACGGCTCACTTCAACGTCACATCATGACAAAGTATATTTGCACCTTCCATGGAACCATGGAGAAAATTCAGTTCTACAACCCATATACAACTAATAATGTGGTAGTATAATATATCTTAGAATGATAGTATGATACCAATGCTTGCCAATATGGTCGAACCAGATTGGGAATCACATTCCATCAGTCTATATTCCACTCAACCGAATTCGTACATACAGAGCAGTGAAAGCACCCGCATTAGCGGATTCCCTTCAATGAGGGATTCATCTTCACATCATGGTGTCGCAGAATAAGTACTTACAATGACAGCTGTGCTATGTACCGTTTTATGGGTGTGAGTTGTTAACTGCTGACTTTTCTTTAAGCTGGGCGTTGTCAACCCTGCTCATCTAATTTTGTATTTGGACATTTATCGATAATTCGGAACGGGTCAACGGGTACCACGCACTCCTAGTTGGCGTATGCAGTTCCAAATGCGCTTCTCTGCTCTCTTTCATCACAGCAGCAGTTTGTTTCATACCTTTGCAGGATGGGGAAGAAACCCAGTGAATGAGGTTTGGGGGTCATGGAGAGTGACCCTATGAATAAGATTGATAGCCG
Source organism: Sclerodactyla briareus (assembly GCA_026419785.1). Lineage (NCBI taxonomy): Eukaryota > Metazoa > Echinodermata > Holothuroidea > Dendrochirotida > Sclerodactylidae > Sclerodactyla > Sclerodactyla briareus. The sequence goes on along the minus strand of JAODTK010003355.1, from coordinate 25,679 downwards.
CTCACTGATTGCTCAAATGTGGATATATAAACGGGGGTGCTTCATGCGTCAGCAGATGCCTAGTTCAAATTCAAATGCGCACATTCAGCTACAGACTCGGCACGCCATCTTTTCCATCTCCCCATCACTAGCAGACTATCTTCCTATTCACAAAATACACTACGTACCGGCTATGAGACTCTGGAATGCCCCTCCGGACTCTTTGAAATTGGCGACTAGTGCGAAGACTTCGACTTAAAAAAGACACTTAATTAGTAGCTATTATCAGAGTTTCCCTCAAGAGTCAAAACAAACATGGGGTGGGTGGGGGATGGTTGTCTGTTACTTTTGAACTTATTCTTGTTCGTCTTGCTGTGTTTGTTCGCTGTTATTGTTGGTAGGAGTGTGCTATCGACAAGCCCACTATAGGTGTTTAGCTTCACTTCCCTTCTCTTTTGCCTCGATGTGTACTATTTCGTTGTTAGATACTTATCGATCGTTAATGTTGCTGAAAGAGATGAAACAAATAAACGAAACGAAAACGAAGGATTGGAAGTAGTTCGAAGTGAATATCAACACACAGCCTGCAGCGGCGATTGACAACGATGAACGATCGAACACCATCGCAATCCCTATACGACATCACTTGAATTGCGGGTTCAAAATCTACGACAGATTCTCCATAAAATTGCTAGCAAACTACGTAATGAAGCCCCAGGACCGATACTGTCTAATAGAACGTGTCTAGTATCTATAGATGTATCTAGATGCAAGAAGAAGGGGTCACCGTGGAATCCGTATGAGCGGTATCTGTCACCCAACGAAGATGCGGAAAGAAAGCCAGTTCCGCAAATCCGTAGCTTACTCCAGTTGAGACGTACGCACAACTGCACACTGACTAAACAGGTGTGTGACTCGCCGCTACAAATCCAAAAGAGGTGGGTAGGAACGGACCCCGCCCTCCCTACTTACACCATTCACAGCACCACACTTTTTCAACTATGCTTCCAGATTTGCTTTTACACTTTACTACATTTAAATTCTTCCGCTAGCCTCATTCTCCCTTATTTTTGACACGGATGTTCGCCAATTGCAATGCGAGGCCAATTGAAAAGTTGGTCACATCGGCTACGGTTACACCAACAGTGACATGAGTGGTTCGAATTTCAACGCCAATGCCTAAGAATATGAGGTCAGAACAACCGAGTCTGAGCCACAGAATTGATTGAAATGGTAACTTCGTGGCATTGATACCAAACTCACGAGCACCGCTGCTCCCAATCTCTAATTGAATCAGTGTGGATTGCTCAAAGAAGATGATGTCCTCATATACCCACCATCATAGCACCAACCATATGAGAAAGTGCGTCGAAGTTTTTCGTCGAAGTAATTGCCCAGCGAGAACGCGATTACAATATTCGTCGGAAGTGACTCTACCTCACTCTCCGGAATATCGTAGAATCATCCTGCTTGTCGGGTCAGATCCAAGCCTACTTCATCACCTAATTAAGCTAGCACACCGCACACACTCGTATTCGTTGTGACCCAGAGCCCAGGCTAGTATTCAGCCAAATTAGATCTTGACCCAATCATTCTCCGATGATATCGTTGTGTTCCTCTTTAGGCGTTGTAGTAGAGAAACAAAGCAGTGTCCCGCAACATTAATAAGGCCGTGGATGTCGCTAGTTAAACACACGGCTTCGTAGGAGGGATCAAATCACACGGTCCCTCCACTGGGAAAGGCCGTTGATGTCGTCAGTTGAACGGGAAGGTTCCGGAGTAGAGGAAGGAACCACTGTCCCACAACTGAAGAAGTCTGTTTATGGGCCCGCTATTTTAACCAAATACCCTCGGAGTGGGGAAAGCAACCACTATTCCACAACTGGGTACCGCTACTCGAAAGAATAGGTCTTGGAGTAGAAAAAACAGCAACACTGATCCACAACTGAAAAAAAGAGTGTCGCTAGTCAAAACAAAAAAGGGGAACAACACTTTAAATAAGTTTCTGCCAGGGGTCGGTCGTCCGCTTGTCTGTTGGACAAACTGCTGTGGCGTGTTTTGTACGAGCGTCTGCTGTGAACAGCCAGCTTGATGAATATTCCCAGGTACGCGCAAATAATGATGGTCAACGGACCGGGAAAGGATCCCAGCAGAATGATCGTGTCGTACGCTTTGGCGGAGTGTGGTCCTCCAGTGGTACGCAGCGGTGAGTTATGTCAAACCCAGCCTGCCTACGTCGAATTGCGACCGGTGGCACAACGGTGACAGATATAGACAAAGTCCAGATGGAAATGATCGAAACACGAAGAACTTCCGAATATAAATCATCTGGTACACTCGAATGGGACTGCAGATGAGTATGAATCGGTTGATGGCTATAGCTGCGAGGGTGTAAGACACTAGCACTTACACACGCGTGGCGATGCTCAGAGCGATGAGGCACATCGGTTGCAAGTTATGGTTGTAAGTCCTTAACGAGGTTACTGGCGACAAGCAACGGCAAAGCAAGGCACGTCAGGAGGTCCGCTATGGCGAGATTCACGATGAAGACAGTGGAGGAAAGTGCGCAATTCTTCGATAATATGACCGCCAGGATAACGAGAGAATTGCCAATCCATGCCTACACCGCAGTCGCCATAAGCATGATACCCTGCACAACTGCGTCTGCGTTCAGGGGTAGGTCGTCTCCAGTGGATACACTGGACTTTATTGCAAACGACATTGTTGAGCTCCCTGGATCCATTTATCCCTAGTGCTGATGGCAATGAGGCGGGCGGTAATTTGGAAGTTGAAGTATCACTAATAGGCAAGGCTATCGTTGACGGGTACACCTCACTTTGCTAGTATACCTGGTATAGAATCAGCCTACGTATAATGCAGCCTCCGATCCATGCACATATATCCGTCGAACTGTACAATGTTGTTGGCTATAATCCTAACTTATTGTTAGGTGAACTCAGTTGGCAAGAGTTTGCATGGGAAGCCATTGTTCATAATCATTGATTCGTTAGAGGAAGTACGTGAAGAGTGGTGGTTGAATCATGAATACCTCAATACTAGTATTGTAGTCGGGCCGTATAGGCCGAGACTGTGACCCCGGTCCCCAAACTGTGCAATGCGATTATCATACGATGTTCTTGTTCCTTCAAAGTTTGGTTCATTATGCAGATAAATTGGGGGAGAGTCTCAATTTAGGGGATAAATACGAGGGTGCCGAGGTCGTTTGTTGCATTTAAGACCGATGAATGACGTCATCGTGGAGGCTCAAAACCCCGAGCCGAAGGCGAGGGGTTTTGCCTCTACGATGACGTCTTCAGAGGTCTTAATGCAACAAAAGACCGAGGCTCCCTCGTTTTTATCGCCATTCATAAATACAACTCGAAAAAGTATAAAAAAGAACTCGGAAAAAAATGAGTTTTACGTCGAGTTTTCGTTGTTCAATAAACATTCTCCTAAATCGGGTCAGTGACATCATAATGGCGAATCCTCCGATACTACATAGTCAGAGCAACGCAAACGATAAGTTCGATCAAGGCTGGAGTGTCTACTGTGCATTTTACACACTTACAGCCTAACCCACTGTTGCAGTTTTCTGCCTTTATGATCACGAGCTGAACCTTGTACTCAACTCAAGTCCACAAAGAAATTTGAACCCGACCTGCGGCAAGATTGCAATCTAGAAAACACCTATCACTATCGATTCGCAGCTTGCAGATAGACAACCTCTAGTTAGATTAACCAAGACATACCAGGTAACTTCTGCTGGTTGGAAGCAATGTATTTTTCATTATTTTTTGAGTTCACTCATTTCGAAACCGACAAGCTGTGTACGACTGTAGCCTCACGTTTTGTAACGTAATAGCCACTGATCACCTTCGCGAGACGGTGACCCGTCAAACATTAACCGTATTTCGAAGGCTTTTTGATACTGTGTAGGAGATATTTGCACTGCCACGACCCATTGTTCCATTATCCAGAATAATAATTTCAACCATGGCACTAGGTTAGCTGCGTGGTGTTCGCCGTTGGAACTAATATTTGACAATATGAGCGTCGCCCTACCCTGTATTTGTGAGCCTGCAGCTCAGTGCGTATTTAGCGGTGTTTAATGTGTGTGTGTGTGTACACTTCGATCGAGCAATAGACGCACGGGCGCGGCTTTGCACAAACACTTTGTGTGTGTATGAGCATTGTTTACACTGCGTACGTGTCCACTGTCATTGTGCGGCTGCGCTATGTACGGTATACTGTAGACTGTATTGAATGTACCATTGGAATGTTGCTGTGAGTGATGTCACAATGTATTACCATAGCAACTATCCAAAACAAATGTTGATAGGTTTTTCAAGTTGACTTTGTGTGCTGGCTTGTACATGTAGGCAGTTACTCATTGCTGCACACCAGCTAATAAACTCAGATTCCAGATAATCATAAATTCTCCTCAGTCACAGAATATGCAACGCACCCTACCCTCGATTCAAATCGATACTGGTCTCAATTCAACTCTTTGGCCAATCCGATGCAGGAAACCAATAAAGGTATTTATGAATGAGCAATAACGCATGGCGTCACACTTGAATAACTCAGGAAATTATGTTTGTATTTCATTGTTTCATTTTGCTCAATAAATCGACAGTTCCGTTGTCTTCCTCTCACCAAAAGGACCTTCAACAACTACCACCCATTACAGCAATCCTCTCCCGTGGACTAAATGCTTTTCGCATTGAAATAATGTGTGAAGTTCAATGGAAAACAAAGAATGTTTGTAGGGTTGTGCAAGTATGACATCAAATATTATTGCATGATGGGTTACTTTTCGATCTTGCGCGACACACATGCACAAACTTCAAAGAACAGTAACTCCGTAACGGAAAGTCGTACAAAATTCCGGAGTTGGACAACGCCATTCAGTTTTTTCTCCAGCTAATGTAGCTAATGCAGTTGTCTTTAGATTAAAATCAGGCACTACCTTATCTGAACTGTATTAATAAAACTGCGATTCTATAAATTGCAGTGTTGTAGTCGAGACCAGCACATCCGAGTCCGAGACTGGGACCAGAGGGTGTCGAGACCGAGACTGAGCCCAGGAACACAACTTCGAGACCGAGACCATCAAGGTCCGAGACTGAGACCGAGATTGTATATAGTGTATAGGGAAACAATTCAAAGTCCGAACTGTATTGTAGGCCTATTTACACTCACATGCACTATAATATTATTGGCATATGACACCCTGCTCATTGATTAGTTTGCTTCTTCTACGATTTGCAAAACAAAGCAACACTTCTCTTCTCGACCATTCTCCACGATCGACGAGAAATAGGTCTAACCACTGACCTGACCAGGGGTGGCGCCATGTGAGCATGTACGCCCCCATCATCACCATCCCCCTCCCCCAGTTCGCCAAATTTCTCGGTGAAGCCATGACCAAAATATGACACCCCCATCACAATTAGAATAAAATATCTAAATAAGATTGAGAAGTCCCCGCTAGGACGAAGACTGACCTCTATGTCATTCAACAGTACTGAATATGGTACTGATACACAGTAACAATTGCCACTGCGACTGCCATGGTGACCCCCCCCCCCCCCCCCCACCTCTTCTTTTGGCCTTGGCGCATTCTTTCCCTGCATCCTTCATGCAAGCTTTCAGAATACTATGGCTTCCTAAACCAGGAAATTATTGATCATCTCTCTGTATTCCAATTAGCTTCTCAGGTCGTAAGCGAATGAGAATTCAGTGTCTAGGCCAGGGCTCTACTGTGGACTTCTTCACAAATACCAGTACAGCTCACATCTGTTGTGTTTTATGGGACATGGAAACTGCATTCTGGGAGTCATTAGTCAAGGAATCAAACAGCTACATGTATCAAAAATACCCCTGGAAAAACAATGCACCACTGGGGTTGGGCATAGTACTAGTAATGTCGTAGGCCCGAATCGCTATAAAGTCCTTAAAAATACTTTATTGATTGACATAGGCAATAACTACTTCATGACAAAGTAGTCAATGAAACATCCACGGTACATGTTAATAAGTGTATTGAGAACAATTCCTGATTCAGAGTCTGTACAGTCAATGTCACTGTGACTACTGTGAGTGACTGCCAACAAGTTGAAACTAGCAAAAACACTGGGCCCAAGTTATCACAACTGTTTCTCACATTGACCAAGTTAAAGGCCCACTCACTCGCTATTCATAGTAAAGCTCGAAACCGAGACTGAGACGACAGAGTGTCGAGACCGAGATCGAGACGGAGACCAGCGAAAACTGGTCTCGAGACCGGTCTCGACACTGATGAATTGTGACCGAGTTGCTAATCAGTCTGTTCAAGACGCCGTGACTGTGACGCAATTTTGCGTCTTGTATGACTTTTCGCGCGATCAATCATGCATCAAGTACCGCCTACCGACTTGGTCATCGTCGATGTCATACACTGTGTACCGTACGCCTAATGTTAGAAAAGGCTAAGTGAGTTAGTAGAAAATTATCCATTTTTCCAGGCCTACATGCTACAAAAATCATTCAACCACGAGAAACTTGTTCATTGGGAATAAGAAAATGATTTTTCTTACCTCTCCCACCCGGCTGGGAACTTTCGCTGCAAAACATAAACGCTTGGAACACTTTCACATTCTCGACCGTCTCTCACAACACATTAGGTCTATTTCTCAAACCTACTATTCACGTTGCCTATTCTTGTCAAATGAAATATTCTAAATAACAGTAATAAATTGCACACTTCTCCGACGGCAATGGATGTTTCGCCCCAATCTGTCAACATTATTAATTTTCATCTCAATATAACACAAATATTCGGAGAGAAATATATGACTTCAGGATGTTATTCTAATAAGGTTCTTCATAGAAGCCTAAACAGCAACCCACAGTCTACTAAGAGGTCAGTTAATGAATGAACAACTACTTGAAACGTGGCGTGATTAGCTTCTTCAGATTGTAAAGACAATGACGGAAAATTGAACAGTTCCCCAAGACGTAGCTATTGTCATTAACCACTGATATATACTACAGCGTGAAGGCGAATCTGTGTTCTCCTAATCGGGGATTTAAGCATTTCACACCCCCTGGCGTGGCGTATCCTCTGGTCCTTAAAACGGGAACGATCATTTTTGGTGTCAACGATCCCATCCCAAGCTTTGCACTACGTTGTTCCTGTACGCCAAGTTTTTTTTCTTGGCTTTTTGGCACGGTAACTCGACTAGGCCATGGGAAGAGGAAGCTCATAAAATAAAATAAAAATAGATCCTCGATTTTCCCGATTTATTCTTATTTGCTGGATCCTATTCTGCCCTAATCTGGAAGAGCACATTTAAAAGTACAGATGGTGTAAATCTGGGATGAATCTGCCAGGTTTTTCACAATTTTTTAAACTTCCTGTGGCCACAGTCAGAATGGGGTTTCTCCACGTGCCAGAGTGTCCGAAACATGTCCGCAAAATTAAAGCTGCTCCACAGCTAAAACTCACTCGGTCAAGGTATGGAAAAATTGGAGGGTTCATGATAGGGCAGGCAGTTTGTTAGATACCAAATGGTGGGTGGAATGCGCCGGCGCAATTTTCCCACTGGGCTCTACGGGGGTAGTGAAGACGGTCCGTTTTAGTGTGTAAGTAAATAGGGGGGACCTAATAGTGGTGATGCATCCGTGGGAATCCACAATATTTGAATGATTCCAACATGTGCAAACGCACACATACATATACGCATGATTAAACTTGGATTCTCGAGGAAATTCAAGGAAAGTGAAATTGTCGCCCATGCGTAGGTGGATGGTGGCGAACAGAAGGGAGGAGATGGGTGTGGTACGGTCTACAGAGCTTGTAGGGCGGAGCATCTAGGGGAAGAGACGGTTCTGTATAGAAGGAGATTGTAAAGAGAGCGTGGCGATTAGTGGTGACAGACTATAGAAGAAGATAACGTTACGATGGAGGTGCTCGTTGTGAGGATTCCTAGTTTGGTATGTGCCGTTGACCGTAGTAACATCGTTAGGGAGTTTAAGGATGTCAGATGTAGTGGAGTGAACCCCCGTGTAGGTTGACGAGGCAGAAATCATGAATATCGAGACAGGCAACCTCGGCATACAGGACACTCTAATTTCTCGACGCGACGTGAGTAATAGACACAACACGTTTCTGTGGAGGACCATGGAGACGTTGTCATGAAAATTATATCGTGTGGCGAGGTTAATAACTCAATTCTGGCTCAGTTCTGGACTCAGCAGAAAGCAGTTTAATGACTAGCTTCAGTTGTGCGAAACTGACTTCTAAAGAAGTGTTGGTGAGAAGTAGGTTTAGAAGAGTCTTTTTAGTAGATTCGAGGAATGGAAAGAGAAAATGAGATTATTATTGCCGTGTTCGATTCGGGTACTGGAAATCCTGTCAAAATATTGACATTTTGCATTTTCGCCAGAGCGTGATCGACTTCAGTGCCTCATGACTTGTGAGGCATTTCCCGAATTATTCGAGATAAGCTTAGGCGCTCCAATTGCAGTTTACCCGTTCATCTTAAACTGACCATATGTGCGCCGGTTTCGTTCATTTCCATTGAATCATTGACGCCTGAGTTATTCCAAGTGACCTGGAAGAGGGTAATGATCGATCCATTTTGTTGTTTGCGGATGATGCGATCGGTATTAAGACTCGCATAGAGTATTTGGTTTGATCAAAATAGTTTTGATCCGGTTATTTTCAACATGTTCCATGTTCTCAATCCCTCGTGCTGATCGCTCAGCCAGAAGCAACAGGTTACCATTTTTAAGTCATTGGTATGGCCGGGTTCGCACTCGACCTCCGCGTGGTGAGGCCGACGCTCAATCCACTCGGTTGAATCCGAGACTAATTTCATATCTAAGCTTGGTATAATACTACTATGCAACCATACCTTTCCTATCACTTACCTAATAATCACTTAGTACAGTTTCGTTCGTCATTTTCGTCTACTACTTTTTTGCCCCAGGGGCGCCAAAAGCACGCGAATGGCTCAGAATTACTGAGGTTATCTCATTGGCCACTAACGGGTCATCGCCATTACAAAACTTTGACTGGGGATGCTGGGCTCCACAGTGGTATTATGCTGCATTTAGATTATACAACCTCCTTGTATTTCGACAAGGGGCATAGTCCATTCCAAACTTCTCTGTTTTCGAAATGGACGTTTATCCCACAAACCTGCAATGAAACCGCTTTCAAATGAATTCATGCTTGTCGATATTATTAGTATGAACTATCATTTATAAACACATATATATGGCCACATTCATTAGCGGGTGAAAAGAGTGTTGTTGGTTTTACGTGGGAACGCACCTCTGTCACTGACTGCGGAGTCCTCTCAGCCACGGAGCCTGATCCCACAGTTTACGAACTGATGTTCATCAGCTTTGTTGCCATAGCAGACGGCTGTGGATTGGTCTACACTTGAAAAGACTGACGAAAACCTCACGGAATATCGGGTGCTTGAACCCTAGATGAAGGTTGACTGCGTTGTCATCCCACGAGGATTGCGTGTAGTCTATCAGCGAGCATCCGTCCTGGCCAATCAGGTACGATAAACGTGTGGCGTCATGAACAGGATGAACGCGCAGAACGCTAGAAGAGCATGTTCTTTGTCACCTGAATCTGTAGGCGCGAAATTCTCGGTTTCAGTTTTAGTCCGCTGCCCAACGTTTCCATTTCCAACTACATGTAGACAGAAAATGCGAGTCTGGTGGATTGACGTGATTAGTTTTCCTTCCTCCTGGGAGAATTGGGCAGCCAGATATGAATAATTCCTGCAATAACGGTCGCTCACCTTGCAATTCAACGTCACTCATGACAAAGTTATTTGCACCTTCATGGAACCATGGCTAAAATTCATTCTACACCCATATACAACCTACTAGTGTGGTAGTTATAATATAATTCAGATTAAAATAGTATGACCAATGCTTGCACATATGGTCGAACCAGATTGGAAATGAGACATTCCAGCACCTATTTTCCACTCAACCCGAGGGATTCATCTTTATCATGTCCTGCCAAAGTTACGTACAAAGACAAGCTGTGGCTATGTCCCGTTTTATTAATGGGTTAAGTTGTTAAACTGTTGCCTTCGTTAAACTTTGTCTAACACCTTCTCGTCTAATTTTGGGTATTTGGCCGTTTTATTCAATGATTTCGGAAACGGGTCAATGGATACCACACACTTCTGGTCGTCGTAATCAGCTCTCGATGCCTTCTTCTGCTATCAAACCATCCACACGCCCTTTATTTTCAGTACTTTCAGGATGGGAAAAGAAGCGCTCGGGAATGAGGGGTTTGGGGTCTTTGGCACTTGATCTTTCGAATGATATTTATTATAATCGCCTCTTCTGATTGCTCAAATGTGGAGATATAAACGCTAGTGGTTTATTCATCAGCATATGCCTTGTTCCAATTCGATTGGGCACATTCAACTACAACACTTGGCAACTCCATCTCTTCCATCTCCTTCTCAATAGAAGACCAGCTTCTGTACACAAAATACACTACGTTATCGGGCTATTGAACTATGGAATGCCCCTCGGCTATTCCTGGAGTTTCCCTCGAAAAAAAAAAAACATGGGGTGGGGCGCTGGGGGTCTGTTCCTTCTATACAAAGTTATTCTTTTTCGTCTTGTTTATTGTTGACAGGGAGTGTGCTCTCGACGAGAACACTATGGGATTTTAGCTTCATTTCCTTTCTCTTTTGCCTTGATTATGAACTATTATGTTATTAGATACTTATCGATCGTTTATGTTCCTGAAAGAGAAGAAACAAAGTAAACGAAAGTCCGAAGTAAACCTAGCATCTAGCTAAAGATTATCAACACACAGCCTGCGATCGAACACGATGAACGATCATCGCAATCCCTATACGATATCACATCGAAATTCCAAGCTCAACGTCTACGAACAGATCCCGAAACATAGCTAGGCAAACCGCGCTAAATGGAGCCACATGGACCAAAACTTGTTTATGGATCCGTTTGTCAGTATTTATAGATTCTCTTGAGACCAGAATGTATTTATTTTTGGTCACTGCTTTGGAATCTCGTACAGGGCAGGGATCTATCACCCAACGAAAATGCGCAAAGAAGGCCAGTTCCACAAATTGGCATCTTTACCCAGTTGGGATATACGCACAACTGCATACATGACCTAGAAAGGGTGGGTGACTCGCCGCCACATTGACAGATTGGGCGCTTGTTGGGAGGAATTGTAATTTTCGAACGAGGGCAACCATCCAAAAGAGGGTATGGGGAGGTAGGACATGGACCGCGCCCTCCTCTACCCACACTCACATACACATTTTCAGACGATGCTTGTTCTTATTGGCTACTTACATTTTACTCAGTGATTCTTCCGCTGGCCTCACTCTCCTCTATTTTTGACACGGATGTGTACGTCAATGCATGCGAGGCCAATGGAAAAAGTTGGTCACATCGGCTACAGGTTAATGTACAGGGCAGTACTGGTTCGAATTTTAACGGCAACGTCGTAGCCAAAGAATATGAGGTCAGAATATCTCGTCTGAGCCACGCAAAAGTTTTCCGTCGATATGGTTGCCCAGCGATTACCCAATATTTCATCGAAAGTAACTCTACCTCACTCTCCTGCACATCGTATAATTAGCCTGCTGTTCGGGTCAGATCCATAGCCTTTTTCATCACCTCAGTAAAGCTAGCACACCGCACACACTCGTATAAGGTTGTGACCCAGAGCCCAGGATAGACCTCTATGCAGATAATTAGATCTTGAAACCGACCATGCTCCGATGATGTCGTTTTTGTTCCTCATTAGGCGTTGTAGTAGAGAAAACAAAGCAGTGTCCCGCAACATTAAAAAGGCCGTGGATGTCGTTAGTTAAACAACAAGGCTCCGGAGAAGGGAATAAAATCACTGTCCCTCCACTGGAAAGGGCCGTTGATGCCGTCAGTTAAACGGAAAAGTTTCGGAGTAGAGAAAGGAACCACTGTTCCACAACTGAAGAGTCTGTTGATATCGTTCGTTTAACGGGAAGTTTTCGATGTAGAGGAAGGAACCACTGTCTCACAACTGAAGAAGTCTGTTGCTGCCGCTAGTTTAACCAAAATATCTTGTGGGGAAACTAATCACATTTCCGCAACTGGGAAAAGCTGTTGGTAACTGCTACTCGAACGAACAGGTCTTGGAGTAGGAACAAGAAAACCACTGAACCACAACTGAAAAGAGAGTATCGCTAGTCAAAACAAAAAGGCCTCGGAGTCTGAAACGAACTGATCTCCTACAACCAGAAGACTAACGTGCGGCACACAAAATAATCTCAACATTAAATTCATTTTATCAATGACCGTTTTCGTCAGAGAAAAAAAAAGAAGCTCGTTTATCTGCTTTGGTCCTTCCGTGAGTTGTGGTAAATAACTGGGATGCCTGCCTATTATTCGTTGTTTGGTAGATGCCGTGTTGTTACACTGTATTGGTGGTGTCCCCTGACATACCATCCCTTCTAGTTTCTAAAGGAAAGCATTTTTACTAATCCTTACCTGCCAGGGCGTCTTCAGCTTTCTGTTGGGCGCACTGCTGTGGCGTGTATTGGACGACGTCTGCTGGAACAGCAGCTTGATGAAGGATTCCCAGGTACGGCGAAAATGATGATGGTCAACGGACCGGGAAAGAATCCCAGCAGAAGGATCGTGTCGTACGCTTTGGCGGAGTGGTGATCCTCCGGGTATGCAGCGGTGAATCATATCAAAGCCTAGCCTGCCTATGTCGAATACGACCGGTGGCACAACGGTGACAGATATAGACAACGTCCAGATGGTAATGATCGAACCACGAAGAACTTCCGTTATAGATCATCTGGTACACTCGACTGGAACTGCAGATGAGAATAAAGCGGTTGATGGCTATAGCTGCGAGCGTGTAGACGCTAGCACATACACACAAGTGGGCGATGCTTAGGGCGATGAGACACATCGGTTGCAACTTATGGTTGTAAGTTTCGGCGAGGTTAGCGGCGACAAACAACGGTAAAGCAAGGCACGTCAGGAGGTCCGCTATGGCGAGATTCACGATGAAAGAACAGTGGAGGAAGTGCGCAACTTCTTCGATAGTATGACCGCCAGGATAACGAGATAATTGCCATATCGCGTTGCCTACACTGCATTCGAAATACCCATGATACCCTGCACAACTGCGTCTGCGTTCAGGGGTAGGTCTTCTCCAGGGGATACACTGGAATTTACGAACGACACTGTCGAGCTTCCCGGTTCCATTTATCCCTAGTGCTGATTGCAATGCGACGGGCGATGTTTTGGAAGTTGAAGGCAAGACTATCGTTGACGGGCAAACTTATATTACCGGGTAGAACCCGTCTAATACTAATGCATCTTTCGATCCATGCACTTATATCCGCCGAACTGTACAATGTTGTTCAGTATAATATATAACGCTTTGTTACGGTGAACTCAGTTGGCAATAAGTTCCGCGGGAAGCCATTGTCCATAATCATTGATTCGTTAGAGGAAGTTTTATACGTGATGGGTTAACCTATAAATACCTCAATACTAGTATTGTAGTCGGGACCCTACAGGCCGAGAGATTTTGATGATATCTTGAGACCCCCCTTGACTTCGCAGAATTAACCTAAACGGTAATAAGGACCATTTGTGGTTATTTTTTAATTTGTTCTTCATCCTTTCCTGGGGATCCTCTGTGTTCTCTCATTTGGGGAGTTGAAGCATTTTACATCTCTTGGCGTGGCGTATCCTCGAGTTGTCAATCAATACGTGTCCGATCATTTTTGGTGTCAACGATCCCATCGCAAGCTTTGCTCTACGTTGTTCTCTGTACTCCAAGTCTGAGGATCTTTCGTGATCACCTTCTGGTCTGGTCTATTTTGTACTGTTCGTTGCATTGACCGTGCAGTGCATGTTCTCTATGTTTGTCCCATTCCTGTATTGTTGCTCTATAGTTGGTCTGTCCTCTAGTGAAGTTGGTTAATCAGTGGCGTATTTTTTCCATTTCTGCTCATAGAGAAGCTCTACTCCATATAGTGAATGATTCCAACATGCGCATGTATACATATACGGCATGATTACCGTGAATTCCTCGATGAAATCAACGAAGTCAAATTGTCGTCCATGCGTCGGGGTTGAGGACTAGCAAAGGGGGGGGGGGAGGTGGGGTCCTACAGAACTTGCAGGGCAGGAGCCCTAGTTAGAGAGGACGGCTGTGGCATAGGGGCGATTGTGAAGGAAGCGTTGTCGATAGTGGTGAGAGACTATTGAAGAAGATAGCGTTACAATGGTGTTCGCTTGTGAGGATTCCATAGTTTTGGTATGTTGACCCTGACGTATGTAAAATTCGTTAGAGAGTTAGGAATGTCAGCTGTAGTGAGAGTGAACAAGCTTGTGTAGGGTTGAAGAGGTAGTAATCATGGATATCGAGACAGGCAATCTCCTCATACAGACACTCTAATTTCCCAACGGCGACGTAGTAATAGCACAACACGTTCTTGTTGGATGACTAGGCGAATTTTCATTAAAAATATATGGTGGCAAGGATCAATACCTCAATTCTGGCTCAGTTCTGGACTCGGCAGAAAGCAGTTCAATGACTAGCTTCCGTTGTGCTTCTCAAGAAACTGACATCTCAAGAAGTTTACGAGTGTCTTTTCAGTAGATTCGGGGATCGGAAAAAGGAAATGACTGTATTATCGGGTACTGACAGTCGAAAAATTTACAATTTCCCTGTCAAAATAGGTACTATTTTTGCACTTTTCCCAAAGCGTGGTTGACCTCACTGACCTCAGGGCTGGTGAGCCGCCAAGCGGCTTATCTCGAATGAAACACAGATTGCAGAGCATGGTTGTACGTCTTGACCAGGTCCGTGGCGATGAACATCGGGAGAGTGAGAAGAGCCAGGAGGTCAACGGTAGAGGGCGTGTGAAGTTTTCTCTAGAGTAACACTGCCAGGAGAACGAGAACATCACCGATCGAGCCTATCAGAAATGTCGGTACTTCGATGACAACCCGTAACATCGTGTTTAAATTAGCCGGGGATGTACTGAAGTTCCCGGTCAGGATATAAGGTATCATAAGGATACTGAAAAAGGAGCTAACAGGGAAAGTTTATAATTCCCCTTTGAATAAATGGACCCTGCACACTCCGATGAATATAGGCCTAGTCTGGGATGATCTGAGATACAAATAGGAAAAATACAATTGTTTTTGGTTTCTATTCATGCGCCATTGTTCTTCAGAGGGTCAATACGTCACTATCAGACCGCTAATACGTCATTAGTTGGAATATGCATCAAAAGGGTAATAACGAAAGTGTTGAATAAGAATAGGGGAAGTCCCCATTCCGATTACGGAGGAATTCTCGCTGCGGAATTGTAGGCAGTGTTTCAATTTTGTGGAACTAGACGTCGATCCTGTAACCAGAGGTTATGGGTTCGCCTAGTGGTACATCCCAGCTAATGATTACGACGTTACGCTTGCAGTCCGGGGCTGTGTTTTCGATTCCAGATTGTACTCCACGAGCGCGAGATACAGCCCACTGTTCGCTGAAAAGCAGATATTAGGTTGCATCTGTTCTGGGTACCTATCTTACCATACATAAACTGACGAACTTGACATGTTGATGATGTAGAACACCTTTTTGATTCCTTTTTTGACGAAGGCAAAAAAATCAAAGCAATCATGCATTGTATGTATGTATGTGTGTGTGTATGTGTGTGTGTGTGTGTATGTGTGTGTGTGTGTGGTGTGTGTGTGTGTGTGTGTGTGTGTGTGTGTGTGTGTATGTGTGTGTAGATCAGTGATACTTTGTGCAAAGGACATCTATGAGAACGCGAGTAGCACTGAAAATCAAATTGAACATGTAGGTTGCTGGTTTGGTGAAGACGATCCCTATGTTCTTTGTGTCAGTTGGGGGTCATGCGAGGTCAGCACAAAACGAAAACAGAATTTCTTCAAGAGGCTGTAACTCAGTGTCCGTTGCTCAGAGTGTGACATAATTTCAGAAATTGATAGTTTTGGTAGGTGATAGAAATAATGTGGCATGAACTGAAATAACTGGAAAAGGTAAAAGAAAGGAAAGGGTAAAAAGGTCAGGCAATCTTTTTCAACAATAGTTCGCAAACGATACATTTTAGAAGGATGGCGTAATGGAAAGTTTTGTTCGTCTTGATGAAATACATCCGATGACGTACTTCGACTTCATTTGACCTTTCGACCTTTGGGTTTTTGCGTTTTTGTGATGACTGGCTTCGCCTCTTAAAGTCGAACCAAAAAGTCAATTACGGTACTTGTGTGAAGGCTGTTACCGTCTTAAAACAGTATGACCAACAATCGCCTTGCACAATAATCCATTTGATAGTCACTCCATTGACCTGTGCTACTGGCACTTAACTAAAAGTAGTGGCCAGCAGCCATTCCAATGACCTGGGCAGGTTACCAGGAACTTTGGCCTGTTGGCCGTCTTTCTCTCAGAGTTCAGGAGATGCACTGGAAGCTCTGCTGGATCTATCTGGGAAGTACAGTATGGCACAGTTACGTTGTGTTCTGTGATACTATCAGAAGGGTGTATATGGTATAGTTATAACCTGAGGGGAAAGGGGAGGGAGGGGGTATGTGGAAGGAGAAGGGGTGCATATGTGGAGGGAAAACAGACCATTGACAAGACTTCTGTCCTTACCATACACGGACTACTGGCGTTGGGGGGAGTAACGACACTGGTCATTTCCAAGTGGGGTTGTAAAATTTTGAAGGCTTACCAATGGCTACAATGATAATTGTGAGTGCGGAAAACCAAGCCGTAGAGGGCCGGGAGGGGAGAGGGCGTTTGTTTAATTGGGGTACATATCTTAAAATCTGTAAGTACCATGGTAGAAGATTGTGTGCACTATTGTGAAGGGACCAGTCTGCAAAACTCAGACAAATGACAAAAAAATAACATTTTGTTCACTTAGAATTTAATGCAATTGCGGACTTTCTCAATCAACTGAAACGAACGGGGTCAAACCAAAACAGCAGAGATGAAATGTTTAACCAGAGAACGGGGAATAGATATAAAATACACTTACTTGAAATCTTCCAACGAAAATCACCCTTACACCAGGCAGCTCGGACGACTCTGCTCGCGGAAAACGGGAAATTGTCAGTACAACCAAAGAAAAGGACAGCCCGAATGCCTGGGCACAAAACAAACCCAGGGCGGAGCACGCATTGCCAGTGGAATGGAATGGGATGAAAGGAATGAAAGGGATGAGATGCGGAATCCGCGAGGTGACCGCTGAATGGGGTGAGACGGCCGTCGTGAATGAGGAGACGGGAAGGAAGACGAATGACCCGTAATGCGTGGCAGTCCTAAGAGTATGGGGGGAGATATAGTGAGATGAGATGGAGTGGGTGGTGGGTAAGGTTAACAATGACATAACGCCCACTCTCGAGCAAACCTAAAACCCTCAATGCCCCGACTGCACGACTTGCATACCCTTATAAGCCATGCGTGAATCATTTCTTTGAAATCATTCTTCTAGTTGTTTTCGATTCGGCGTTACAAGTCGACAGAGGACACGCAAGTCTTGCCTCAATGGGATTTCAACGCCAGGGTAAACGATACAGAAAGATGTTTGTATACGATACAATGAAGAAAACTCGAATTTTGGAGAATAATCAGACCAGGATACCCCCTAAACTTTGTTCTCTCCGGACGTGGCACTATTGAACCATACAATATCATGACAGCGAGGTATAATGGAATAAACTTTTGTTAACACATAATATAATGAATAACAGTTAGTATGACCTATTAGTTTGAATACGAGTGCATCTGTGATTTGAAAAGTTGAAAGGAATAATGGATGGAGCAAGAAGCAAGAGTCACCAACACTTCTAGTTATTTTCTATATGTTTCTAGAATATGTTCTGTAGTATTGGAGGGTAAATGATGTGACCGGTTGATACATCCCCTGCCATGACAGATCTTGACAAGCGGTAACCACAGATGTAACCGGGCATGTTTACCACGAGGAAAATATTGACCTACAGAGTACTCTATTAAGTGTTGTTAATTTTGCTTCCAACCTGTGCCAAGCACATAGAACTGTCATGGCTCTTTTTTAGTTACAACATTACGATAACTCTTCCGCTTGAACACAGTGTGTTATTCCCAGGCCCTAACTGGTCATTACAATGTATCCATACATAAACCAAATCACAAACCCTGCACAAAATAAGGCGCAACGTTTCGTGCAATTGGGCCACACAGTGCGATGTGCATAATACTGTCCTCACGCGTGTCAGAGTCAGAGCTCGTGACACGATACATCAGCGACGTCTTTCATATGATGGCTAGGTTATCTGAAATGATATCGATAGCGTGATAGTAGCTTATACAACCATAAAACATGTTTTCAACTATTTTTTAAACATAGCCTAGTATATACTTGCCGATAAGAGAGTGAACATATTCAATCAGGCCGGGAAACGTGCATACTTTGGAACTGCACGATTTTTAGGCCTGTGATTTTTTCACCAGGTACACGAATACTGTAGTACCTGTGTAGCTCTTGCCTACGCTGCGTCTTACATGTACCGATCCTCGTGCTTAGCGCTCAGCCCGAAGGCAACAGGTACCACTTCAAGATCATTGGATGAACCAGATTCGCCCTCGCATCCCGCGTGGGTACCGACCTCAACCAACAACTCCCACTCGGTTGAATCCGGCGACAAATTTCATATCTAAGCTTCGTATGATACTACTAAGACCATACATTCCTTACCAATAACTAATATTAGAATAAAATATAAATAATGATCACATTAATGCTCTATTTTGACATGATAGACACAAACCTCTGCTTATTGTACATTTGCTTGTCGACATCTGCACACAAGTCAATACTT
Source organism: Sclerodactyla briareus (assembly GCA_026419785.1). Lineage (NCBI taxonomy): Eukaryota > Metazoa > Echinodermata > Holothuroidea > Dendrochirotida > Sclerodactylidae > Sclerodactyla > Sclerodactyla briareus. Next base: position 6,791 of record JAODTK010003355.1, on the reverse strand, counting down.
CTTCTTCTTCCCGATCATTCTCCACAATTGACGAGGAATAGGTCTAGCCACTGAGCATAAATCAAGAGTGGTGCCATCTGAGCATGCACGCCCCTGCCCATTCCCGTCAGCCCCCCCCCCCCCCCCGCTCCCCCAGTTCGCCAAATTTGTCGGTTAAGCCATGAACCAGAATACACACCCGTCATGGCCTCATCACATTTAAAATGAAATGTAAAAATCAGATTGTGAAGACCCTGCCAGGATGCAGACTGACATCTACGTCATTCAACACTACTGAATATGGCACCGATACACAGTAATAATTGCCACTACGACTTCCATGGATGAGCCCCTCCCCCCTCCCCCCACCTCTTCACTTGGTCCACCTCTTCCCTTGGCTGGGAGCATTTCCTTCTCTGCATCCTTTATGCAAGCATCCAGAATACTACAGCTGCTGTTAAACAGGGAATGATTGATCTTCTCTCAGTCTCTCTGTATTCCAATTAGCTTCTTATGTCGTATGCCCCCCTCCCACCCCAGGACACACCGCTCTATGGGGCCAGGTGGGGGCGCTATTGTGTCTCCATCCATATCCCCATCCCTAGATTCCAAAATCAAACCAATAACTTGACCCCTTCAAATGCATTTACCATTAGCTTTTGTCCTATGATTGGATGACCCATTTCATATCTAGTAATGCTATAACGTTAGGCAGGGCCCTCACTGTTTTGTCAAATAGAATTCAGTGTTTAGGCCAGGTTTCTACTTGTGGACCAGTACAGTTCAAGGTGGTAATTTCGCAACTATCAAACAGCTAGCAAATACCCCTGGACAAACATTGCACCACTGGGGCTAGGCCTAGTACTACTATCGTAGACCTGAATTGCTCTAAAGCTCTTAAAAATAATTGATTGATTACATGGGCATGACGTACTTCATGACAAAGTAGCCAATAAAGCATCCAAGGTACATGTAAATAAGCGTAATGAGAACAATTCCTCATTTAAGGACTGTGAAGCCATGTCAGATCAACTTCGCGAAGGAAACTGTGGTACCAATTTCATAAAGGTCTAACCCATCTGGGAAATCGAAACATAATTCATGTTCACAGTTCATAACATTGATAATTGATAGTCTTTTAGGCTACGGCAGTTACTGTCATAATTCAATTACCAATTAATGCTCCCTCCTCCCCATTAAATTAGTAACTGAAATCACTAAAGATTCACCTCTCCTTCTCTACTGTCACAGTATCAGGGTTCAGTGCCCACTGGAGTTTTGTATCGGGGTTGCATACGTAACGGGGTTCCATGTTAATAGGCCCGGGTTTCTATTTTATTCATTCATTTTTTCTTATCATGATTAGGGTTCAATATATTAGGGTGGATAAAAATGAGGTTGGATAGCCCTAACAATATGGCTTCCAAATTTTGGCAATAACAGGATCTATTCAGTATTGAAACAGACACATAACAATTATCGGAGCAATTTGATTGGCTAATGCCTAACATATCCACTGTCAAATACAGGAATTCTTAAAGGAAGCAACACCTTCGATTGAACAGTTTACCAGGCTTCTGCCTCCTTGCCTACAGACTGTACTGTGACTACTGTGTTGTGACCATGAAGCTATTGTGACTGCCAACAAGTTGAAGCTAGCAACCTCTGGTCTGGGTACTGAGTCCTGGTTGTTTCCCACATTGACCAAGTACATAAAGGCCCACTCCACTTGCAAGTTCATAGCAAAGCTCAACACATGAATTGCAGATGATTTTTTTTGCTGAACTAGAAATTATTCCGAAGAAAAAAGACGACAAATCCAATATTTTTGCTGGTCTCGAAGCGAGACCAGAAGAATTTCCGAGACCAGAAGGGTTCGAGACCGAGACCGAGACCACTGGGTGTCGAGACCGAGATCGAGACCGAGACCAGCAGAAAGCTGGTCTCGTGACCGGTCTCGAGACCGAGACCGGTCTCGAGACACAACAACACTGCAACCCATATAACAACTAATAATGTGGTAGTATAATATAATTTCAGATTAATAGTATGATACCAATGCTTGCACAATATGGTCGAACCAGATTGGAATGACATTCCAGCAGCCTATTTTCCACTCAACCGAGGGATTCATCTTTATCATGTCCTGCCAAAGTTACGTACAAAGACAGCTTCTAGTACGCGTTTCATGTGTGTAAGTTGTTACCTTGCTTTTTTTTTCGTTAACTGTGAACCCTGCTCGTCTAATTTTGTATTTTGACATTTATCAATAATTCGGAACGGGTCAATGGATACCACACACTTCTGGTCGTCGTATGCAGCTCTCAAATGCGCTTCTCTGCTATCTACCATCCACACGCCCTTTATTTTCATACCTTTCAGGATGGGAAGAAACTCGAACAGAATGGGTTTGGGGTCTTGGAACTTGATTTGGATGATATTTATATCGCCGCTTCCGATTGCTCAAATGTGGAGATATAAACGAGCATTGTGTAATTCATCAGCAAATGCCATTGTTTTTCCAATTCGATGGGGCCATTCAACACAACACTTGGCAACTCCATCTCTTCCATCTCCTATCACTATTCAGACAGCTTCCTGTTCACAAAATACACATCAGATTCTCCGGCTTATGAACTCTGGAATGCCTGGGCTATTCCTGGACTTTCCCTCGAAAAAAAAAAATGGGTGTGTGGCGGATGGGGGTCTGTTCCTCTATATGAATTTTTCTTGTCGTCTTGTTTTTGTTGACGGGATTGTGCTCATCGACGAGAACACTATGGTTTTTAGCTTCATTCCTTTCTCTTTTGCTTGTTATGAACTATTAATGTTATTAGATACTTATCGATCGTTTATGTTCCTTAAAGAGAGGCACAATGAACGAAAGTCGCAGTAAACACCATCATCTACAACAGATGATCACACACAGCCTTGCGATCGAACACGATGAACGATCATCGCAATCCTATAATACGATATCACTTGAAATTCCAAGCTCACGTCTAACACATCTCCGGAAACATAGCTAGGGGCAAACCGCGCTAAATGGAGCCACATGGACCTTGAAACTTGTTTAATGCGTGTCTAGTATCGTATAATGATGTATCCTAGATGCAAGAAAAATGTTCACCTGAATCTCGTACAGGCAGGGTAATCTATCACCCAACGAACATTGCGCAAATGCAGCCAGTTTCCACAAATTGGCATCTATAGCCCAGTTGGGATATAGCACAACGTCATACATGACTAGAAAGGTTGGGTGCCTCGGCCGCCACATTGACAGTTGGTCCTTTTGGAGAATTGTAATTGTCGTCGAACGAGGCAAACCATCCAAAAGGAGGGTATGTAGGCATGGACCCCGCGCGCCTCCTCTAACCCACACTCAGCATCACATTTTCAGACGATGCTTCTCTTGGCGTCTTAAATTTTATCTAGCAGTGAAGATTCTTCGCGCTGGCCTCACTCTCCTCTATTTCTGACACGGATGTACGTCAATGCATGCGAGGCCAATGGAAAAAGTTTTGGTCACATGCGACAACATCTCGGCTTACGGTTAGTGGTACAGTGGCATATTACGTGGTGAGAATTTTAACGGCAACGTCGTAGCCAAAGAATATGAGGTCAGAATATCTCGTCTGAGCCACAGCAAAGTTTTCCGTCGAAATGATCGCCCAGCGCGAACGCGATTACGATATTCATCGAAAGTAAACTCTATCCTCACTCTCCTGGATATCGTATAAATCAGGCCTGCTTTTCGGTTTAGATCCTTCCCTACTTTCAATCACCTCCGGAAAGCGAGCACACAACCACACACACTCTTAATGTTGTGACCCAGACCCAGGGGCCTATTTCCTAAGATCATCGTAGGTACGATCGTCCGCAAATCATCGCAAGATACAAGTCCATCGCAACGTGCGACGGCGATGGATTTGAGGTTTCACTAAGCCGTCGCAGGCTACGATTAATTATATTAAAAGATAGTACAAAGCGGACGAGGCTAATCGCAAAGTCGCAACGGTATATTTCGCAATCTTCGTTGTCAATAACAACAAGTCAGCTACGACACTCGGAGTTTCAGGGGAGAAGAAGGTGAGAAACTTGTCGTATGAGGTTTCGATGTGGAAAATGTATTATAAAAAAAAACTGAATCGATTGATATAATCTATTCGGTGAGTAAAAGGCAGAACAAAAAAAAATCGAAATTGCTATTTCGCGTGATATTCACTGCCGCTGCTTGCTTCATCGGGGCGCGAAGTGATGCCTACAATGAGCCTACGTAAAAGGTGCTATGCAAAGACTTCAGGGCCCTCCTAGGCAGTAGGCTTTGCTGTTGTACTTTGTTTTCTTAGGCCTAGGCTAACTTTGTTTCATAGTATTTTCATAGTGACTAGGCCTATGTTACCCTAGGAATAGCTATAACGTTACCAATCGGAGCACATTTTATTGAACTCGCCGAGCCCTAGATTACCACCTAAAACCCTGACTAATTGGGCATAGCTATTCAGCTAACCCTCAATTTTTACATGGCTGGTTGCAGGTTTGCGTTATCGCACACACAAACTCAAATCCCGCACAGTTTCCACAATAGAATTGACATTTTGCAATGTTTTCAACCAGTCAGGTTCTTGGTACGTCAGGCACGATGAATTCTTACCTGTAGGCTTACTCAGGAAATGTAGCTCAGTATGTGGTTGCAAGGACGCCAGCGACCCACACAGCTTTCTTCAACCCACACCTCGGTCTAAAATGGAGCTCATTCTACCCTCACAATCATATTCAATATGGCAACTACCTGTAAAGTAACCAGTACAACCGTAGTACACTACATCCACAAGCTATGTCTTTAACATTGGGACTCACTACATGTTTACACAACTTTGAAATATGAATCTTTGAGAAGATTTTAAGGTCAACCAAGGATATTGGAAGACGATGGCATTGGCATGCTTGACAGCTCGTATCTCATTTACAAGCACTTAGTCAAAATTACAGCACCCCAACCTCAAATAATTTCTATCTTTGTGAGAAATGGTTGATAGTAACCTATTCCCAAAATTACCAATTTTAACCTAATACTATTGTTTTCAAACAGATTTTTTTTTTCCATTTGTATAATATCAATCAAAGTGTTTTTGTTAGGCAGTTCAGGCAGTATATTATATACTGTCTGTCTGCTGGCTTCGTACAACTGTACTGTGTCAGCAGTCCCGAACACACTGCTGACTGGAATGCATAGCGCGGCACTATCTCTTTTGATCACATGATGGGGTATCACCCCAAACCTCAAATAATTTCTATTCTTGGAGAAACATTGGTGATAGGGACCTATTCCACAAAAATGACAGAATTTTTAGATTTTTTAAGGCAAAATAAAAATAATTTCCATGTTTAGTCATCCCCGCCCGCCTCCTTTTTTGGAGGTTCTGATATTTTTTTTTTCACATTCCTCCTAAACTTATTTTGAAAGAATATTTTGAGAGCCTCCATGGAATCAGGTTGCTCTTGACAAAGGAACAATTTAAACAGGTTTTAGTCATATAGACCCTTAGAACCATAAAAACAGAAGGAATAAATAAGGCCTCCGCCTCTGAGGAAAGTCAAGAAGTGGCAAAACCTGCTCGACTAGCTAGTTCAAAAGACTCGATGATCTCGGCGAGCCGCAACGTTGAACTGTTGATAGGCGCGCAACAACTACTTCACCTCCGACAGACTAAGACCCGACTGAGTCTTGTTAGACATGTAAACGGCTTTCCCTACGGTAGTAATTGAAAGCCCGCTAGAGATGAATAATCACGGTATTCATCTCCATTGTGATTGGGCGCTTGAAAGAATATAAGCCTTAAACAGTTCAATTATACTGACTGTGAGAGCTACACCACTGATACATATTACAAAAATAAAAAAAATAAGGTGTAACACCTGCCCAGCGATTAAAGACAGCAGTTGTCTATACATTTAGACTATGCTTGGAACCCGCTTCTTTTCTCTTCTCAAAGCCTGTATAAGTCTGGTATTTCTCATGTGCATTTCATTTAGAAATGGTTATTATGTCAATTTCTGGTCTTGGATAACGCACAGCTGACATGTTCTGAGTCATAACATTGAGATTTTTTTAAACTATGGCATATATATATATATATCTCTCACCTTTGGCAATATTCTTCATACACAGGTAGCAGTCCACGGGATGATCGAGAGATCCTAGCCCTCTCCACCTTTCCTAAAAGAAGCGAACCAAAGTAGTTTTTGGTAGTGGCGGTGGCTGTGGGATTGATCCCCGAAAAGGACGGGCTGGAATCAGTAGCAGCGGCTGAATCCCGTCAGAGCCCGCCGCTTGAAAGGACCGTGGAGGGTTCGAACGTCCAGGCAGAGTGGCGAGATATTTCTTATAGGGCCAAGAATTACGCACAACAATTACGGATTAATCGGCAAAAATGTACCATAGGCTATATTATGGTTAAAATTGCAATGATTTTCTGACAAAACAGTGGCACTCAAGATTCAGAGTGCCCTCAAATAGGAAGTTGGTGCTATAGTTGAAGCATAATTTCACACCGCGATAGGAAAACGGGGAAAAGTCACGGAAATCGGCAGTAGAAACCGGATTTAACAATTTCAAGAATCTGTCCCAAAAATAGCCTAAAGTCACCCTGATTGGACTTTATCAACCAAAAAATAAAAATTCCTTGAAAAAATCCATGAAAATTCCTTCCTGGATCGTAAATCAGCGATTCAAGACATATTTGGACCCTGGTCAAATTATTGCATGCAGCTTCATTATTACGCTACGATAAAGCTGCGATGTTCGCAGC
>JAODTK010003344.1:0-183624 GCA_026419785.1 Sclerodactyla briareus | reverse complement strand
CAATTAAGTGAAATTAATATCACTCAGGTGAAATTGGGAGGTAAAATGTTAAAACGGTTGCCATAACGACTTATGGATAGTGGCCTGCCTATGCATTTTAGACTTACATTGATCTAAACCCGGCATACCCGCTGCCTTTCATCTACTTTAATGCCAAAAGTGGACAACATCTTTGTGAGAATTCTGTTTTACTGTTATTAGGAAGTGTTTGTTAGACATCACAAAACGCAGTATTTGTTCGGAATTGGCCGCGTTGTAGGCACCCAGTACTAAGGGCGACCTGACATGTCCCTAACACTTCAATAGCATGGCAGGTATCTCGACATGTTATGCAATTGTTTCGATTCGGGGAAAACGTCATGAGGTCCAATTTTTAGTAGATTGATCATCAGTCGAATTGCTCTGTATACTGAAGGGCTGAAATCCCTCACTCTACACAATCCTGTTATGGACATACTCGAGTCGCTGTCAAAACCTGGCATTTAACCGAGTCGGGAATGACTGTTTCCGTCCTTAAATGGTATGGCTTGGAGAATGGACTGACGTCAACGCCCACACTGACAAACCTGTGTGTCAATCAGGGTGGTTACACTGCGAATGCTGACATCCGTTTATCATATAAAACATATCGTCTGGAGAGGTGATATACGCTTCGATTTGTATCGAAAACAATCAAAATGCGCTCACCTGCGGTATGATGCTGAAAAGATGCAATAACTGAAAGTCAGTTAAATGCTGACTCTTAGAGTAGCATTTCCCTGCTGAGGCGACCCTGATGGACCGCAAGTCAAAAGTGGAAATGCACCACTTACTGATTGTGAGGTATGTAAAAGTGTCACCCTGCTTCAGGGGCGTATCACTCCTTTAACGGAATATGAAAGGCTTCCTACTCCTACAGTGTGGATCTGCGAAAGCAAAACAAACTTAGTCAGTGTCATCATGATCAATAACACATTCTGATTGATCAGAAACCTAACGGCTGTATAATCTTGACACTGTCTATTGGCCAGGATAATATGCACAAGGAAAGGCGAAACATTTTGGATTGGGAACACGAATTTTCCTGCATGTCTGACACCACTGTCCTTTTTTATCTCAAGAACTGAAATTTCAGCAAAGATAAAGCATACACCGGAGAAAGCACTGTCTATTGTTGCATGACCTCACGAAACCAATTCGCTTGATGAACGCCGCCTCATATTGAAAAGTTTACTGTTCACGGAGTTCCGCGTGCCAACGCTCGACTCACTTTCTTCAATAATCACAATCCATCGATCATCATCAATCATCCATATCAATTACCTTTTCACGTTCCACCTAAGCGATGATAATGATGTTTGTGTCAATGGGGCCCACAGGCTGTTGACGTGTACCGAATAATGTGTGCAAAACAATCGTTGGAGACGCCTCCGACGTAAACTACACAGCCTACCTGAAACACGTTATAAATTTCCTCCCATCTTAGTGAGCAGAATATCTGAAAATGGAATTAATTGGTTGTGATCTCAATGATTGGGGCTGGAGCCATTCAAACATATCCGTACTGATTAGACATGTGGGAATCTTATAATCACTGAGCTGTTTTCATCAGTGGTGAGCCTGCGTAACTCACAGTCACAACCGTGGAAAAAGTTATTTGGCGTAGTTTTCAATGATATCTTCAAATCCCTACCCAAACCTAACCGATTTCTATGTGCCTTTGAAAAAAAACGCCAAAAGCAAATATTTATCCATTATACCACTGCGTGTTCACAGCGATCCAACACGACAGATCTTGCCAATAACTTTTCAAGGACGCAACATCATTAAGGGGTTTTACGGCTCACATTCGGTCGACGCGAACAGAGACTGAGCGGCTACTGCCAATTAGTTTACGAGCTTGCATTCGTTGATCTAGATCAGGGCCGGCATTCCCGGGCATATTTCGGACTCGGCAATCGGGGGGGGACGGTCTTCTTATCGCGTCAGCTGTGACCACGTTTCCCATCTCACAAGCGGGCTGGATAGATCAGACGGGACTTATATATCGAAACAATTCAAGCCTTGGTGACAACACTCGTGCAGGCGACGGATCAATATGAGACCAGAGCAGTGGGCGGTGCATAGCTTTGGTGACCATTACAGCACTCCATTTGCTACTTGCCCTAGAATTCTTAAAAGAAAGTGCCACGACATTACGCGATTCATATTATTATTATTCATTATTATTTTATTATTATTATTATTATTATTATTATTATTATTATTATTATTATTATTATTCGTATTATTATATTATTATTATTATAAACTTTTTTATGTTAAATAGTCTGGAAGTGCTTAAAAACTACACAGAGTGCTCAACGGGTGTAGCTATGGTAGATATATTCATAGAAAGATTATAAGTTTGTCAACTGTTTCGCCGCTAAGGCGACGATATTATATTCCATTGTCTGTCCCCTTTAATTTTCATGCCAAACCTCCTAGTCATCCTCATGGCTGAATAACGATTTTGCAAAATCTGAAATTCTCAGGTCTCTGTGGGAAATTTACCTTTTCATGTTCATCAAACGACCACACTCAACTCCAAATGCTGCTTGGCTTTCATATTAATTTTCAAATGTATCTTCACTCTACAGTCAAGATACAGAGTAATTTTGAACCTAGGTGAGTGGCAGTAACGGATCAGAAACAATTTGACAATCCATAATGACGGACGACCCACGGCACTGCCTCAGATTTTCGCCCAGAGCTGAAATGTCCCCAATCTAACATATACCAATGTCTGTTTATTTCTCCCCCCTGATGCTAACTGATGCATCTCCGTTGTTACTCGAGAGATGGAGAGGACCTTGAATCTACCTAGCTGGGTGTGATTTCTTGGTGCGAATCCGTGACCGAGAAGAAATATCAAGGTCCTGAATATATAAACATTTTCTATGCGAGTTGAATATAGTATAATGCATAATAATCGATTATCTTACATAGCGCAGATCCTCAAGCGGCTCAAGCGCTTTACGGTGAAGAAAAATAATAGATACGTATACAGAACAAATCAATAATTCATATAATTATAGTCATATTTGAGGCGCTTCACACAGGATATCATAAACGTCAAGGATCACGTAGTTGAAATCAAAGCGTTTTCATCGTTTCATATTCCGGGGTTCGTTTCCCCGTTCGGTCATGGCCAAAGACTTCAAATGGAACCCCCACCCCACAGGTAAGTCCCGCAAAGAGGCATTGCATTATTTCGTGTACCTGGTGAAGGATTCGCAGCTGGTACAATTAGGTGCATCGCCCGGTCTCACCCTGTGCTGGGCCTTGATTAGGATCGATCCTCTGCTCGCAAGTATACGAATAGAAAATAATTTATATACTTGAGATAAAGTGATGCATTCAGAGAAATCGTTTTCAATGGAGCTGACTTTTTAACATGAGACCAATATGGGGGGTTGATAGTGAGTTGCCGTTGCCACTAAGTTTTATTTGCGCTCGAGAGAACCTCACGGTTTCATCCAGCCAAATAATGCATAATGATTTTACTTTGAGGAATCTTACTCATTCTTTGAGACTCAACAGCTCATACCAATACCTAGACGCATCAATGAATCACGCTAAATTTCCTTGCGTCATCGGTCCTCGAGAAAAATTCCTGGTATTTCAGACATGATGAATGGATTAGGCCAAGAAAGAACTTTTGAAAACACAAAACCAAAAGAGGGGTGGATATATTTGCCTATAGATCTATAAATATAGAGCAACAATGTGACCATAAGTGACAATTGTCTAAAAATCAAAATTGCGAAAAGTACGCCCCGTTTTCATTCCATTTCTCTGCGCTCATCTTGTTTATTTTCGTTGACCGTCCTCACTGAATCATAGAGTCAAACGAGAATGATAAATGTGGTGATTGGGTATAGTATCTCTTTTTAATCGCGCACAACTTGAATAACAAAGTAACTATTATTTAACAATCTGATGCCCCGTGCGATACATAAATTTTTTTTTTTACACTCATACTGTCCAGTGGTATCTTCCTCCTTTGTTTCATACATCTTGTTATTCGGGGTAATGTACTCAATGCGACGCAGTCTTGCCTGGAATCAGTGATAAAACATTGTGACAAGCACGGCATGCTGTTTTGACAGCTCAAGAATAGGGTCCCCGATTGAAAGTTTAACCACGAAGAGAAGCTATGAATACACATTCATGTAGTCTTTCGTGTCACGATTAGTCAGTAAATTTCACGGAAGATATAGGAGATGAAAATAAAAACGTATGTAGAAAGTGGACAGGGGTATTTCCCTATGCGGCGCAAGCACAAGCCACAACCCAAGGTTTTCACATTTCACGGCCCTCTACATGACGGATCCATTTCGCAAAGTAGGTAGGAACTATCGTGTGTAGTACTCTCCAGGGTGTGAACAGTTTTGGACTTATTCTCTGTGGATACAAAGCCAGTGTCACTGTACGACAACTCGGTACAATTGGCATAACTGATTCATTTTGCCTTTCGACTTCGTCTGGCGGGCTGGCTGGCGCGTTTGTTGAAGATGGAATCTTCTCCTTACACTATACACACATGGGACAACCAAAGATGAACATAGAAAAGTTTTACGGAAGTGCCTGGGCCTGATTGAACATATTGAAATCCGTATTTGTTATAATGCGAATAAACTAATGATAGAATGATCGAGCTGTAGGACATTCACACATCCTGCAAGTTCCCACTAGCGGCGCCGATGGTCCCCATCCAGTTTGCGGCCTGGTTATTTGAAAATCGAATTTTCGCTTGAAAACTTCTACACGCAGCGCATTCACGCATAGTGTGGTCGAAACGCAGACCTCGCTTGGGTATGCCGTGAACTTCCTGACTGTGCTCATTGAATATGGATTGGAGTTTGAAACGTTGAAACCGAGCAAGACCTTGTAGATTCAGCGTATTGACACTAACGCCTAGGTGCAATTCTTGGTCTCTGGCATGGTCGACCTGATATTGAACGCATGTCCTCTGTACTGTGGTTCACGTACAAATGAATGCAATTAACCATGACAATGAATACGAGCAAATAGTCACGGTATACCTTTCAAAATGCGTTTTAAAATACTGGTAGCGCACTGTGCGTGATGCCTCTACCACTCAATCATAGCCGGAAGTCAGAGGCCGAGGCACGTTACTCCTGCGTCTGTCGAAACAAATGAGATCGCTATATGGACTACGTAGGGGATAAGTAGGACAAGCAAAATAACAACAGCTGTGGCCTCCTGAATTCAAAGCATTCCATGCTTTAGCTAACCTGTAATCATTCACAATATCTCACACGCTTAGGTATATTCGAAAAGAGGAGATATCCTTGGGCTTCTTCTTCAACAATTTCCCCCCAAACATAAACACTGACGACCAAGCACACAGAACAAGAATGAAACAGGACGTTCCAGCCTGGATAGCCACATTGTGAGATACAGTTCGCGCATGAAAATGCCACTGAAGGTTTTTGGCAGATTCTAAAATCACTGGAAATTTCAAGCGTGTATTACTCACATATACTAACACAGTATTTTACTTGCAATCGTTTTATATACAAGCCATTTGTTGTGCTGAACGTTTTTATCGTGGAACATCTCCTCCCCTCCGTGGAACGTATACTACTGCATAAAATCCGATTACAACTTGTTCGCTTCACTACGATTCGGACGGCGGGAAGAAACAATAACTATAATATTATAATTCTTGATCCTCTGCATTTATATACATTGCATAGTAGAATTCCCCGTCCGGCGTCAAAACTCCTCCAGAGCGAATCCTTAAAAACCTCCGTTTAATCGATCTACTGATGTAGGTCGTTCTAAACTATCGATGTTTCAGAATAGAATAATCCTATCAATTCCGTTGTCCTTTATTTACTATAATCCTTCTCGCCTGTCAAATCCAATAAAACAGTAATTAGTTTATACCCAATTAACTCCCCATCTGTCCAATTATCTTTCGACAGTGTTAATCGGACAAGGTTCACGCTTAGCTGCAGCGAGGATTTCGCCAGGACACGTCCTTATCGCAACATTCCGAATTCAACAAGACTCGAATTTGCACGAAATTAATTACGCGGAGTCCGAAAACAGAAACTCGATTGACTGATTACAGCAGGAATTTTTCTAAGACGAAGATGGCTGGGGAGGAGTGGGCAATGAAGTTGGTATCCTGCCGATCCTTGTTGAATCGCACAGGACGGCTCCTTTCACGAGGTTGTGGGAAATGTACGGACGATTTGACTCCACAGCGCAGTGAAGGTGGGGGGGAACAAAATCTACGGCAGAAAAGACCTTTAGTCGACACACCTCGGCTTAGTTGACATCGATTAACATGAGGATGCCTACAGTAATATGGACGTCTCTTGGTATTAGTCATGTTTAAATATACTCCTTTTGACAACTTTGAGAAATTGCGAAATATTACTTGCCTTGAGCTGGGCAATCATATTAGGATTTTTCCATAATTGAAAATTGCATCCGTAAAGAATAAAAAGACATATATGTAACACTGCTCACTACCCTCCACGGGGGATTTAGTCAAGCTTAAATTGCCCTTGCTCCCGACTGCAGATGTTTGAGCGTACGACACTACTCCTACAATCGGAGACTGGTAACAATCTACCCGATTTCGAAATTCTGTCAAGGTCAGTGCGAGGGAATAGCTGTGAAGTAATGTGCTAGTAGGAAATCAGGAAAATGCGAACATCGAAGGAGCTATCAGGTAGACATAGTGGTTATATTATTCTCTTTTCGAGAAGCGATGACACATGGCCTAGAGGCGCCGTGCCCTAACCGCGACGTGGGCAGGTGGGGGTCAAACGGTTATGTGAGTGGGTGAACAGATACCTATCGACATGAGCGTAACTACCTTCTGACAAGCGAATCTGAGTCCCCATAACTCGGCGCCTCTGTGGCCTGTCGCAGCATTAGAGGTGATGCACGGTGAAAACTTGAGGGATGACCTACATGTAAGGGTCCGCAAAGCTTGGTATATAAGGTCGCGTACAAGTATGATTCGACGAAGCTTGGACATTCTGATGAAATACTGCCACCCCCCCAGGTGGTTCAACTAGCCATTGATTGACCAACCCAGATGTGAAAAAATTCCGGGAGCATTGGAGAAGTTGAAGGGATGGGAAGCTTCTGATACGTCGCATACATCCAGAGATACTTTTGACTGGTGGCCAGGCAGTCCCTCGATTTGTTTGCAGGTCCAATACTGCTTGCTTTGGATCCCTGGTGTCACCTGCGTCCATTGGTCTATCTTCTTGAAAAAGAAAGTTATGCGTCGACGCTGTACCAACTACAGAAGAGATCACACGGCTTTCAGTGCACTGCAAAAATGCGAAAGATAATCTCTAGCTGATTCCGTCGCCAGCTCCTTGCAAGACCATGACAGGGTCCCGAACAATCATTTCACCCCAAGAAGTCCACAATGGATCGCATCTGAGCTCTTTGTGTCTTATCCCGCGTTATGCCTGAGTTTTGTACTTTTTTTTTGCCCATGCCTATATCGAATTGCGCATGCTTCCTTGATTCGGCTCTATGCGCGTAGATGTTGGCCTCGAGAATCCGCGCGCTTTGCGGTGTGCAAACCCATATGTGCACCTATAACTACTCCTCCGGAGCAGATAGTCGGGTTCGACGTGCGTTGGTTTGGTGCCGGGCTCATATTTATATTACTTTTTAAACGATTGGTCAGGATTAGGGGTGGGGGGGTATATATGTACCTCCATACAGTATTAATGCACTATAGTTTAAAATATATGGGGTGGGGGGCTGAAGTGATTAGCCATGCACTTGACCTGCAATGCCTAGTGTTAATATCTAGTGATCTCATGACCGATCGACATCACAGGACTTCACTCGCATCTGATGTCCTCGCATCTGCCATCTTGTGCACAATCATATTCGATCCGCATGGCATGACCCCATGTCTCACGCAAACTTCGCATCCCAATAACAGCCGCCCGAACAGCTCGCACTCGCCGGTATTCATTCGATAGCTGGACAGTGATCTAGTACTCACTACTAACACTGTTTTCTCGAAGCAGTCCCTAAATCGTCTCTATGGAGCGGGGAAATCTTTAGGATTTGCTTTGGAGCGTTTATGCCCCCAGGATACATCAGAACACCAAAAAATTTTTCATCTTGATTTGAGCTTGCACATCGTTTTATTAAATTGGAAGTCCATACCCGCCACTTATTTCTCTGTTTCGCGATTTGAAGACGGTTACGTCAGCGTCGGTCAACGTTTTCGTATAACACCAGCCCCCCAGCCCCCCCCCCTTCCCCCCCCTTCCCCCCCCCCCCCCAAATATGTTTCTGAATTCAGTCGTGTAAATACCTCCGCCGTTGCCGTTGCCATGAATAACAACAGATAACGGTAAATTTCCAACACAGAAACAACGGGCCTGGAATCGGGCGACTGAATCGAGTGGCCACTAGTAGCGACGAGTAGCGATGTAGAAAGGGCGGTTCCAGTTAACGTTTTTTACTTTCGAATATTTCTTACTCTGCATATGACACAGGGGCAACAGTGTATAACGGATAAACGTCGGCCAAGAAAGTGCAGGCGTCCACGAACCCGATTGGCAAGCCCCAAATGTGTGCACATTCCATTATAAACCTCCAGCTTATAGTTATGTAGCAGGAAGTCTCCACTGCTCAAGACAGAATGTGGGTCACAGAACAATTAGTCTGATTGATACTGGACATGTCAACTTGACCCTGATTAGGTGTCATAGTTGTTGGACTATGTCACACACGTGACGTCATGGATGGAGTGCCCTAGGTCAATTCTTAGTCAATGCATTATTTTTGACTCTTTACCCCAGGGAGAGTTCAGCGTACATTGGTTCGAACGACCAAGAATATAGGAGCAGATCAGGTGTGATAAGACGATACCCACTTCTGTGACGACCACTCTATAAGAGGCCGTTTTTTCCAGGAATAAAATTGAATACACGGCAAAGAAAAAGTAGACCGTATTCTTAACTTACTAACTTAATAACTAACTAAACTAAAGAACCACTTGCTCTGAGACACAATAATTTTGTTTTCAGCAAGGTTCGATATCCACAACTCACTCTAAAATTGTTGGGTAACTAGCCCACCTATCCCGGTGTTGTGTAAAAATTACACAATCAATTGTTGATAATCTGCAAATTTCGTGTAATATTTTTACACAACCTTTACACCATGTGTGTAATTTCTCATTACTATTTCACCAACACTGGTTTAGGTTGTTCTAGTACATCCATGTATTAACAACTTACAATGTGTAGGAGTGTACGGGTAAATCATCTCGATGATGATCTCTGTAACCAATAACATTACATACTTCAGGTCATGTCCCCCCGCAGTTAGATGTAGTTGCAATTGCACTTGTAATACAGCACACAGCTCCAGGACGTGTGTTGAAGCCAATCTAAACGTCTTTTGATTCGCAAGCGTGGTAACTTAATTTTTCATGTTCAATGCCTTTCTCCTCTTTTCTCTTTGATACGGCATAGATCAGATTCATTCGTCCGCTAAGTAATATCTCGCGATATTTTGACCTGAACCATTTAACCAATCATGCTCCTCCTCCGAGCCCGACGAGAGAAACTCCCCGCCCTGAAGATGACTCACTATCATAATTATGATACTTCACGTCGGAAATTTTCATGCTTTGGCTTGAAGAAACCATGCCTCCTTCGCCTTCAGATCCAACGTTCCTCAATGAGAGTTTAATCTGTCCCAGTGGTTCTAGCACGGTCATCGAAATTTTGCAACATCTTGTGGAATGGTTCTTTCTGAATTGTTTAAACTATGATTCGGCTGTGACATCGGCATGTATGTTTTCGATTTTAGGTGTGAGGTCTTCTGACAGGGTAGTTTATCGTACGCACGTGACAAATGTGAAGAACACATCGAATGCTCTTTTAAGTCTTTTACTAAATGGCATGCCGGTACATCTTATCACTCGATTCGATTTTAGACATTCAAGGGCAGTTCTTTTCTCTTGCGTTTGGCTCGTATATGACTGGCGTTTCATCGCAGATCGTAGTTTGCATGAGCACGTTAGAAATACCGCCCCAATATCAAGTTCATATAATCGAGGGGAATCTGTTTTTTTGTTGCATGCTCTCTTCCGGCTAGGGCGAATTTGGGACTGCTGCCTGCATGTGGGACAGTGCTGCAATAATTGACATTAGTGTCAAAACAGGGCCGACAAAAGGCCTTCCGGAGCCAACTGCTCTACAGATTTTCAGAGAATGGGAACATTCCCTCTCTAAAGTCTGTCACTTATTATTCGCACGTCGACCAGCCGTTCATGATGATCTAATCTTATAAACACCCGATGAACTATTGATAAGCGGGATCAACGAACGCCAAAACAACCCAATACTGTCCCTAACATAAAACTCGTCAGAAGTGTTGAGTTTCCGCCATATTATGGTCGTCAGTAAATGCTTTCGGTGGGCTCCTAACGGGTTCTAATCTGACATGAATGTAAATATCTATACTATTACTTCAACAGCATAACGGGTATAACAAAGAATTTATTCCGAAATTTCCGCCGCAGGGAATGCTACATTGCTACACTACAAACTATCGCTGATATATTAAAATATATATATGTCGCATAAATTCCTAACACTTAATCAAATTTCTGATTAATCAGAATTCAGACCCGGGCGATCGATCTCACTCATGACATTATTCCACGCCTGTAGCAAAGGCGACGCGAAGAACAAACGATGACTTTCAGGCGAGACTCAACTACACTTCCTAACACTATGTACTGATGTTCCGTACTGTAATAATATTTATGGGGTTGCTATAATGACCCGAACCCCATGACGGGATGTCTTAATAGCATTCAATATATACCTTACTTCTCTGTGTAAACGGCAAGAATAATTATTCGGAGCCCTGACGGACGCATTTGAATACCTGTACCGCGGCTCACAACAAATATTATATATAACTTTTTAATGAAAAGTATTGACTGTCACTGAAAATATAAATCATACAATCATAAAATTGTACATAAAGATGATTTTTCCTTCTGTGACTATGAGACATTGAAAAATTCAGTGAATGAATGCACCATCTGGGACAGGATGGCCGGTTATGCTATCCGAGAGAGACATATCGCCAAAACATCGCGTTATAACCCAGGAAACCCAGGCCCGGGTGGGTGACCATGGTCTCATGAAGGACATTCCATGTCTGACTTATTTAATATGATGATTGCTTTATTTTACATACGAAATAATAGCGTAAGCTTACACGGAGATCCCCCGGAAAGGGGCGAGGTAACTTTACGAACTCTTATTTTTTTACGTATGCTGTAATTAGCTAGGATGCGACCTATGTAAAAAAAAAAAAAAAAAATGTAAAACACCAAAAAAAATAATACTACGTAGTTATCCATAACCGAGTTTATCCACGTGAGTAACAGTAGTGAGAATGAAGGAATGTGATTTCGAAATTAACGTGTATGAAGCCGCAAATGCAGGTATGCCTTTATCATTTTTTTTCCGGGGTACGAAGTCGAGTCGAATGGTATAAATGTATCACATGAAGAATGATTGAGGATTGCCTAGTGCGGAGGTGGTCATAGCAAAGTATGGAACAAGACGTCAGCGGGTAGGGTAGATGGTGAACACTAATATGATGAATGCTGCAATTAGGGCGCTAGTAATTCATTCAATGAAAACACAGTAACCATAAGGACGATTTAGGAGGTGAATCGTAAACGGGAATAGTGAGTCCATATAGGTACGTGATACCTAATCTAGGAGTGCATGGTATGTGGACAGAGTCACTGACCAGATGTGGAAGGCCAAAGTTGGTAGAGAGTCTCTGCTTTCCGCGGGAGATAAGGGTTCTCCCCGGCGGGTCATACCAAAGATTGAAAGACGTGAATGTTATATCTGTCGTCTCTAGCTGGGCGTCTCAACATAGGATCGAGGTACCGCCAAGAAGGCAATGCCCTTATTCGGTGTAACTGGTGAGATTAGCATCTGACAAAAACAGGAAAGGTATGCAGATCTGCACCATTTGCAGCCGCCTTGAATTAGGTTCGATCCTCTGTCAGCACTTATACTAATGGGAAAAGTCTACGAAGAATGTATCACAAATGGGCCACGACTAGAGAAAAGTATGTTGATATAAAACTAAAAACAAAGGCCCGATCGCCCCAGTGATCTCGCTGGTTGCTGATTGGTGTTTACTTCTATTAGTCAAATGCAAACAATACAAGGGCAGTACCTGTTGTCGCTTGAGTTTCGGTATAGCGTTTTTTCACAGAAGCCTACTAATCAGTGGCCATTTCCACAAATCAGAAAACGGACTGATCATTGAAATGTGTACGGAAGGAGTAAAAGTTTTTGTGGAATGTGACTAAAATGCCAAATATACAAATTTAGACAATTTACCAAGTTCACGAAAATCCGGCAAATAAATTATGCAAAATTAGAAACACTGAATGGCCTCCAGTTACCCTGGATCCATGATAAAGAAATTGGAACTCAAGGTAAGCCAACCCACCAGGGTTTCATGAAAATCAAGCAACTAAAGACTTCGCATGAAGTAGCAAATAGTACGTTGAATGCCACATTGACCTCAAATCTTTGTTAAAAGTATTGGGACTGGAGGTAGATATATTCACGAAATTTCGTGAAAATCCGACTAATCTGAATTTTGCATAAATTATGCAAATTAGAGACCTAATTACCATATTTTAAGCTGAAAATCAATCCGTTCACTACCTTATATCCCCGCAGCGATAGGCCAAACCAGTTACTATAGCACCTTCGGTTCACCGTTAGCTTGCAAACGAGCTCAAACAATAATTACATAGAATAGAGTAATTACCTTACTCAATTTAGTGGACTTTTGTGCCCAAAATCTATTCAGATCGTGTTCACCCAACCCCGATGATACCTTGAAAATTGTTGTCACGCAACGCACTTACCGTTAACGAGAAAGTGTGACAACATACACACACATACACACACGCGCACACGCACACAACATACACACACACACACACAACCCATAGTGACCACTAAGGCTCCTCCTGACTTTCATTCAGCGAGACAAAAGGAGCTACCACCAATCTCCAGATATATAAAGCGATGTGAATATCAACAGGGGCGACACGGGACAAACCGTACAAAATCGCTGTCACAGGGCTAATCATATCTCAGTGTGAAAAGTGACAAAACAGTGGACCATTTTTGGTTTCGCGAGATTCTGTACGCTACGTCTACGAAAATTTATCGGACGTCGAGTTACAAAGTGTTATTTTCAAAAGGGGTGTTCACACCTGTGCGTACAATACGAACGAGAACGATACGATAAATTATCGGACGTCGATTGAAAATATTTCAAATGGTACGTACGATAAATTATCGGATGCGATAGATTGCGCAATGCAGTGAGAAACTTGCGCAATTCTGCAACACGAAGAGACAGGAACGCCAAACAGGCTAATTGGGGGGGTACGCGTGAAGTGGGTCAGTTATTAAATATGGGTTTGATGATGTTTTGGGTAGGACTTTTCGGGGTAGACATTCGACTCCGATGAGCTTCTCGCCTATTTGCCGCAATGCAAGGGACCTACGAAAACATTATGTCAGTTGAATCCATGAACCACTCACCACTACGATAGATAGTGTGACCAGAGAAGCGAATATAGGAAGGGTCATGTTGCGTCGGCGCTCACGAAAGTATATGTGACATGCAAGCAGGATAGGCGGTGGTCAGTCCGGGTGATCGTCAGAACAACGAACAGATATCGTTACTTCTACTGAAATTGTGCATGGGCGCCGCCCATTTTATCGATATTACCCAGAATTCCACGCTGCCTTGTGTGTACGCAATTAGGGAATTTTTCAAACCTTTCTTCACAATCCGTGGTGGTCGGTATAATCGTAGAAAGGTCATACTCGTGAGATGGCATCACGTCCACGAAAAAAGCCCTTGTACTGGTTGAGAGTTCACCACGCCGTTTTTGAAATATTTTGGTCAGTCCTAACGATTGTAAGCAAAATAGTAGAACCAGCCGCAGTCGTTTCTTATAGAAGCGTTGTGTCAGGAATTAACAGTTGTGTCCAAACCGTGTGGAGTCGGTAGAATAATGAAGCCTATGAAAAGACAAATGATAAGACTTGCTAAGTCTGGTCTCTGTCAATATCGCATAATACGCAATCTATTTGCTACGTGTGTAGTTATCACGTATTATACGTAAAGTAGACACATCCGTAACGTAGCATGACGTTGATACAGACGTAGAGATCGTCCTGAATATATGGAGTAGAAAATTTCACTTAATATGTAAACGTATACAAACAAAACGCTTACTTCCACAGTACGTACATACGATATTAGCATTATACGATATTAGGTAGTACGTACGTATTTTATAATTCAGTACATGCTAAGTATTATAAGTATAACATACGCAGGCCAATACGTAAGACGGAATGAGTACGTACAACGAACAACCGTCGCGAATTGTTAGGTAAGTAATAACTCTAATTAAACACCTCGCCTACGCGCGTAACAGTTGTAGCGTACGTACGTAAAAAGTATGTCGCACGTACGTTAATATTATCGTCTACGTTACTCGCATACATACGTGGTATTTTGCCGTGTAACAGTAAAAGAACACATAAAAAATTTGGTGGCGTATTTACATTTTACCCGTTGTCGATAGAAACCATGTGTAAGTACGCACAGGTATACTGGTTATTAGGAACGTACGCGTAAGTAGTAAGACAACATGACGTACGGTGTCAAGCATACTTCATACTGAATACTTTTACATGAGTACGTGATTACTATTGCGTAAGCCTATGCACATGATGTTTGCAAGTATTTACTAACAATAGCCATTTACCTGGTACACTTCATCTACATCGCAACTAGCGTATGATATCACTATTTAAGCGACCGTAGTAAGACTACATCATGCCATATTCATGAATGAATAACAACATCGGCCCGATTTCTAAATCAGTTACTTCGGACCGAATTAGAGTAATCGCGTCTTCTGGAAGAAAAACCAGGACTGGTGTAGTGAGTGGACGAGGAGGGGGTGTGTTGGGGTTGTTGCAAGAGGAGCAGGGTAGGAGGGCTTTTTCAGAGGGTCCGATCGCACAGCCTGACGTATTACGGAAACCTTACCTCATGTGAAGAAAGAGGCGGGAATAGAAACGGAAGAGGCAGCGGAAATAAGCTATGGGGAGGGGGGGGGGGGGGGTGGTATAATGTCGATTTAAGCCAAGTTAATTATGGCCTGAGATCAGGACGAAAGTAGTAAGGTACAACCGGTGGAGACGAAGGCAAGTTTTACATGCATGTTATGGCAGACTAACCAAGCTCAATTGCTGAATTGACTCTCGGCTTACATCACTTAGCCGTTATAATGGTACGGCTAATTACGACTGGGTGTCCAACGAAAGTGTAGGCGGGGATAGTGAAGTCAGCTGTCTGATTCGAGATAGTCATTTGCGCTTCTCCAGCCGCCTACAAGTACTGGGAAAGACACAAGCTTCGAAAATTGCTTTGAAAATTACAATTTGTACTCAAAAACTCTGGCCGACAGGTTAGTTCCACCACCTGGAGCGGCCAAAAGGGGAAAACTGTGCTTCTCTCAACTAAAGCCACTACTTCTCGTATGCTTGGGCGCAGGAGACGTCCGACAAAATTATCGAACGGAAATTTTTTATTAGCACAACTGTGAAACACTCATCCGATAAAGTATCGTATCGTATGGTATGGTATCGCACAAGTGTGAACAGCGCTGTCGTTTTCCACAAGTGGATATGTGTGCAAGTGTGTCAATATTTTACTATAGCTCCTCCGGGGGTCCCTATCGTCTTGTTCAAAACTCAAAGGTTATGTCAAGACACACTCTGGATGTGATTCCCGAAAATATTTATTTAATTATACAAGGATTCACATCGGCCATAAATCAGAAGCAGTCAATATCAACGAAAAACTTAGTAATCAATTTTTATATTACTTTGTCACAAGAGAGCCGTTGTGTTTGAAAAGTGGTGTGGGACGTGGCTGTCTAGAAGCTTAGCGCGACCATGGGTTCAGCGCGAAGGTACCCGAATTGTTTTGACAGATGTACCCTCCAGATTTGCCGGGAATTCATTCCCAGACACAATATTATAAACGGGGTCTTCCTTTTCCTATTTCACGGTTTCAAAAGTTTTATAGCAAATAGTAATAAAAAATACTGAATAAGAGTATACTGTGACAAAATGGATTAAATACAAACATAATGAGCCGATAGGAAACAAGAAATTAGGCCATCTCACCTTCCTTAACGCCCTGGGGCAGTCGGCGGTGGGTTGCCATTAATATGTGCTGGGAGCTTACACGCAAGGACCCAACACAACACCCAATGGAAGACACAAAACAAGACAGAAAAACAGGGAAGTTCCGGCATGCCTCCGGTTCGACCGCTGGCTCTGCATTAGCTCCCAGAAAACCAGTGGAATAAAAAAATGAACAAAGCAGACGAGTAGAATATTGCAGAGAAAGGACAAACAGGGTCAATAGGGTATGACGAGCAGCAAGTCGTTGGAGGCAAATCGGCCAGTGGAAGGGGAGGACGTGGCAAGTGTGAACTTGGAACCGGTACGAAAGTGAATGAATATCGTGTTCACACGCGACTCGTATGAACAGTTTAGAGACCAGGTATAGGGGGGTTCCGCCCTCAGGACTCATTAACGTCCTCGTCTGAGGTACGGCCAGGCGGTACCCGCAGCATTTTGGCCAACTTTTTTTTTCTTTTTTGAATGGTTAATTCAACCGTTCTCAAACACCTATCCATTATATAGTCAATTTTTTTTCTGTATTCAAGACATGCAATAAAAAGCTTGCTAGCTCATGAACTACATACGGAACCCATTAACCGAAGGACTATTAGTAACAGTTAGCGGGTAACGGTTGACCTACATTTCTACCTGAAACATCTGAATACTTTTCATCCCGTGAATTCTGGTGTATTAGAGATGAATTTCTCCGAGATAATTTGGGTGCCATCTTTTCCAGTAGGTTCACTGTATCACAGTGACGCATGAGGTCGTTGAGGCGTGATGTGTCATATCGCTTCTCAACCATGTCTTCAGTAGTTCTCAAGGAACTAACTGATCTCCAGATGTACAAGAACGGGCTGGTGACGACGGATGATTCTTAGTAAATCGTTCAACTTGTCTGAAACATCCTTCGGGACTTCATGGGTTCACCGATTCAAATTAATCTTGAAGGTCACTGATGTGAGAACTGTGAAGTCTATAAAGAGCGTAAGTCCATGTTCTAGTCGACGTCAGTTTCGGGTAGCGTGCAGATACAACAGCATTGGACACCCCAGTTATGCTATCGGTCAAGGTTTCAATATTCGTAAGGATCCCTGGCGGGGAATATGCATCCAGATTTGCGATGCGGCGTGACGGAGTACAAACTTTAGAACTATTGAGGCGATACTACTTCCTTACGGTGTTAGGAGTGGGGTTGAAACACCTCCTTCAATTCGCGTTGGAATCTGCGAACCACGTGGTACAGGACAAATCTCAAAAGAAGACTCTCTGCCAGTTCTTCTGCTTTTTCAAATATTCCGTGGAACGTATCCTCTTCCTCTGACCGTGAGGGACTGGAGATCTTTTCAGGATTCCACCACAACAAACAACCCTGCAACGGTTGGTTTGCCCCTATGTGAGATTGAAAAGACTCCAGTAATTAGAAAGAGAAGTATTCAGGCAGCGCCATTTTCAAACCCACGGAGTTGTGGTACTCATAAGGTTATTATAACAACCAAGTGAGTCCATAGCACAGCACCGACGTCGAACATAAAAATCATTGCTGGAATGTGTAAAAGTTGATCAACCCGAATCTCAAGTAGCGATCTTCCTGAATAACCCTCCAGCCCCCCCCCACCGCCCCCCCCCTCACACAAACACACACACACACACATATATCTTAACGGAGCATTTGAAGGGGGCGACCAAAAATAGAAGTGAGGAGAGCCAAATAATTTATGGTGTAGAGGGGCGGGATGAATTCTGCATATCTGGGTGTGATCAGTGTTTATACACCCCCTCCCCTCGCGAGAACCTGGAGGGTATTGTTGGTCGACCGGTACGTTGTTTTATCTTCGGGTCAGAATATGAAGACACTTCCATATAGTTTAAAGCATTCTTTAGACATCTCCATCGGTCTACTACAGCAGGTCGCTTCAACCAACGGTTTTAATGTCGTGGGTCTCCCATAAATCATAAGCTATCAGGATGTACCTAGAAAACCACGAAAGTCAATTACAGAGTAAGAGGAGCCTAAACAATACCAGCATAATCATGATAATATAGCAGAGCAGTACGACAAGAAGTGTCATCAATAAGATCCTGCCGGTGATAAAATGCTGAATAATCACTACAGTTCCCTCTAACCATGCCAGCATTTTCGCAAATTCTTACCAAATTACTCATCAAACCTAGCCATGCCACTTGGCGCGCAACCTTATGATTTTTTCAGTCATGTATTAGTAGAAGGAAGTAGGAGGCCTATTACATTATCACGCACGGTTCTAAGTTTCGCTCCTTTCCCACGTGCGAAGTTAAATGGGGCGAATTATAGGCCCAGTGCATGTGGTGACGTCCGTTCGAGCCTATCCGAGCCAAAGTGTATAGAGCCAGTTTCGAATCAGGTGCATTGCCAGGGACCCCGAGAGCCACCTATCAGGAGTTCGGAAAGCAAGTGATACAAATGCGTTTTCCCAGGCTGACATTCGAAGACAAATATGCATGCTTGCACTAATGCCCCTTCGTCTGCCTAAAAGGGGGAGTGAAGCATTTTAACCGCCCTCCATTGAATCCGCCCGCAACTTATAATATATATATATATCGAAGATATATAATAATTAATATATATATATATAGATATATTATATATATTATCTAGATATATGAGCGTATGACTTGCGACCTGCAGGTAACACACAACACCACCACCACCCAAACAACAACCACAGCAAAAAAACTGACAATAAACAATAATAACAATGACAATAATCATAATAGCAGGGTTCTAGTCAGGGTATCCAAACGCATGGGGTCCCCCAGTTTGCGTTTGTGCCCTGGCTGTGGTTGTACAAGCTTCACTATCACATCAGCATCTGCTAAAACTGAAAAAAACGCGATGATGCAATGACACAGAGGGGCATATATGCGCCCTTTTTGCCGGACGCAGTTCGTTTTAGGCACCTAAAATGTCAGCAGCTGTCACGGGTTCTTCTAGGGGAGTTGAGGTGAAATTCTTAAAACAATGGCAGTAGACCACCTTCACTGACGCATTGTGGGAGAACACTTTGGTAATGAAAGAAATTTCATTCCTAGATAGGATAAATTTCGGATAAATTCTCTGACTATATAAGCGCATGCAGTTTCCGCTGCTGCGTGATTGCTTAATACTAATATGACTGCAGCGCATTTTGTTGGGGGGGTCAGCCATTTCGTTGGAATTTGGTTTCAGTGACGTTAGGGGATACTTTGGTTCTTTGAAAGGAAGTGTGAGTAAAGTTGCTTTGACTTTGACCAGAATGATTGGAGGATGTCCGACTTCTTGAACGCA
The DNA here is from genome assembly GCA_026419785.1 of Sclerodactyla briareus. NCBI lineage: Eukaryota > Metazoa > Echinodermata > Holothuroidea > Dendrochirotida > Sclerodactylidae > Sclerodactyla > Sclerodactyla briareus. The sequence goes on along the minus strand of JAODTK010003344.1, from coordinate 163,971 downwards.
ATCCAGCATCCAGCATGTGTAACCGTAACTTGTTTCCATCTTCTACATTCCCTCATTTATTTGTTGTGTTGCCTATTTTGATTGACTGACGGCATAATGGGTACTGAGATCTTTACGACTAACGCGGTATAGCGGATATCAAGGATAGTACGGACTCAGAACAAAGTGACTCAACAGAGGTGGAGACATGTATACGTTGTCCCCACCTGGCATTTTTGGTGAGGACGCGTCCCTTCCCTGCGGGAAACGGCGCCACCTGCTTGGTCTAGATTGACCGCAAAACTTTTACCTCGTGTTTATAACAAGCCGATTCGACCATGGAGTTCCGAGCACACGTCGCGGTTTGGACGACGTTCCATGAGCATAAGAGATACCATCCTGTAATTAACGAAACAGTCTATAGTTTCATTAATATAGCATATTCATCATATTCAAACAAACAGCCAGAGAGCAAAGCGAGACCATCGCTCCTGGATTTGACGCTAGCTACTGGTAGTGTTGGAGAGGCACGGGGACACTTTCAACGTGATCAATGAACTTTTTTCACGACATGTTAACGACTACATCGGTGGGACAATCGTAGGAGGGTGATGTATTTGCCCTGTATGCCCTTGCATTTTCGCAAGCAGGGCAAAAACCCATTCACCATGGAGCTTAAAGGGCAATAGTCACATTCAGTCACAGTGGAGGCATGTTTTCACATAGTCTATGAAACTCTCCATTTTACACCCTCTAGTGTTCTCTCATGTTTCGCTTCCAGACTAAGTAAGAATCCGAATTTCTGAGGACCTTTAGATTGAATGTGCCTCTTTCCGTCATGTACGGAGGTAAACGCGCCAAAGTGCGGAGCTTCATCGGAGGCGGACAAGCATTTCCAAAACATTAAAACAGTTGAGTTAAAACAGTGAAAAGTTTCTCACACGCAAGTAAACATGGGGTCGAATGAGATCCAAGTAGGTCATTTCCCCCCTGGAAACGAAAGTTGGTCCTCTGATTACATCTCTTAAGAATGTGTTCTTAGCCAGAAAGAAAACCAATATGTGACCTTGACACGACCTTTGATTGAAGTAAAGCTCCTGTAATAACGTTCACTTCGATGTGTAATGTCTTGTTGTCGGTTTGGCGAGAAATTGGTATATTGGTTTCGAATATGTTTGCGCGATTACATTTTTGCGATTAGCAATTCCCTCACCAAAATATCCCATCCAGAAAGTTAGGTAGTTTGACTGACGTCTCCACCGAAAAAAACAAGTGCAAAACAGTTACTTAGATGGATGTAGTCGAGACCGGATAGGCAGAGGACCGAGACCACCTCTACTTGATCTATACTGTAGGTATGTCGGTCTCGGTCCTCGGTCTCAAAAGTCCGATACCGAAACCGGCACTTCGAGAATAATTCGCAACCGGACCGGAGTCTCGCTCCAAAATTCCCCTGTTACTTGGGGAGATACGATACAACGGTCATCTAGGCCAACTAATCCATACCACCACACACAGCCACACCACACACACACGCACGCACACACACATTACAGACATTACATACATAACATACATACATAACATACATAACATACATTACATACATACATACATACATGACATACATACATACATACATACATACCATACGCACGTTCGAAGCGGTAAGGGGTACAGCAAATCACTTGTTTTCGCTAAGGGGACCGGAGCCCCGAGCGCGGCCTGCTGTACACGTGCGCCCCGCGGGGGTTGCAACCAGTGGGCCAGCGGGGCGCTAAATTTTTATTTCCAGGGTGGGAGAGGCCAGATCCGATTTTCAGGAAATCGCAAATGTGTTCAAAATCAAGGTTATGGTTCGCATCTCGAGCCTAAATTTCCCGTCCCAGGAGGAATCGAGTGCCGCCAATACGATGGTGATGAAACAAAAGTGAGAGCAATAATGTTCAGAAAGTGGTCTCTCAAAAATGTAACACAACTGTCACATGTCTGGAATGCGAACGTTTTCAATTGGCCGTTTGGCCTTGTTTCCCACCCTGGAAAGGCCGGGCGGGCGGCGCACTGCTCTTTATAGACACGTTCGCGGAAGCATACCGCTAAGTTTCGATGTTCACGTGCGAACCGAGAGGGAGTCGGGGCAGGCATCTCAACGTACGCGCTAAGGTAGTCGTCATGTTACATACATACATACTACATACATACATACATACTACATACATACATACATACATACATACATCCATACATACATACCTACATAATACATGCGAGCGTGACGTCCCTTCTCTACACTAAACGATGCCTTGGACCCTACTGCTGTGTTTCGAGCTCCGCGTGGGAAGAGGTGCTCACTGGGGCGCCGGCGGTTCTGTGCTTAAAATCGTACTCTTAGATGGATGTCGCACAACGCACTCCAAACTCAGTGGCCTCACACAGGAAAGACGGGCACACGCACTGACTACCTACTTATCGCGTACAGACTACATACATAATTTCTAATTGTTAATTGGGGACCAAGGCAAACCAAAATAACATTTCTAACAGAACAAAAACTATACACTGTGTGGGGCCTCTGGGAATGGGAAGCATCGTTTTCTTCAATTACCTCACTACTCTGGGGCCCCTTTCAATCTGTGATTAGGAGGCTAGTAGGTTTTCGGTGACGTGAATGTACCCCATCTGTAACGTAATATCGCTGGCGTTATACAAAATACTTTAATCAGAGGTCAACACACGTTGTCACATCATACTGACGTGAATGTATATATGCGAGTTAAACTTGAAAGGAAGGGTTGCAAACCAACAACGGCAATGCGCTATGACTGTATGAAGTAATCCTTTGGGTGAAACAAATTGCATTCACAAACATACTTACCAAACTACGAAAACCGGTGGCCTCTGCGGGTCCCCGACATATACAGTTCTCTTTTGTGTCCTATTCGTGTTGTATTTGGTTGTATATGGTTATTTGTATTTGGTTTCTGGTTGTAGTGTTGAAGCGCTCGAAGAATGTCGTATTTTGCGCTCTATAAATTATTTATTATTATTTAAATTTTATTATTATGGACCAGCAACAACCCAACACCAGCTTTAACAAAATCTAACGAGATCCACCCAACACGACAGCAAGCGAAGTTGGGCAATATTTGCTACCAATATATAAGACAAATACAGGTTCCCAAATCCCAACTATCTTCGTTGTAAAATTTATTAAAAGATATCGGTTGCATTGAGACAATCAGGCAATAACGTGAACTCGGTTGTGGGCCGACGAGTAGCAACTCTCTTGACAGAAGAGAGATTTTAAATAGAATGCAAGTAGTTTTTACATATGACTTGATAATATCATTATTTAGATGATGAAGAGTACGGCCTAAACAGAGCCTTGCGGACTCCCAAAAATGCCAACTATTCTAGAATGAACAAACCTGAGGAGTGAGATTCATGTGAGTGAATCGCGTCATTCGTTTATTACCAATATGTACATCACATAATTTCATTACAGATATGTTCCATTCTTTGGAAATGTTGTTTCAGATTGGATTTCAACAGACTGAATTCGTGTTACCTAGCCGAATCACATTTAGTATCGTACATTAAAGATCCACGGACAAATAACTACAATCTCTCAAGCCTTCATTCTGGCTATTTCCTAGTCTACACATCACAAAGTCAGATGATTAGTTCTGGTTAAGAATAGTTCAGTAGCAAATTCCCATTTCCGTGGATTGACAGGAGCTTTCCGCCATTACTATCAAGGATGAGTGGAAACTATTGCCCCAGATCTCCGTTTCAATTAAATCAATATCGCTGGCATGTATCTGATGATAGAAACTCTTCAGTTCAGAAGATTTCTCAAGAAACGCACAAGAATGAACCCGACGTGAAGCTAAGTGTCTCAGAATCGTGATCAATTTGAGGGGGGGGGGGGGGGGGGGGGGGGCGGGGCGGGGGGTGGGGGGGGTGGTTTTGGGGGGGGGGGTAGGGACATCCTTCGAGTCCCCGCGTGGTTGGTTCAATAAGGTCAATCATGTCCGTTGTATGGGCCGTGTTTAAGCCGAAGTGCCAGATTCCAGTCAGCGGTCAGCGATTTTTCCACGTCAATAAAAATGGTCACTCTTCTCAATCGGGCTCGCACTTCAAGCAGAGATTTATAATACCACTGGTCCAATGAACAGTAAAAGGAAGGACATTTTTGTAACCTTTCACGGAAGACGTGGAATGCAGTGTAGAAAACAAACTCGTTGTTTTGAATGAGTATCTTATTTGCATGATTTTGCCACTGTAGAATGAAATGAACTAGAACCTCTCATGCGAATACTGCGAACCATGGGCGGCGATCACGGGGGGGGGGGGCGGAGGGAATGTCCACCCCAATATATTGGTGGGGGGAATAATATCAAATGTCCCCCCCCCAATATTCTTCGCGGACTGGTGAAAAAAACTCCTATAATCATAAGTACTGGACGGCCATAACAAAAACAGTTCTAACTCATTATTTATTTTTAAATTGCTTAAATGTTACGTTAGAAGGCCGAAATGACAAAATTTCGCGTGCGCGCGCGGTATCCTGTCTTTTCCGCTATAACACCATAGGCTCATGTATACAAATAACTTGTCCGATTCTGGGAACTATGGTTTTTCCATACGTGATCATCTTCAACTGTGGTGAACATATGGGTAGGCCACACGGAGAATGGGTTTAGACATTAATGTGAGGCACCCCCCCCCTTCTCACCACTACAACATGCCGGAATCCAACTGCTAATTTTATTTAAACACTGTACAAGTTAGTCTACTTTGCTCCTTATGTCAGACTGGCTTCGCTGCTGACGTGCTGTTGTTAATAAAAGATGAAAAGCTATATGTAACGAAAAACCAACAGGGCAGGGGATTGTGCGCATCAGTATGTGGAGGTTTACGTGATTGACGTATTACAATATACAGGCGCGAAGCGGAGGACAAAATCTGAGACGGGGATATTGGACGAAACAATTGGAACGGAAAACAATCTGAAAATTGACCAATTTTCTGCGGACTGGCTCAAATCCTTTTATACAAATGCCCGAAAACTGCACACATTTCATGACAGTGGGTGCAAGCAAATTTTCAATCTGCGGGCCGCACCCTCCAACCCAATAGGAAGGGTCCTCGATGGAAAGATCTCTAAAAATAGCTATGGTAGGAATGGAAGACACGATGAGAATGTACGGATTAACATCGATTATCTTTCGGAAATCTATTGTCAATTTTCATGATTGCTTACTGCCATAAGTCACGGGAATGCCAATACCTGCAACCTGGGGGGGGGGGGGGGTCCGAAGACTATTCTTGTACGATACGCCGTCAACGGAGCGTGGCGCAAATGGCTAATGAATAAGCATTGATCAGTTACTTCAAGAGGCGGGGTCTTGAGATTGAATTTATTGTTAAATTTGGGGGATGCTTGTACTGCCCATAAGACATGGGAAATACTGTTTCCGGCAATCTGGGGGATTCGTAAGGCTCCAAAATTTACTCGTACCCACGAGTCACTGATGATGGCCCAAATTGTAAAGAATGAACATCGATCAGTTCCTCAAGAACGTTCTTGAAAATATAAATTTCTGAAAAATTATTGACAATTTCAGGGACGTTGCTCAATGCCATACGGCGCGGGAATACCATTTCCTGCAATCTGGGGGGGGGGGGGGCTGTAAAACGAAAATTCCTTGTACTATACGCGTCCACTGTGGTGGCGCTAGCCAAATTGTCAGGAATCAGATCGATGAGTTTCTTCGAGAACGTTTCTTGAAACATAATTTCTTTAATTTACTGCTAATTTTCGGGACGTTGCTCACTGCCATACGGTCCGGGAAGTGCCATTTCCTGCAATCTGGGGGTCTGTAAAAATGAAAATTTCCTTATACCCGTCTCGACGCGTCAACAACCGACGGTGGCCCAAATTGTACGAATAAAATTGATCCAGTTCCCTCAAGAATGTTTCTTGAAATAAAAATTTGTTTGTTTTTTTCGGGAATTAATTGCCCAATTTAGGGGATGTGCTTACTGCCCAGATGCCACGGAAGTGCCGTTTTCCTGCAATCTGGGGGTCTGTAAAACAAAAAATTCCCTTGGACGATACGCGCCAACCCATGGTGGCGCTCCGCTTAGATGGTGCTGACTCGTATGTCCCCCCCCCCAATAGTGAATACAGATCGCCGCCCCTGCTGGCGACGGCTTATAGTCGACACAGTTTTACGCGTTTGTGCTTGTCAGGGAATCTGAATCCAACGGTGTCTTGCGCCTATGGAGGGAGCCCTAACCCTACATGTTATATATGCGGTTTCTATTACATGCTATATGGGTTACCGACTCGAATGACATCCATTACCGAAATCGTTTATTTAGAGATAATGCACTTATATAACTACCAGCCTTACTGAATGCCGACGGTCACTAACTATAGATACTAAAAAAAATTGAGACTTGTGCCCTCTTCGAGCACAGATCACCTTCAATTGAGATCACGTTCAATCTACACAGTATTTTTTTTTCTTGTATGATGTGGATTGAAAGGAGGGTACGTAGGAATTGAACTACATAAATAATAATTGTTCGCCAAATAGGCCTAGGCCCTCATCTGTTTGGTTAGGAAAATATGGCAGAAGGGATCAACTTTCATAAAAAAACTGTTGTCCGAAGTCACGATAACATAATTTTGGCCCCAGTCTGTTTTGATGATCTCCAAGCTGCATTGTACAAGGAAGCTTCATCGGTGTAGTCGCAGCTCTCTTAATTATTCTCAGCTTCGCGAAATATTCTCATATACTCATGATAGATATCACCACAGTTTAACACGGCCGGGAGGCGGGTGAATGTATTACAGCAGTTGTTTCACTCAAGAGCATGGTGTGGTTTCGAATCGGACCAACTATTACATGCATAATGATGAGGTTAGAAAAGAATCGGTCAAATTGCTACCACCTGGGGAAATCGGCCATATTCCATGTTTTCATGTAGGCGCCGTAAAAATGGAGAATGTGGTCCTTGAAGAGAGTATTTAATTAAAGACTTAGTCATTGGGGTCGGATTGCGCAGTCAGGCCAACTCGCAAATTCGAGCGACAAAATACCCGAGCGTAACCTCCTTCTTTGAGCCTCACCGGTGACCAGTGGAAGTCTACAATTTGCTGTTTCTCATCAGTTCTGGTGACAAATATTAGTCTGATGGCTCCGACGTTCCGACCGAGTAATGACGAGGCCTAGACCGGATGCACGAATATGCCATCGACCCACGGAAGTGGGGTAGGGGGGTAGGGTTTTTCAATCTGGAATTTGCATCCTCTCTTGACAGCCTCTAATGGAGTATACCCGATTTCGCCCATATTTTAGTCGGAAGATATTCGTGATAATTATAATCGTTGGTATAGGCCTCTGCTGTACAGACCGGGCAAGACTCTATAGTTTTTCCCATAGTTCGGCAATCTACACATGCACCAAAATGGGTCAATACGACTGAAACTGGGTCGAGGGGGTTCCGGATAAAAGTCTGGGTCAAAGTTTGATCGAGGTTTAGTATTTGATCAATTTCACCTGATTTATGTATCATTACAGTGCGACGGAGAAGGCCCAATAAGACCAGTGACATCTTGCGACATGTTTAAGAAATACCAAATCAATACCTCCGTCAAGAAAATATGTGGGTTCCGAGACGAGTTCAGCGGTTTCATTACAACGTGACCAATGATTGTGCAGAGGAATTTGTTTGACAAGATCCACACATTGAGCATGAGGTAACTGTCTAACATGTGAAAGATGGCCACCACGCAAGGAACAAACGTATTCATTCTGATAAGCGATCATGGCGCTTGCTCGAGGTGGGTGCTAAGAGAGTATAACTATTTTCAACTCTGTTTTATATTCGTTTGAGTGTATTTTTGCGGGACGAACCATTTTGCATGAGTGGCACAGATGGGCCGCACTGGCGACCCAACTGGGCCTCAGTCCAAAATCCCTGAGAACCCGGAAGATAACGGCTGTTAGACTGTCTTATGACAGAAATCAGCATGACCTGTGCATCAAATTTGTAGAAGCATGTTGCACACAGGCGTCAATCCATCTCCAGCAGTGGAGAGGGGGGGGGGGGATTACCAAAAGCGGGCGCCGGGGAGCGGCGGGGCTGGGGGGGGGGGGCAATGACCTCGCACCAAAAATAAATACTGTGTGAAAAATGATTGAAATCAATGGGAGCTCCCACATGTGGGGGGACACGTGCCCCCCGGTTTTGACGGCCCAGGATTTCGCAGGTACATGAATGGCCCTAGGGCAACATTGGCCTTCAGCCATAAAATTCGCCAAACACCCCCCAATAAGACCACTAAACGAGGAGCATTTCAGTACCAAGTGTGAAATTCCATGGATTCTGTCCGTACTGTGCACCAATTTAGGTCCCCACACCCCGGGCAACCCTGAACCGTACACAGCTATTAGCACACCATTATTGCCGAACATCAGCATGGTGCCACTAGATTTTGTATGAGATACAATATTTTGCCAGTACTCTTCATATGATAGGCCCCTAGGCCCAAAAATTTCCTGAACATCCCCAGTTGGCGGCCCCTCTACAGGAAGGACCATTACTGGTAACTTTGAAGAAAATTCAATTGAAATCTTGTGGGAGGATGGTTGCATTTGTCAAGCACCACCCGCGGTGAAATATCATAAATGGGCCCTCTGTGGGCCCCCAAGTCCTACCTTTGAAAAATCCTGAACACCAACACAACCCCAAAGGTCTCCCTATTGGGAAACCATTCATATGACCGAACATCACACTTTTGCAACTAAATTTGTATGAGATACATCTATTTTTGTCGGTATTTCACATGATGGGCCCCTTTGGCCCAAACTGGGCCCTTGGCCCAAAATCCCCTGAAGAACCCCCATGGCCTGGCCCTCTAACTCTACCCCAAGGAACATTTCATGTAACCTTTGAAAGACCAAGGCGCTCGCCAAAAGTGTCCCCCTCGCCTGGTTGCGCGATCGGTGGTTTTTATTAGTTTATAATTTTATTATTCACATACAACTCACAAACACCAACTGTTTTCAATGCAGAACCTCGCTGGTGGGGGGTGGTGGGTGGTCCCCAACGAACAACATATTTTCAACATATAACACTGAAAATGCCTAAAAGAATTCTAAAATAAACAGACCAATAAGTTTTGAGCACTTCTAATACAAAAGTCCCTTAAGTGGGCTTTCTTCTTCATGCCCCCGACGCTTCTCCTCTCTCCCATAATACCCAAATTTGAATTAAGTTTCATCGCTCAGTCGACTCACTTCTTTTTGAACCCAAAATCCAACTTGAAAGTTCTAAATCCCCGTATAAGCCCGGGCTTCTTTGCCTTTTTAAATCAAAATTTTCCTCCATTATTCATTGCTTTTTAATTTTCACAAGCAGCCAGGACATGCCCAAACCCCCCCCCCCCCCCCCCCCCCCCCGCCAGGCACAAACCCTAAACCCTCCATTTCAATCGAATTCATGACCAACAAACACATAAATAACTAGACCCACTGTTAAACGGACCCATACCTACTGAGTTTAGCGGATTCTACCCAATTTTGGGAAATTTGAATATATTATGCCAAATTAGGCACCTACAATTACCTCTAAATTACCTCCCCTCTGCTACTGACCCCCAGCTGTACCTTCGAAATGATCAGGATCAAAGGGTGATCAAATCTACCTAGTTTTTGTGGAAATCCAATAAACTTTTCAAAACTTTGCATTAAATATGCTAAGCATTCTTAACCCTGTCCCTCCAGTCCGACCATGCAAACTAACATCAGTGGTGTAGCGCATAACGGTTCTGCGTAATCCTTGCTAACGAGCTTTTTCCAAATACTTGCCATAACATAAGCTAATTAACTCAACTTATTTATGACTTTGATGCCCAAAATCCTAAAATGCAGATCGTGTACACACCCACCCCGTGCTACACAACAAAGGTTTCGTCCATAATCGTCCACACGGTTTTTTGAGAATCCCTGCTAACGAGAAGTGTGAACATTCCACACACCACACACACACACACACACACCCACCCACGCATACACACACAAACACCCACACCACACACAGAAACACCAACGCGCGGCCTTCGTGGACCACTAAGTTCCTCTTCCGGCATTGCATTCAGGCGAGACAACAATTCATTTAAGCTTTGTTTTGGAGGAGATGCAATTTATTCAACTTTTACCATTCTGTGAAATTTCAATAAAATGGGGCCCTCGGGCCCAAGTGGGACCTTGTACTAAAAATTCCTGACCCCCGAATGTAACAGCTGATAGAACCATCAATATGACCGAAATCAGCAACGTGCAAACCAACATTTTGTAGGAAGAAGTAGGTTTTGCATTTTTTCCCACTTATTGGCCCATTGTGCCACTTTAATACTTTTGACCCTACAACCTTTCGGTGGTCAAAGATGACCCATCAGTCAATAACCACGTGACCATGTCTGGACGAGATTCATCAACAAGCACGAAACATTTTGTGGCCCGAAGAGCGAAAAGTTTTTATTATAGCTTGTCGATAGATAGATTGAAGAGATAGATCGATAGATCGATAGATAGATAGATAGATAGATAGATAGATAGATAATATAGATAGAGCTGGTTTTTGAGTGAAAGAAAAAGTTTAATGCGCTGCCCTGTTTGTTCCATCCCAATGCATCAGTTGGGTATTCATGACAAACCACCAGTGGGGATTCCCGTACACTAGAAGGACACCGACTGACGCTCAAACCTTTAGTTGAGACTGCCAGAGGCACGATATACTCGCGTCACCTTAACTGGAGTGACATTGAATTATGTTTTGTAAATTGGACCCGTAATTCAGTGCATGGCAAAAAGAAAGTATCTGTTGTGATTGGCAGTCCGTTCCTAATGTTGTACCATTCTCTTCGCCCAGACTGTCAGACTTGTCACATGGTTTTTAATCTTCCTAGTGATCCCTTTCTGCGTCTTCTCTAGTTTCCAATTAGCCAACTGACCAATGGTAAGGAGGCCTCTTCCCGAGTTGATGACAGGAAATTGTTGGTACAAAAAATTGTTTCGAGAGTGGCGATCGAAGGGGATGACTTGTGCTGCCTCCCAATAAGACGACGACAGTTAATCGTGGCTAGAATTGATCTGAATTGATTCAAATAAAAATGTTCAATTACCTTCACCACAAAATCCTCGTTACACAATATAAGTCGTTCGAGCGCGTCCTATTACTGTTTTTGTGCCTGGGGAGACATATGACAAGAAGCCACTCTTGGTCAACGAACAACGAACAATGATTAAGGAGCAGATTGGAGTGACCAAACAACATGGCTTTACTCCTACCTCAAATGCTTTGGCATATACGAGGACCTCTCAGAATCCATTTTTTTTCAATTTTTTTTTTCATTGGCCGCACTACCACCGATGAGATACTGTCATACTTCACTCCCTACCCCCCATTTGTCCCCCCCTTCAACATACAGACGTTTAAAAAATCGACAGTTCCATTTGGCCAATGAGTGGTTTTTTTACCGCCCATCGTTGGAATTTTAATATCCTTTTCATTCCCATCGATTATCAAAGAAGGAAGCGCTTGTCACAAACATGCATATTCCTTGAACGGATCAATGCGGACAGCCATCCAAAGTAATTTGCGGAGGTGAAACTGGTCACATCGCGACATCCTATAGATGCAATGATATACTTGGCGCTCCAACACAAGTCAAGCTGATGCCCGTGTATATTGACGACCTGAAATCGAGAAACATCATTCTTTTTTTTTAAACAATCAATACCACATACCACGATAAATTTGACAATGAACATATCAATTAGTAGCCTTCTTTTATATTCCATGATCCGCGGGTGTAATACATATGATGACAGGGTTTTATCTCAGGCGCTCTGCAGAAAAAAATATTATGGATTCCAAGGATCCACGTATCTGAAATCGTTCTTTTTGTTTTATTGTAATTGAGAAGAGATATAAAATGTATTGCCATGGACCCCTACAGTTAATTGGCTGCGTGAATTTGTTATTTATCAGTATATCAAGCTATTTATAGAGCGAATGATCTATATGATGGAGTACGGTACATGGCGTTTTGAAATCACTGTTTCAGTGCAACCAGCTCGCTCGACCTCCGATAATCCGTTGATGGATAATCTTCACGAGCGCTTTTCGGTTACTCGGGGTTGCCCCCGGGTGGGTAAATGGCCTGAGAATGGGGATGAGATATAGGGATTACCTTAACTAGGCATCGCAGATCTGAATCAGCTCTCCCAAAACTTGATTAGACAGTTCAATCTACAAGCTACCAACACAACGCATGCCTTTTTTTTGAAATACAATGTCCACGAAATCACTTTTCTTGTTTTTTTTTTCCTTCCTTCAATTTATTGCTGGTCTGTACGTTACAATGGTGTACATCAATGCATCCACCAAACAAGAGCACCAAAGGGGCTGTAGCTCAAACCTCAAATAAGTGCCCTCCATATTTCACTTCAGATGATCAAACAAGGAGCATTATACGGGAATGTTCATGGTGGAATTGCTGTTTTGATTCTTAGGTTTCTTTTTGACCTAATCCTCGATGTTGTTAATGATTGTTTTTCATCACCTCAGACCTTCATACACACCTGATTTATAGAAAAACATGTTCATAAAAAAAAAAAAGTAATAAGTCTTTTAAAGGTGTGACAATTTTTTGGGCTCAAATACACTGCTGTGATCCTTCTTATTGGTGGCGTTGTATAGAGAATCTTCGAGCGTTCTATGGTTATAACAGGTAACACAGTATTGCATTAGCGCCGGTATCATGGACTGAATATTATGAGGAGCATGTTGGTTGTATTTAAGGCAGGCGGCGCGGCCAACAACATCCAGCCGTGTGGCCGAAACATCCATGGAACGGTTACTGAATTGGTACTTGGCTAAACGGTTGTTGGCTAAAACTTTAGAAATCAGTAGGTTAACTCAAGGCATACAAACCCCAGACATAAGTTTGGCCATATCCCTTGGGCCTGAAGCCTATATACGAAGGTCCTTAACAGAAGACTGAATCCTCCGAATGTTAACAATGTCTGTTATGTGGACGTGTGTGTAACCCACTGAACACACGTCAGTCATGAGGATTAAAACGGTATTGACTTACGTAGTTTAATTTTACCAGTTTCTCAATTAGCCCAACTTCAGCCTCAAGGCCAGGCTCTTTAACTTAGGCAAAGTAAAATAAATGAACATATTGATCGTCCCTCCGCTATTACGGGCCAAATTTAGGACATTCTGTATTATTTGACAAACCTTCACTTGTTCAGAAACGAAAGATGGTCAAGGGGCCAAGGCGGATGCACCCCCCAGTGTCCCACCTGATTGCCGTCAATGGTTTTCTATTAGTCACAATGCAAAACCAATTACAAAGGCCTTACGGTCTGCTTCCAGATTTGGTATTAGCATTTAATAGAAGAACAGCTTACGAACCAGTTGAACAATTTCAAAATGCACTGAAATGTTGACACAGTCAAAAGATTAGTCGAAGGAAGTACAGGTTTTGGTGGAACTATGATGCAATGTCTTGACTTATGCAAATTAGAACAATATTAACTTTCATCGACCATTTTCTCATTTCAAATAGATATGCAGGAACCAACGGTGGGACCAACATTTCATGGGAAATCTTAACCAAAACTGGAACATTTACAATGAATGAAGAAATTATAATTTGAACTATTAAAATGGGGAACTGAAGGTAGACCATACGCATAAGCTTCATAGAAAAATCTTAACAAAATTTGAAATTGAATGTAACTATGCAAAACAGACTAACTTCTACTAACTTCAGTATCATTCGGAAAAGTTGGAAGGTAAGGATAAGTCATATACCTACAACGTTTCATGGGAATCGGAGGCAAACTTAGCATTACCATGATTATTGCAATTAGACAGTTGACTGCTCCACTGACCCTATGGAATTTGTTAAATAAATTTCAGGACTGGATTTAGACCATACGCACTGTAAAGTTGAGGAAAATCTTACACACCTTAAAATTCAATAAATAAATATGCATATTATACAGCTCACTTAGCCTTTTTTTACAAGGTAAATTAATCAGTTCATCGACCTCCACTTCACCCATGTGCCAAACCAAGTCACATAGCATTACAGTCACCTGGAATCTTGCTAAACGAGCTTAAACAATGAATTCTTATAAAAGAGGCCCAATTACCCTCCTTTATAGTGAGTTTTCGCCCAAGAACTAGTCAGGTTGTGGTCCACCAAAACCTGATACTACATAAAAGTTTTGTCAAAATTGCCTCACGTTTAGGGAAATCCTGCTAAAAAGAAAGTTTGTCATTCATGCGAAACAACAACGGCATTATTTATATTTGCATACTGTAATGTGTACTCCTCCCCCTGTGTACTTGGATGTATTAAATATTGTTACAACACAGTTGTCAGGGATTGAGCCTCAGGAGTAGAGTCAGATTCCATTGCAGATGTCATCACAAATCTTGCTGTTACGAACATCTAAACCTAGCGTAACCTTTCACCCCACACTCCTATCCCTGACACCCACACCTAATACCAATCTCACCAGCCTCCCTAGCCAATTTTTGTCCTCCCTACTCTCCAATGGATTGCCTTGCAAACTACTGCTACACAATTTAACAACTGGAAACAGTGGGTACATGCCCACGGGGGATAATGCTACCCCATGCATGCCATACTGTTCCTGCTTCCAATCCCCATAGCTACGTGACTGTCAACCGAGTGGCACATCCTTCAACGCCGCAACATTTGTTTCTTGGGCCATAGTGAATGTTCTTTCCAGGCAAATTGTATTTGGTGTGAATTAATGAGAAATAAGAATGGTAATCTCCAATGGCTCTATTATTTCCCACAAGGTAGCAAGTACACCTAAGCTACTTAGGCCTAACTTCTGCCTTTTTGTCCACATGGACCCACCACACTTAGAGCCTAGAGCAGAAAAGTGAAATCTGAATACACCTTGCAAATAACATGATTCGATCTTTTGTGAAATGGTTGTTGTATCCACCCCACATTCTGTTTCATTATCTGATGCTTTTCAAATGTTTTCAGATCGCGATTTTAACCTTATCGAGCTAGGCTACGTTGACTTGTGCGGTAGTAATCGTAAATACTTAGGGCCGCACAGGCCCCCCCTAGTACTTACAGTATTATTAAGGCTTACACTTCACGCTACGAGTACGAAACCCTCGCCTCACAACCTTCGCTGCAATGCTCCCATCCTTGGTTTCAAGAGTCTCTTGCTCCCGATCTCCATGAAACCTCTGAATTATCTCTAATATTTTTATCTCTGTAACACACATCTCACTATTAGAAAGGAGTATTCGCATGATGGTCGTGGAACGAGAACTATCAAGTGTCACTTTCGAGTGACTGGCTGCCTGAATCGCTCGCTCCGGCCGTGTACTTACGTCGGTATTGCATGTCCAGTATGGTGCGTTCTTTCGAAGTGGTGACTTTTGGTAATTACCAAATGGGAGTGGAAACAAAAACCGTACGTGCTTTCAAAAGTTATTGTGACGCCAAAACATCCCCCTCGGTTTTTGTCCGCTCTACGTGGTATATACGGTATATACGAGGTCCGAACGAACGCGGTCATACGTACGCTAGATCGGCGAGGTCAGATCTCCGAGTGAATTATGGGGAAATGAAAAGTATCATGGGAATCTGTCACTTTCACGGAATCAATCTTAAACTACCCTCAGATACATGACATGTAAATTTTGTGAACATGCATGAAGAGCACTATTTGAGAACATATTATAATCACTTTGAAACAGTCCAATCCTTTTCATAGCAGAAAATGCATTTGGTATATTTAAACCAATAGCCCCTTATATCCTACTTTTAACCTTTGACCTTGACCTTCAACAAAGTCAAAGTTGTCCCAGGTGTCAATGAACATTGTTTCCCGGTTTCAAAGTCCCCATATCAAAGTATGACCGTATAAGGGGCCTATGATATTTCTTTTCACCGATGTTACTGTTTTTAACTCTAATGGCATTATTTACGTTCACCATTCCATCAAATCTGTTGTACAATCTGGAAGGACGCTAACCCATGAACATTAATACTGAGTTTCAAGACAATCTAAGCTTTTCGTAGGAGAAGACACATTTGTAATTGTGAACAAAAGGCCAATTGTGATGCTTTAATGACCTTTGACTTGGCCTTCACAGTCAAAAATGTCCTAGGGGTCCCCCCAATTATATTATGTTTCATTTTGGTCAGCATAAATCAAAGATTATCGATTGGCATCCAAAAGTAATACAAAAAAACAAAACCACGAGTCAACTGTGGACACACAGGAATTAAGTAGATGAATTACATGGGCATCACAATAGCTCACAGCATAGCTGGTTGAGCTAACAAAATCAACACCTGAAGCCCAGGAACTTTATAATGGCACATAAAAAAATATAGTCATTCATTCATATTGGGAAATGCACGCGCCAGGACCACAGAAGTCATCTGCCTAACGTAGAAAGAACTTGGCCTACATGATGGACGACTCCGTCCTCGGAAGCCCTACCACAACGCTGTGCGCAATAATCGCGTACCCAAGAACCCATTGACTGCAAAGAAAAACTCAAATAGTGTTGTAGTTCTAAGTGTAATGATTCTATGGGCAGATATGTAAGTGCATCATATGCACATAGAATTAGGGCCTTAATTAATTAATATACTGTTGTATTAGATTAGGATAACGTCTTCCTGCAAAGTTCTGCGTTATCGCAGACATAATTGATCGAGGTCAATAGAATATTCAACTATTTTATTTTGCTAGCTTATTCCAACTAGGTAGAAGATTCCAGCGTATACTCAGTGTTGTGTTTCACGATTCTCAGCCTTCCTATACAATAATGTGGAATAGGTGTGTTGAGTATACTGTAGGCTAGTCAAAGCTAGCCCACATGTGTGGGTTAGCGGTGGTGTGATTGTACGATTTTGCACCAGGCCCAGCTAATCTGAAAGGATTTCAAAACTATCTTTTACATGTGATGGGTATTTCATGATTACTAGTCACGTATCAGAAGGAAATTACTGTCGCAAACTTCCATTGAGGTGACGAACTCCGTCACCTCATGCCTCAACTTCTCCCTCCGATGCACAGCCCTCTATATAACCTTCAAAACATCATTAGAAACATCTATCCACTACAATGTTAAAATTTCATCAGTATAGGTGATACTTACAAGCTAAAGTTTGACCGTAATAATGGGGGAACTCACACTGGTTTTCCCAGCCTTCTCTTGTTTGAATATAGTTTGTAAAACAGAAAGTGTTGCCACTCCGGGCTCATTTTGGCAATCCTATTATTCAGATTGGGCATATATGCAAAACGCTATAGAGAAAATCTGCACGATTATTCAAACTTAGAGTGGCAAACGCGAAACAACAAACTTGTGAAAGTGTCTGGACCAACAGTCAACTTGTGATCATGAAGAGATCCGGACTGATTACGGGGAGCATTGTTTGGTAATTATTCACCTGCCAAAGACCAAATGGGGAATGAATGAGTTCTAAACCCTTTCTTAACTACAAATTGGCTTTTGGGCAGATTAATTGAGATGCAAGCTTGTCGGAAAATGAAAGTGTGATTGAACAAAAGTTGGGGCTTAGCGCTAGCCTTAGCCTAAGAAAACGATAGGCCTCGAGTGTGAAACGCAGCTTTGGCGACAGGTACTAAAGCCTGCGAGCGCAGGCTCAGGCTATGCTGGACTTGCTCGGGGGGAAGAAGATAACAGATTTCAGGGGTGGGGACAGGTTTGGATGGATTTGGGAGATGGGCTTTTGATCGAGATGTGATGATACAGCTATGCCGGTCACATTGAACTAATTTGGAGCTGAGGGGCAAAGTATGATCAGCCGCTGACAATAGGCTTAATTTGGTTTGGGTCAGTTGCAAAATAATACAGAGGGGATGTATAGAGTGGGATGGAATGGGGGGTTCATAGAGTGGAGATTTTTTTAAAGGAAGTTAGGTAGAGATGAAGGTCATAGGCCCGATGACTTTCTTTATCAAACATACAATGCTTTTCTGCTGTAGTGCTGTTTGTTTAATAATTAGGAGGGGAGAAAAAAACAAACAGGCCTACAGTTGTTCATCAAACCGGGCTTGTGTTGGCTGATACCCTGACTGAAATATCAATCGCAAAAAAAGGCGACGGCACTGCATATGGGCAGCTGGCAGCCAATCACCAAATTCTAGAAATCCCCCCCACTTTTGTAATTCCCCCCCCCAAATTTTGCTTGAAGGGGGAGGGAATTCCCCCACCCCAAAATAAATCCTAGCGCCAACACTGGTTCTTCTATAAACTATAAGATGGCTGATCGAGAATCTGTGAGAGTTCTATGGTTAGACGGTCACACCAGTATTGCATTAGCGCCGGAATATGGAATGAATAATAGGAGATGATGGTTATATTTAAGGCAGGTGGCCGAACCATCCAGCCCTGGTTGGCCAAAACGTTCCATGGATACAGGGTTAGCCGAATGGGTAGTGGGTTTATAGCGATGAAATGGCTGTTGGCCACAACTTGAGAAGTAGAAAGCGTAGGTCGAACTCTAGGCATTACCCTGAATGTTCACCCAAAGAAAGAAATAGTTTGGGCCATACAGGATGTCCTTGGCCTGAGCCTCTATTTATATCCTAACAGAGGGACGAATACTCCAATGTAAACAATGTCTGTTATGTGGACGTGTGTGTAACCCACTGAACACCCAGTCAGTCATTGAGGACTAAACTGTACTGACTATGTAGTTTACTTTCCAGTTTCTCATGTAGCCCAACTTTGAGCCCTCAAGGGCAGGCTTAAATTAGGCAAGAAGAAATAAATGAACATAGTGAATCGTCCCTCCCGCTATTTGGGAAATTTAGACATTATTATTTTGTAAACTTTACTTATTCAGAAGATTCCAGAGGTACAAGGCGCATCACCTCAGGGTTCCCGCTGGTTGCCAGATAGAATGTTTTTTTCTTAGTCACAATGGAACAATTACAAGGCATTCCATGTCGTGTTCCCAGACATTTGTATAGATTCAATAGGAACAGTCCTAACAACCGTGGAAACATTCAAGATACATAGGAACTTGTTGACCAATTCTACAGAAGGAGTATAGGTTTTGTGGAAATATGACTGAAATTGTCTTGACTTATGCCAATTAGACACAATATTCAACTTTATATTTCAACGGCCCATGTTTCTCATTTCAAATATATATCTCAGGACCAATGGTGGACCACACACTACCACATTTCATGGGGAATCCAAGCAACTTGAACATATTGCATGAATGAAGCAAAGTATTACACAAATAATAACTTCCCAGGGACTCGAGTCATGTTAAAAAAAAAAAGGACTAAAAGTATGACCAATGCCCATCAAGACTTCATAAAAAATCTAACAAAATTTGAAATTGGAATGGACTAGCAAAATAGACGAAATGAATAACTTCCGATCTGAAGGTAAGGATAAGTCATATCTGAAAAGTTTCATGGGAATCGGCAAACTTTGCTAATGCATAAATTATGCAAAATTAGACATATGTTGAATGACCTTGACGACCCAGAATCTATGATGAAAATGTGGCACTGAAAGGTAAACCATACCCACCAGGTTTCATCAAACCAACTCTAACTTCATAATTGTGCAATTAAATTAGCAAATTAGGCAGAGAAATGACTCCATCGACCCTGAAGCTCTGTTGTTAAATAATTTCGGACTGGATTTTTTAAAACCATATTCACTGGCATTTCAGGAAAATCTTACAAACAACTCGAATTTCACATAAATTATGCCAAATTAGACAACTTAAAGATATTTTAAGATGTAAATCTAATCAGTTCATCAACCTAATATCCTTCACTATGTGCCAAACCAAGCACCATAGCAGTTACCAGTTCACTGTAATATTGCGAACAGCTTAAACAATGACTATTATAATAGGCCAATAAATCTCCTTATGGTTGCGTTTTGCGCCCAAGAACAGTTTCAGATCGTGTTCACCAACCCTAATACTAATACACAATTTAGTCAAAATGAGCCTCACGTTTCAGAGAAATCTGCTAAAAAGAAAGTTGGTCAGTTCAGGCGAAAACAAAAAACGGCATTGGATTTCATACGTGTAATGTCTACCCATTTGTACGGGGATCCGATTTTTAAATTAATGTTACACAGTTGTCAGGAATGGGCCTAGGAGTAGAGTTAGATTCCATGCAGATGTTATCACAAAGCTGGTTGTAACAAACATCTAACCTACTTAAACCTTAACCCCACTTCCTTAATCTCTGACCCCACCCCTAATTACCAATATCAACAGCCTCCCTCTTAGCCCAAGTTGTCTCCATGACTCTCTAATGGAGTGCATTGCGAATTATTGTTACACAAGTTAAACTGTAAACAGTGGGTACATATGCCCACTGGGATGATGCCACCCCATGCCATACCGTCATGCTCCCCTCCCCCAAGCTAGTGTCGCCGCGACGAAGGCCTAAATACTTCAACGGCAACATTTTTGGGGCCATAGTGAAAGTTCTGTCCATGCAAAATGATTTTGTGGAATAAATAAGGGAGAACAAAAATGGTTGGTTTAATTTCCAATGGCTCTATTAATCCCACAAGGTACATTGTAGCCAGCAGTAGGCCTCCTAAGCATACTTAACTTGCTATGATTTTTGTACAGGGACCAACACTTCGCCTAGATAGAAAAGGTGACATTTCTGAGAAAAACCTTGCAAATAAACAGGATCAATCTATTTGTTGAAATGCTTTGTATAAAAAAAAAAACCCCCCCATATAACATGCCTGTTTCATTATTTGAAGATTTTCAAATGTTTTCAGAGTGCGATTTTAACGTTATTTTACAGTGATTTGGTCCCATTCACAGGGTTAACATAGAATGGGTTACAGGCACCAGTTCGCAGATCATGACTCATGTACATTGTAAACAAAAAATATTGTTTCTCTTATGTCCTGCAGTGTAACGATTTCGACAAACAATTAATGAGTAGGCAAAGATTGTGCAAAAATCGAGCTTTTCCGATATTCACCCTTTCCAAACATGGCGGTCGTTCGTAGTGTTGACCTACTTATCGACAGACTAGTATTAATGCTGTAACTAGCAGTAATAGGCATAGGCGCCCTACATAGCGGTCACGGCTCGAGAACTGTGCTTCAAACCTTCGCGCGAAGAGTATGCTCCAACAACCTTCATTCAAGGGTCTATTTGATCGCCGATCGTACATAAAAATTTCAAGTTCCATTCTAAATATATCTTATGGATCAAGTCCCCATATCTCACTGATTACTATAGGAAGGCATATACTGATGGAATACGCCCACCTTCTCGGGTGCCTACGCGAAAACTATCGATCCGTGCCAGGAATTGGCATTTCTGGCTGAGTTCATGCGACCAAAGAATCCACAGTAACAAAACTAGATTGCGAGTCATATCTACGAGTTATTATTGGAGAAAGAAAAGGATCATGGGAAATATCAAATATGTAACTTTTCCATAAAATGAATCTTAAACTACCATCAAGAAACATGAATGTGAATTTTTGTGAAAATGCCATGGAGAGTTAATTTTACGAGAAGAAAACATTAGAATGTAATTTGGGAAAATCCAACTCGTCATAGGAGAAAATGCATTTTGTGATTTTAACAAATTAGTCTCTTCTTCCACTCTAGTGACCTTGAATTGACCTTCACAAGGGTCAGTGTGTCCCAGGGGTCAATGAAGGTTGTTTCCAGTCGGTCATCATCATCAAAGTAAGACCGTTAAGGGGCCTATACTACTTCTTTTCACCAGATGGTTATGTATTTTAACTCCAATGCATTATTTAGGCACCATAAAAAAAATTTGTGTAAACCTGAAAGGAGCACTATAAGGAACAGTATGACTGAGTTTTCGAGACAATCTAAAGGTTTTTGTAGGAGAAGATACATTTGTATAATTTGACAAAATTGCCACAGTGAGCTTTAATGGACCTGACCTTGACCTTTCAAGGTCAGAAATGTTCCTAGAGGTCAATGATTCATTATGCCAAGTTTGGTCAACATCAAGCAAAGATTGATCAATTGGCAGCCAAAAGACAATGTGCAGAGAGCCAATTGATTCAATTGTGGACACACAGGGAGTTAGTGATAGATAGATAGATAGATCGATAGATTAGATAGCTAGATAGATAGATAATAGATAGATGAGAAGGATAGATAGATTAGATAGATAGATAGAAGATAATGATAGATAGATGATAGAATGACTGGCGGATCACAATAGCTCAACCAGCATAGCTTGGTTGAGCTCTAAAAATCATTTGAGATGGTGGAGTGTGTTTTATTAAACATTAATATATATTAATTTTAAGTAGTATATAAATAATGCATGGCCAGCACACCGCGCAGAAATAGTCTAGAAAAGCACCCAAAGGCATGGCAGCGCGTCTACATCCGCGCGCTATCAGCATTGCGACCAAAACCGGGAGTAAGAGAAAAACGCGTGAGTGTGCGTTGTTTCTGTAGATCCTCAGTTAGAGACTTTGGACACGCGCGCGACGAAAATCTGGGGCACTCTTAGCGTCAGTTGCTTGATTTCGGGTCGTGTGCTATGTTCAACAATCTTTTGGGAGCGGCATGTTGGATACGAAACAGTTCATGGCACAGTCTAGCAGAGACGTCCCTCGTGACGTCACGAGGGGCCCTTCTGTACAGGTTGAAAGAATCCCATGTTTACGGACTTACTTAGAAGAAAGTTTTTGGCAATTTAGATGTCCATTTGTATCTTTTGATATCATTCCCAACCAATATGAAAGTTGTTTTTTCGTGACCATTGGTAAACTCTCTAACATCTAAATACAATACAGTGTATGTCAACGGATTAGTCACAAACGGCGACATAGTAAGAAACCCCCTATCAACCGATATGATTAAACCCTAATATCCCTCCTGCGAGATAACAAGAAAAAATCCTATACACCATTTACGGACTTAGAAGACAGTTTTTGGCAATTTAAATGCCATTGGTATCTTTGAAAACATTCCTAACAAAATTACGAAAAGTTGTTTTTTCGTGAACATGGTAACTCTCTAACATCGACATTACAATACAGTGTTATATCAACGGATTAGTGCACAAAACATAGTAATAACCCCCTATTCACCGATATTATTAACCCCCTAATATCCTCCTGCGATATAAAAAGAAAAATCCTACCGTCCATAGATGTACGGGACACGCCGATTACCTTTGATTGAAGGGCCGCAACAACTTCGTCACAATCTCGAAACGTTGCGAAATTGGCAATAAGTTACTATTCGCATTCGCAAAGATTGTCAGGCATTCGATTAACAAAATGTCTGCTCACTCACTCCACTGAGTAGAAAACTCACGCAGTTGTCTTCAACTTGAGCTCATCTAGGAAGGGAGTTTGTCTTTCCGTCCTTATTGAGATTCTTGAAAGATATTTCGACCTCCAATTTGTTTCCGGGCATTCGGCCCTCAAGCACCACACAGCTTAACCCCTTTCTATTATTTCGCCTTGTACGCCTAAGAGTACAGCCATGTACATGCGTCTTCTTTCATCGTATGTTACGAGAGCTTAGGGATAGTCAGGTCTGTTTGAAACTCCCAGAGTCCACAGACAGGGAGTCAGTGTGGCCCCATTGGTAATCGGCGTTCCGTTTGCGTGCTGTAGTAAAACAGTGATGAAAAATAAATGTAGTTGCTTCGACACCCCATCCCGACATCGAACTTCTGTGAAGGAGGCTCGTTTATAAAAATAAAAAAAAAAAAAAGTAAAACCTATCGTACCCCTGTGCAGTGTTACCCCCCCCCCCCCATCCCCCATGCAGTGGGTTTGCCTAAGTAGACGACCAAGACGAGACACGGCATCTGCACCTAGCAGTAGAGGTTGGAAATTACAGAGACATACTATTCATCCACAACAGTTCCGGAAAAGCAGCAGCCCGAGCTCCAGAGAAGCCAACTGTTATGAAGGCCTGCCTGCCAGCTTGTGCTGAGCGCCGTTAGAGAAACAACTAATAAGCATTTTTCAAGGGTTTTTCAATAGTCGTGTGAATCGGAATAGTGTTCATTCACGTTAAACCGACAACTTTGGATGTTTTCCTTTGCTCTAGGTCCACATACAGTCAATTTTTATTTCTTTTTCCACGTGCACGTACACGACTGGTTCGCATGACGACATAATTAGAAGTAGGCCTACGTCTCGGAACTCTTCAGGTACGTTTCAATGAAACTGAAAAAATTCCCACCGTAAGACAAACCAGTTGCAACCGATGGTACCGAGCATTCCCCGGTGTTTTGTATATTGATAAAATATTACATTCCCGTCATAAAGAGGCTTTGTAGAATAGAACCCCCGAGGGGGGGTGGGATCAAATAACATATGTATGTACCATGGTACTTGAAGATATCTTTGACAAGGCCCTCGCCAGCGACGGTGATGTCTAGCTGGTCTCGTCTAAAACCTCTCATCTAATGACCACCAATTGTTATCGGCTTGTCATATCACAAGCAGGCTCCTCCCCGTGCATCCTCCGCGACAGATGTTAAAGAAGTGTAACAGAACTGCAAGCATTGGTTCCAATCATCCAGAAATAGAGAACTTAACGTTCCCCCCGAAATACGAAAAAATCGAATGATGGAAGAATATTAGACTGCCCGTTAATATGGAGGCAGGCAGATACTTCGTTTAAAAAAGTTGAAGGTTCACTGAAGATTTGGCTCAACGGTAACAGGACATTGACTTAACAGAAGTTATAAAACGAAACCGCGGCACTGCGTAGTCATCCCTTGCCTGAATGTCTGTTCCCCATCTTTCACGCGTATGATACTGTATTGACTTACTCTAAGGATCCTTGACTTCGATAAGTTATAAAACAAGAGAACGTAACACTACAGTGAATCCTCGCTAAATATTTTCTTTTTCCATGACGATGTTCCACCGTCCAGGGCTCCGGTAATAGGCACGATGTATTCCTTTCTATTGCAAGAGAGGATTTGATTACGTTTTATACCTTGTGGAAACTGCACAGATAAAATGATTTCTTTTTTCGGTGAGACCTTTGACATGACCCAGATCACTAGGAATCGGTACTCCATATGTTTCAACCTAACACACACCTATGAAATCCCTCGACATGTTTGTCGGCATTGAACAGTTATCGCGGTTACCAGGTTCCCTACGACCTCTGCTGACCTTAGGTGGTCTGATTGGTCCGAATGAAATGCATAAGGAACATCGCCTCCTTATACTGGCGCGCACGACCCTCATGCCAAGATATAGCGATTCAAACTAATGCAGTTACCGTGCTTACAATGTTCCAATGTCGAACCCCAGGTGACCGTGGACGGAACCTCAACCGTGCCAATCTATATTGTCCGATACCTCAGAGCCTAGCCGGCCTACTTATAATGTTCAATGACGGTGCCTGCATGCCGGATGGGCCGTGTTCTTCCCCAGTGGGCAAACTCTAGGCACCCAACATAGCTGGCAGACTGCGACGCAGCAGCTGTCCAGAATTAACTGGCCCCATTATTAGTAGTTTCGGCCAGCCGAATTTTCCCGATTATTCCGACTACCAGCCGATCTTCCTGCTCAGAGGATAACTCAACACGCTTTCTACGGATCCTATTCCACAATCTTTTTTCTCATACTGGAATGTGACCTCGGAATGACCTTTCGACATTACTACAGACGATATGGATCCTCTAAATGTCAACTGTCTGTGTCAAGTATGGGCTCGTTAACCAATCATACGTTGCACAGTTATCATCCTCACGAACGTTTCAGACCGACCGCTGTTGACCTCCGGTGACCTTGACCCGACCCCAAAACATAGGGATCATCCACTCAACATGGCACCTTTCCGTGCCAGTAGAGCTTTCACCGGTTGTTCAATTGCACAGTTTTGTCCTGCTAACTTTGCTTTTTTTGTACTTTTAAATTCGTAACTCTGTTGACTGAGGTAACTCCATACCTGACCCAGAACAATATGTTCTTCCTTTTCAGTCAGGTGACCTACATGCCTCTTCTGAACCTAGTAAGGTTTGCGTTCACTTGATATCGTTATCGTGCTCACCTTATGCCCAGTAATGAGCTTTCTACGCAGTTCTCGTAATCGTAACCCACAACCTTCTCAACTTTGACTCTATGGTTGATCCTAGTGCCTTTACCTGACCCTAATACAATAGGTTTCTTTGTAACCAACTGTTTCATTTTGGACTGAAATGGATAATTGTGTTCTCTGGATAACGGGTGCTCAGTTCACTTGGTCCCCCCACTATCCAAACATTTGCTCGGTTTATCTATGTGTGGTGCAATGTTATTAGGGGCATTCCCTTGGACCAGGAGACAATGACCTTTGAACTCGATATTAGGAACAGCGCCTTTTTGGCATGTAATGATGCTGTGTCTCGACGGCAACCCACCGTCCGTATCATGGATCGGATAAACAGCCACCCACCCATTCTGACAACAACAAAACAGCAAATGCTATATTATATATTTTGAGAGGCCCCATTCTCAAATCGCCACAAGTCCAGATGATTAACTCCAGCAGAGACGGCTCCCGTTGACGCACAACCCCCTTTTCTAGTCTACCAAAGGCGGCCTACTATCACCACCAAGTTTCATTGAAATCCCCCAAAATGAAAATTTTCATACATTAATGCAGACTGAGTTTCATCTTCAAATTTATGCATGACTGGACGGCAAAACCACGTCCACGAAGTTCTGTTGAAAATCCGACCAACTCAATTCTGCTCTAATTTTTATCACTTGGGAACCTACTATACTATCCTTTATCTACCTATGAGCATTTATATTCTAGATTTACACAGTAAATTACTGGCAGCAAGAGTTGCAGTATTTAATGTGAAATTTTTTTACAATGAACTCTGTGAATTTACAGTAAATGATATGCTGTAATTTTTACTGTGAAAATTTACAGTATTTTACGGTAAAATTTACAGCGGGTTTTCACGTGAATTACTGGCATACTCTGCTGCCCTAAGTTACTGTCAATTCTACAGAAATTGATTACAGTGTCTGTCTAAAAGCCCAATCAATAGCTTCTGCGCTCTCCTACGGTCCGTTCTGTATTTTTGTAA
This sequence comes from Sclerodactyla briareus, assembly GCA_026419785.1. Classification (NCBI taxonomy): domain Eukaryota; kingdom Metazoa; phylum Echinodermata; class Holothuroidea; order Dendrochirotida; family Sclerodactylidae; genus Sclerodactyla; species Sclerodactyla briareus. The sequence goes on along the minus strand of JAODTK010003344.1, from coordinate 136,781 downwards.
TGAGTTCGTATAATGAAATCCGTGGAACAGATCATTCACGCGACTTTTTATGGATCCTCGTGTTGAAATTCTATTCAGTATTTTTTTGTTTCCCCAACGTCGATAAGTATGATTTCCTCATCAAAATCGGCGTCGTACGGTTCGAGATTATCTATACTCGTTTAGATGTTAATCAGCTGATGTGCATTGTTTCGGGTAAGGTATTCCCTATTGGCTATAGTAGTATGTATCTTAAGGGGTTTTTGATGCCTAGTCGCAGTCCGCTACTTTTCATGCCATGCCCTCTGTACCGTTCAGTATTTTTAGGGGTTATGTATTCCTCCTTGTTATATCGTTTGCCCCCTTTGTTGCTTTTGTTATGGTACATGGAAATAAATCTATCTATCTATCTATCTATTCTATCTAATCTATCTATCTCTCTATCTATCTATTATCTATCGATCTACTACTATCTATCTATCTACTAGTAAATTCTTTCATTGCGCATCGTGCGCATCTGCCCATTAATAGGTTTTGTAAAATCGATGGCGTGTTCGTGTGTCAATACATCTGTGTGCCGTTGTGCCTAATACGACTGACCGAAGACGAGTACGAAGAAGACCCATCACTTCACAGGTTCGGTTGAAAAGAGCGATCGAACACAATAAGATACCCCATGTGACGTCAATATAATGGACCATCAGGATACTGTGAGTGATAGTGGCTGGCGCTGCCACGTCTTACTAGGAGGTTAGAAGCAGTGGATAGTAGTCGCTGAGAATCGATCAGCGTTTCCGGTGTGTCCCTTGAGCAAGACACTTTTATCTCCATTGTTCCCAACCCCCGTTCCCAGTTGATGATCGAGACTGTGTGGAACCACATACAACTCCGCGCTAAAACTTATACTTCGGGGTTTCGAAGTATGTGCTTGGTGCCTACGGGGTAATATATGTTACAGCGCCTTGAGGAATCCGGTGGAAAGGCGCTATATAAGTTTACGTGATATTCTATAGGACACATAAGCTGCGCCTCTTCAGGAAATGCCTAGTCGTGAAATGGCCGTCGCGTCTCGCACTAACTCTCGACTACATGAAAAGTTTAAAAGGCTGCCTTCGGGTATGACGATGTGAAAAAAGTGAACGTGGGTTCTGTTTTCAATTCTCGAATTCTAATGGAAACATCAATTCAGTTATGGTGAAATTGTCTCAATGAACTTTAGACCATATCAGCAAAATGATTTTCTGGCAGGGGCGCGGGGCAAGCTTATTTACGGAGAAGAAGAACTGATTCGATTGCGCAATATTTTTTCCGTTCTTAGTCATTTTCCCGCAAACAAAATCGAGCCAAAACACAACAATGATTGTTTCACTAAATGTCGGAAGAGGGCCCAGATAGCATTATCATGATTGACAAACGGGGGAATTCTCACGAACGAATGAAAATTTGATCTCATGAAACCCACCTCTAAAACCGCTCAGCACACACGCAGGAAACCATTATCAAAAAGATCACAATAGGAACCATGGAAGTCTTTACGATTCGGAGTATTCAGGTTTGCACTAACTGACCTTTGATGATCAAGGGCACTCCCTATCCCCACCCCCCCCAAACAATGTGATGCATCGGTACACAAAATGTAAGGTCAATCCAACTTTCCCGTGATGAGTTCTTGGAGTCAGAGCGTACCCAAGCCGGCGTAATAGATAGACTATACCCTCCACTCACACCAAACACAAACAAACACAAACACATACGCCAAGTGAATACAAGGCTTGTATCATCCTGATACCTTCGCGGAAAGTTCCCATCAGTATAAGGTTTTAAGTCCATACACATTTGGTACATGGGCAATGCGACGTTTCACAAAGTACGACAACAATCTTACAAAAGACGTAAACAAATCACCAAATCGATTAGTATAAAAAAAAAAAAAATAAACAGAAATAATGAGACCAGGAGTCTATAGTACAAGTAACTCCACTGTTTCCTTTGTCCAACCTTAAACTCATGTAAATAACCATGGAATGGAAAACAATAAACTTGAGTTGTATGAAGGGACGGCGTCACGATTCTGATATTGGATGGTTGACACACGCATGAGGGCTTGTTAACTGCTATGAGTTAATGATTTGTTCATTTAATTGAGGGAGTGTTGTGGAATTAATCACCCGATTGGCGTTTCGTGAAATGTTCCATTTGAAGCAAATTGATCTGCGTTTCAGACCTTCGTTTTCCGGGAATAGATGTGATTTATGTCATAAAACATCAGAGCTGTGTCACAAAGAGCGCAAATGAGCCATGGAAGATTGGATCCATACCTTTTCATGTCAGCTCACCAACTCACGTTATACTTGAAAAAATCCAAGGACAGAGCGTGAAAGCCATTGATCAGTCGGCCGTCATTTATCCAGCATAAGGGGAATTATGAGACACCGCGAAATAGCGCTTCATTGATCACGTCCTTGAGTTGTATTCAATTGTAACAAGCCTGTTTACTCGAGGAAATTCAGAACTCGCGATGAAGAACATAGATTTCAGGACTTTTGACGAACCATTCATTGCAAGAATAAGTTCGTTTCGCATGACCAGACTTTGAATTTCTATAAACATATGTGAGTATATGTATTTCCATTCCCATGACTACTTCAGAAGGAAGGCGCTGGTCTGATTAACGCATTTACTGCTAAAACAGATTATGCATTAACATTCCAGGTACTTGTGGGAGATCGGACTCGCCAAATTTTCGAAAACCCGTGACGCAGTAAAGGAATCGATTCCTGAAAACCGGAGGCGAAGGCTTTCGCACATCTGACGGACCAGGCAGTGGCCTTGGGTTGAGACGATTCATTTCGTATTTCACAACCAATAGGCTATTTTTCCCCTGGCAAAAGGAATCTGTGTAGTGATCGTGTATGTGATGTGTTTTATGAATGTATGTGTATATGTTGTATACAACCGTGGGACCGTAATCAAGCACCGAAGACGTGAATGTCTCAATGTCATATTGCTTGAAGGTGCGTCATGTGTAGATGAACCTTTTTTGTAGAACGTCGTCCTGATATGATAAAAACAGTAATAACACCCGAAGAAAAGGTTACAGTTTGCTGATGTTTTGGGAAAAGGTGTAAACTGAGTGGTGGTTCATTTCAAAACATAACGTTAACGCGATCCATGGTCAGCAAAGGTCACTTGATACCTAAACGTAGGACAGGGTTAGGGGGGCGTCATTGCGATCTTCCAGTCCACCCACATGTGTGTGACCTTTGACTTCTTTCTTCTTTTTTCTTGTTCACTGCGGATGACTTTTCCGTGGTTTGTCCACTGACCACCGAGGTGTAGTAGCCATTTTCGGATCACACACATGTACCTCCTTATCACGATATGTGTGAACCTTCGTGGGCGGAGATATTCGATGTCAAAGTGTTTAATCAAACAAAATCGTGCATTTTATGGAACCAGTGAGTCAGACTACACCTGATGACGAGGTCAAGAGGTCAAAAGGTGGATACGGGAGAGGGATACGATCATCCATCATGTCCATGTTCTTGGGGCAAGTGGTTCATTTATACATTGTTTTCTAGTTCCTTTCAGAATCAAATTGGGATCTCCTTATACTGTAGGTTTTCCAGATTTTCTTCACACCTCTTGCATGTTTGTGAGTCATAGCGTTTTTGTATTCACCCTAATAACATTGAGGCAGAGAGAACCTGAACCAAGTTGGGAGTGGAACTCGACCCAGTTTCGATTAAACTTGCCTCTACTACTTTTGCTCCCATGTTTGCATTGTTGGAATTATTCTTAATGGGGGGGGGGGGGCGTTACTTTTTACCGTGTCCCGATGTTTAATTAAGGAAAAGAGTAAACCGTCCCACTGGTAAAATTGAAGTGCGTTTTCGAATCGCTAGTCTGGTGGCCTGTTTTTCATCATTTGTGGTATTTCTTGTCCTAATGCCTGAATCAAGGAGAACGATTTGCTAATTCTCAGATAATAACGCCCGAATTTGAAAACATAACGTTTGCTATAGTTTGGCCAGCACTTAAATGTTATGCATCTGAATAGCACTTAGCCAGTTCACCACCCGACGCATTCGTCAAAGGTTCCATTTGAGGCAGATTGAATTGTCAAATTTATAGACTTTCGATTCCCGGTGATAAGTGTGATTCATATAATTAAGCATCAGAATTCATGTTTCGCACTATGAGTGATAACCACTAGTTGGTGTTTGCATAGTACACCAGGACACGACAAGACAAGACAAGAACTGTGTCGGACCCACTGAGCCATAGAGAAAGTATTTCATACTGTTCCCATGCCGGTTCACCAATTCACGTTTCGCCAACAAATTCAAGGACAGTGCTTGATTGCAGAGAGCCATTCGATCATGCCTGTCTTCAATCGCTTTAACAGACTGGATTTTATACGACACCAGAGTAATAATAGCGCTCCATTCGTTCACTTTCTTTAAAGGACAAACTGCAAGGCTCGATCAATGGGGGTTTTATCGTGGAGACTAGGGGAGGGGGGAGGGGTCCGGATCCCCTGGCCCCCCCCCCCTATTATCCGCTAAACTGCCCAGGCTACTGCATTTTTTCACGTTACACATCTCATACAATCACATTACGTTTAACAGCTAAATCGCACATAACTCGTTTACAATGGAATCCTTAGAAATCCTACTATAAATTATGGACAATGGAGCCGGGTAATACAAGTGACACGATGAAAAACAATTAAACACTCCCTTCGAAACGTATTTTCCAATCTTCGTTCAATGACGTTCATATTCCTTCCGTTCCGCCCAACTCGAATGTTCGTCTCCCTGTTCACCAGGTGATATCATCGTTTACTTGAAGAGTAATGAAGCAGCAGTGTATAATAAACATTTTGCAAGTGAAAAAAAAAAAAAAAAAAAGAATAGGTTCCATAATAGGTTGTTCCCTCCCCAAGTTAGGTGCATTAAAAACTTGGAGATGGGTGCCGCCATATTCCCTAAAAAATTGCAAGAGACTTGAACAAGTCCAATTATGATGTCACACAAGCGGGGATTTAATGTAGTTCCTTCATTTAACATTAACCTATCATAAGCACCAATACGCAATCCGATCACCGCTTTTTCCAATTAATTATTGAAGTATATACCGTGGAAGTAAAATTAATTCTAAATTGTCTTGAAATTATACACTATTTTGAAATATTTGACAACAATTATAAATAATGAAAAACAGAACCTTTATAACAACAAAGGGTTAAGTGAAAGCAGAAATCATTATCCCCCGAAAAAAAAATGGCCGTCTTCTTGCTGAACTTCACTGGCATATCTCGGGAATGTACACAATATTCTCGATCAATTTGGGGAAGAGGTTCATTGCAGCAGGATTGGTCCTCATTTGACTTGTTAAGTTCACATTTCAACAAATCAGACTTACATTCTCCTTCAAGAAACTGTTTAGATATCGACAGACTCGCCTCACTCGCACATCCTCTGCATTTTTACTGGAGAGGGTGGCTAGGATTCCATCAATGCGTAGGCCTATGTGATGGGCAGTATGAATATGAAAATCAAATTTCGCGAGAAACTGTATGATAATGTGAAAGGTACTAAATATCTAGCAACTCATGAATGAGGACGTTACATACAAACCTTGCTTTAATTTATATTCAGGTTATTAGGAATATATTCCATAGAATAAATTGGCTATTTGCGGCATTGTTGCCGCATACGTACATCCGTATTTTAGCATTCTCAGTGTTCATTCTATTAAATTGGGTGACTTCTAGTTCTTGCTGCTACGGAATTTGTCTCATTCTCAATCTGCGAACCAGTTGCAGCTCATTTAGGCAGTTCCTGTTTGTACTTGCACGAATCTGCCATTTGAGGCGTCTTGCCGCATGCGACATCCGCATCTATGGAATCTCAGCCGAAGGCTGGGATTCATAGATGAGTATGGTGTCCGGGATGGATGTGAAAATTACATATTCACGGAAATGTTCGTTTCAGAAGAGGAAAACAATACAAGCCTATGCGAAAAGACTATAAAAAAGGCAGCAGCCCATGCCCATTGTAGTTGCTTGGCTTTTAAGGAAGATATTCCATAGAATTAATATGCGGCGATACGGATCCGCATACGCATTGGTACATGTGATGGTCGCCTATTCAGCGTGGGTTAGCCTTCATTTATGAATTTTTGCTTTGTGGAACCATTCTACCTTAGCAAACTAAATAGAACATATCGGACTCAGACTCCCGCTCAGTCCACGTGAATCGGCAATTTTTCACATACGTATACGCATCTATGGAATCCCAGCCTAAGGGCCTAACAGACGGTCTGCGTGGACCGTGGTTCAGTGATTCTGCTCTTCTATTTGGAATACCTTCCCTGCTGCGATAACCTAACCGGCTTAGGAAATAGACGAAACTCCCGGCTCTTACAAGACTCAGGCTGTTAATGTTGAGGTCGTTATTACATTTATTGTGGGCCCCTAACTTTTTATCGAAATAGGTTGAAAAAATGTCCAAAGTTATAGTGAGACGAGGTATCACAGTTTTATGATTTCAGCCGATTCATCTAGCTGCCACATAACTATCATCGGCAACATCGTACCTATCATCGATGGCTATAAAGGCCTGTGTTTTGAGCTTCTTTACCACCGCCTGCCCTGAACGAGAAGTTTGTGCTTGTGTTAGCTCAGTCGGCAGAGCTCCGGACTACAAAACCATCGATTGCGAGTTGGATATCGATCGAATGTCCGAAGACTTCTCCGTAGCGCACTTCTGACGTGTCCCACCTGCAAACTTGGGGAACTTGTGAGGTGAATGGGGAAAAGTAGTGAGCGCCGTATGTGGAAGCCCTGTTGGGAAGTCCCCGAGAAGACGATATGTGACCTGCTGAAATGGTGCGTCGGGAGTGATCAAGCAAGACGTCAGTGTAATACTGTGTGAGTTCTCGCCCATCTCTCTGACGCGAAAAAGCGCTGATAAGGCGCCAAATATTCATGTACTTCATCATCGTTATCTTGTGTTCTATTTTCAGACTACATGCATACCCTTTTCCTCCAGAAACAACGGAGACAATAACAGATACAGACCCGACAGTTTGGAGAATGGATTATAGGATGGGCCATGATGATGCAGGAATCAAGACAATGTCGCGTTGCTGAATCGATCGTTTCTGTGTGACCTATGCGGAAACTACGATCCTTGAATTGAAGCAGTACAATTGTTTCCATTCGTTTTGTTACGTTCCATTTTCCACCATCTCTGAGATTCAGTTTTAGTAATAGTGTTTGGTGTACCTGCTTGATAGGTGTTCGGTCTGTATATTTATTTCGTGACTCAGCTAAAAAAGGACAAATAATACATAGAGGAGAGTCCCAAAAATGCGGTAGAACAATTACTAAGCGTGACCTTAGTTACGCGAGTCAAATCATCATAAACCACCGGCGGCTGAGTTTATGTGGGAATAAACGGAACTGTCATTAGATGGCAATCGTGCTATTAATATCTTCCTCGCGGAGTTGGTCAGATGAGTGTTGTGATATGTACACGATATTCCCGCCTGTCATGGAAGGCGACTGAAGGGGATGACACTTGAAACACCTTTCCATGCAGTTAGTCATACATTGGGCAGTTGTAATGCACGTGACACTTACATAAAAGGACGATCCACGGCAGAAAGTGCAGAAAGTTCCCAGTGAAAAAAAGATAATGAACGCCGTCACGGGAAAATGCACCGACAATGTTCAGATCAAGTTTATTCTCTAGTATACTAGAACGGACGCGTCGATAATGATGCAACACTCTAGGTTACTCTGGAACATTTCTCGGGTTTCTCAAACAAACCTCGTACGCATTTTGTACAACATAACTGTAGCCGACTTTTGAAAAACGACACCGCATCCGTAGGCATCGAATCCAAGCAAAGTCTCCCACCAATCCCGGACTTGGAAGAATGCCCCCAAAAAAGCGACTGAGTATGCCATACACAATGAAAACCGTTGAATATAGACTATTACTAAAATGTGTTTTGCAGGCGGCCAGGTTGTCAAATTCATTTTTTGACAATTCGTCTTCTGTACATAGGGACTGCGGTTGCAGCGAAACTACAGTTACGAATCAGATACGCTGTTGCGTAGCACCGCCTAGGATGCTTATGGACGACGTTCTTGACAACTATTCCTAGAATATCATATTGTAAGAAAACAGGTCACTATCTTCTGTTACCATTTCTTCGTTGGCATGTATGACCCTATATGGTTAGGCCTAATGCTTCAAGAGTTACACACTAGTCTTTTCAGCCTCCGACCTCACAAAATCGCGGGGAACAGCAGTTCAAGAATGACTATTTTATACGCAACATTAATCATGGCATTCGGAGCCAATGATTGACGCTGGGACATGGAGCCGAGGTTTTAGCGAAAGGTACAGTGCGTAGGAAGGGATTTTTTAGTGGGGTGGCGAACTTCGAAAAAGGGATTTCGGCCTCGGGACGGTGGGGGGGGGGGTGATATTGGCGATTTACAAACGATTCAGGTATCGTGATGAAGTACTTGGATTGTATAATAATGATTGAATGTTGCACTGTCAGTCACATAGTAATAATAATGAGATATGCAGTGTTCGCGCTAAGGTGCGCGATTGCGGGATTGCGCTCTCCTCTCATGATTCCCGCCAGAGAAATTGGTCACATGCGGAAAATTCCCGCACTCTTTTTTGCGATGGAGATTAGCACATACACTAAAACAAAACAACCACATGAAGCCCGGTAATTATTAATGGCACATAAAAAATATATCCATCATTCATAATATGTGAAATCTAGCAAGACCACAGAAGTCATATGCCCTGACGTAGAAGATCCTTCGTATACATGATGACGACTCAGTTCCTCGGAGCACTGCACAACAGCTATGCACAATACTCGGTACACAAGCACCCACGCAATTTGCGGCAAGTAAACAAACTCAATAGCTGCTTCTAGTTCTAAGTGTATGAATTCTATGGGCACGATATGTACAGTGCACATAATATCACATAGATAGGCTACTGCTGTAGTAGATTAGGCTAACGTTACTTTCTGCAAAGTTCGCGTAATCGCAGGACATAATTGATCGAGGCTAAAATAGAAATACTTCAATATCCTATTTGCTACTCGACCTCGAGCTAGGTGTAAGATTCCAGAGTATTTACCCACTGTTTGTCATTCACGATATCTCAGCCTTCCAATACAATAATATGTGCATAGGCTAGGTTATACTGCAGGCCAAGGCTAGGCCACATGTGTAGGTTTGGCTGGGGTGGATTGTTACGCTTTTGCACCAGGCCAGCTAAATCGAAAGTATTGAAACTAATTTACAGTGATGGGATTCATGCTAGTCTTGCTTGGGTGAGAAGATAACGGATTCAGGGGTGGGGGCAGGTTTAGCTTTGGTTTTTTTTTTGGGGGAGGGGGAATTGGCTAATCGCTCGAGATGAACGTGATGATACAGCTAGTTTTTTTTTTTTTCCCGTGGCACATTGAACTAATTGGAGACTTGAGGGGCAAAAAAGTATGATCCAGCGGTGACTATAGGCTTAAAGCTGTTTGGGTCAGTTGCAAATGATCGCCGTCACAGAGGGTGCATAGAGTGGGACGAGGTGGGGGGTGCATAGAGTGGCATTTTTTTTTTAAAAGGGGCGGGTAGGATTGAAGGTCATAGGCCCAATGAATCCAAACATACAATGCATTTCTGCTGTTGTATATCATTCCTGAGAAAACAAATATGCATACAGTTGTTCATCCAAACCGGGCTTGTGTTGGCTGATACCCTGCTGGAAATATCAATCGCAAAATGCGATGGCACTGCATTATGGGTAGCTGACAACCGATCAACAAATTCTAGAATTTCCCCCCACTTTTGTCAGATCCCCCCCAAATTTTTCTTGAAGGGGGGAATTCCCCCCCCCCCCCAAGTATAAATCCTAGCGCCAACACTGTGATAATGATTTCGATCATATAGTGCCTTACATGTGGCAACCACGTCTCAAAGCGCTTCACAATCATTACCCCTGCACATTGGTATCTTTTCACACCCACACTATATAGTGCACAACCCTTGCTGTTCGTACGTGGTACACTGAACAGTAATGCCACATCATCGTGTCCCCCAGGGGGGGCTTCCCATAGGTGCAGCCCCATACAGCGCAACCGTATATAAGTTACCTCAAAGGGTACCCATTTACACCTGGGGTGGAGAGGAGCAATCAATTGGTACAATGTGAACTCGAACCAACACCACTGGGTTACGAGCTCGCCAATTAGGCCACATCGCTCTCCCGAATGGTCAGTCACATTGTATGATGCACTGTCAGTCACAAGTAAGTCACTTCCCCCGAATGGTCAGTCCAAAGCTATTCTGGTATTATCAGGAATTCGTACAGTATTTTCTTTGACTACCTTTGGACGATGACTCACTCAGTCCGATGTATGACGTTATGTTATATAATTGCCACGGAATCGAGATCCACCGAAGAACATTCAACACGGAAACGGTTGAGTGATGATTCGAAATCCATACATCGTTCGAAATTCCGAGAGCTGGAGTCATAACTTAAGCCCACTGACTTTGCCTAACACCTAATATGCGACTATGGGGTCGGGGAGGTGTTTAACTTAATCAAGTGTTTTGAAGCGTGTATCCATATTGCACACCGTTTGCCATAAACAGGTTGTTACATAAGGTTCAAGTCTTTTCCTTTCTGCATCTTCCCGTCCACCCGTTTCTGCCTCGGGTAACTACCACCGTACATGTTCTATTTGCATGCATGTCATGAACAGCACGTTTGTCCCCATGCAGCTATAGACCGAATCATGCACTTTGGGATAATCGACGGACGCGGAATGCGTTTGCTCTAGTTCCCCTATGCGACTATGAGCGGTAGACTAATGACGTGAAGTACAGTTAATATTGCGGCAGACACAAAGGCATGGAGTTCTCCGATATCGATTTTCGCCAGCGTTGCGAGATGATTCGATTTTCGCGTGTTTACATGACGGAACCGATTTCTCTTTTTCAAAATTCGAATCGGAACATATCATTAATATCATTAAACCGGTATAATTATTCGTGTTTTCCGGTTATCGCGCCAAAACGGTAGCTCCTGAGCTTCAGAAATGCTCTTGGTCAGATGAAATGAGGCTTCGTGTAGTTGGAATGAATCTCTCTATCTTTTGGAATGAACCTAGGGAGTTGAAGACAGTGTCACCGCACTTTTTTTCAGTTATAATGGATACAACCTTTTCAGTACGCTCGGTACGTCTAGTCTGTCTATTGTTCACCTAGTCAAAATATGCAGGGTATCTATCAGCCACACCGTTTCCCAGCAGTATCTGTTGCAACCAGATTCGACTGAAATGTAGCAGCCAGGCGGGGTTGTAGACCAAGGAGGCTTGGAGAGGGCTCGAGCACCAAAATACGCATATATTTTCCAAAAAATGTATACACAACCTCGAACTATTTTTTTTTTGGAGGGGGGGGGGGCGCTTGAGCACATTTGGGGGGGGGGGGCTTGAGCCACCCAAGCCCCTCCCCCGTAGTACCGCGCCTGGTAGCAACAGCTGTAAGTGTGACTATATCTCCGCGACACTGGAAGTGTCCGGAGATATTTTGGTTTAGGGTATGTAACCGCCGCCTTTGACGCCGCTGCCGCCGCCGTCCCAGCTCTGCTCCGCCGAACACTTAGGCGTTAGCTCAAATACCCTTTAACGCTTAATGTGATTGATCTGAAACTTGGTACACATGTCCGCCCTAGTAAGAGCTCAGATGAGTTCGAAGTGGGCATCACTGCAATGCTGTGGGCGGCCAATTTGCATAATTTACGCAAAATTGTCGTCGGATCACGCAATAAGTTAGTCTGGATTTGACTAAACTTCGTGGATAGGGACTCTAGTTGATCCAGAAAATGTGGAGGTCATTCAAGGTCATCAGAGGTCAAATTTGCAGAATTTATGTGATCTCCTAAACTTTGTCAGATTTGATCGAATTTGGTGGATGGGGGTACATTTGTTCCTGACAAAGTTAAAGGTCATTTCAAGGCCATCGTGGGTTAAATTTGCGTAATTCATGTGACTTGCTTTTGTAACTTCCATGGATTACAATAAAACTTGGGGATGAAGGCTATCTTAGTTTCTTCATGAGGTGTTAGATTACTTATTCCCAATGATTGCTCAAAAGCGGGGATATACACGTGGGCGGTTTACCCGCCTACCCATGTCTCGTTTACGGTTGTAAGAACACATGCCCACATCAGTCTATGGGCGCATAACTAACCTGTCAACACTTATTGGAAGCTCAGCCAATTGCTCCCATTGTTTATTTGCAATGTTTGTGCCAGTAAAATGAGTAAAATGAGTAAGATATTTTGTCAGCACAGTTTTCACATATCGTGCGTGTCTGTGCGAGTACTGTATGACAGGTGACACGATGGGCTGAAATGCCGCGTTTTGGGATCTGCAACAACTATATTGCACGTGGTAACAACGTCCCTTTTAAAACGTTAGTCGATCTTCGTTTATCTATCAACACAAACGAACGTATTCAGCTATGCTGATACCAGTGTAAATGTAGGTTTTTTCACATATTTTCTTTCTCTCTCTTTCTAGAGCCGTCACACAGGAACATATATATAGCGCAGTTAAGCTTACCAGGGGGGTGGTAAAACAACCCCCCATTAGGAGGTAGCCTAGTCTTGTATTCCCATTTTGTTTTATGATTGTCTAGACAGTCTTGAGATTAGGCCGGCTTAGTGGTCACCGAACTCCTAAAATACTGGTACTAAACAAAATCTTGTTTGACTTTCAACAAATTCTTCCAAAAATCTGAATGTGAAGAACCAAAAAGTGTCAACATCTTCGCTAGCTTTTTTTTCATCATAGGCGAAAAATTGCTTCACTATTAGTATTTTATAATTATATCGTTTATTATTATATATACACATTTCTTATTATTTAATTATAAAATATCATTTAATAGCATCAATTCATGGGAAATTCGCCTCGTCTGTCTTGTAGACAATATTGTTCTGTTGAGTGAGGTGTTGCAGGTGGATGACGCTCTTGAAATGTTGGAGATCCACATTTCCTATGCGGTGTCACTATGCACATGACCACTCATGATCATTGGAGAACTCGACATCCACTTGGCTGAAACCAATCTAACATTTGTTGACATAGTTGACTTCCCGCTTCCAAGTTTTAGGGGTTTTGCTTTTCGGGAAACGATTGTCACGTACAGATATAGCTCCAGCCGTGGAATTCAGGCCGCAAGATTGAATACTGGTTTACGTTCGTTTCCTCATTTTAGTACCGTCTTATGGTATTTGCATTTCAGAGCTGGAAAATATTATCCCGTCAGCCATTTTTGAACCTGGTAAAATATAATCCCCGGGCCAGCCTTTCGAATAAAATCGGCCAGACAGAATAGGTGGATGTGCCTAAGAGGGGTGGTGTAATTAGTATAAGACCGGGTCCTGTTTCATCTTTTTCCAACTGAACACTGAAGTGTCGACCTGGAATGATCAGAGAATGTGCGAGATTTTCGCGCGCAGTGGTAATTTTATCGTCCAACATACTTCCAAGAATTCAGGCAACATTTTCATTTGGATCAGGAACATTCCTCCCCCAATAGGGATATTACGACTCCGCCCCATTATTTTTTGCAAGAAACGACCAGGATCCACTGGGATACTCAAATAGTTTACTGTCAAAGTAACGTGGGATCCCGCCCACTCTATTTATGTAACATTCTATGTGATGCGAGACTAATTTACAACGAAAGGTCACCAAACATTTTTCCCAGGACCGGCTGCTTGCAAGCGAGAAAGAATGTGCGTAACCCCACGGCCTCGTTCCTTGGCCTTGAGCTATGTTTGTCACCAAGGAATATTTGTTATCAAACTTACAAGACCCGACCTTTGATAGGTATATCAACACTGAAAATTAAACGTCTGGTTTTCTCTTTGTTGAATAACTGTACACTTCTCCGTTAATCATTGCTGTTCACGTGTAGCGGACCTACGGAACAGGCACCCTGCCGTTCGCAGTTATTCCCATCAGCGAATACTCATTGCCTCGTATATTTTCCTATAAGAGAGGATCTCTATAGCCTACCGTTCAAAATAGATTTTGTGGCACTGCGCAGCAGTATTGGACGATTCAAACGGAACACAATAATGTGTCCGTGACGCCTTGCTGCACCCTTTCTGTAATAAGACTAACCCTTAACATTTAAAAAGTTTTTCTTAGACAAATGATGAATATAAAAATCCCCCTGTTTTGCAACAAACATATACCTAAAAATAGCTGGAAATATGTACTCTTATATATATATTAGATATATATATTATATATTCTTATATATATATATATATATATAGATTATATATATATATATATATTATATATTCTATATAATATATATACTTATATGACATAGGCAAAAACGTAAACCCAATGCTACCTAAATAATGGCTGGATCTCGAATGAGTGCGAAATAGGTTGAGCTAGAAAAGTGAGTAAACAGCCGATTTGTTTTGGATGCAGAGCTTTCGGACAATACTAGTCCTTCGTCATGGCAGTGACCACAGAAGTGATTAACTCGAAGAGAAGACGGCTGAGACTTTATAGTCCTAGAAACCATGGGGTGAGGCTAATTAGTGGTTCGCTGATTGACAGGGTATAATCCCTGTGGGGATTATCCCGGGAGAGGCCAAATTGCGCCTCAGGGTTGAACGCAATCATCCTCAACATGATTATCTAATGAAGGCAATTTGCGCCTTGGGTGGATTGACAATATGCAAAATAGGGAGGGGGGTGCCGAGTGTTACCATTATCTCTTTGTGATGGTAGGTCGTTCCGAATGTTCAAAACCAAATGGTATATTCGTTTTTCAGTTCAATTCCCAGTATTTTCTTTTCGCTTTGCGGGATTTAGTGACCAATTTGGGTCATGCTCGATGCCAATCACTCTCAGGTGTTCAATGGAGTGCCTATATATATATATATATATAATTAGTAATATTTGCTATATATTATATATAGTACTATTATATATATAATTAAATTATATATATATAATATATATATATATATATATATATATCCATAGAGGATATCGTGTTAACAGGCGTCCGCTAAAGTTTTGACCTGAAACTCGGTTCGATCACAAATGGGGTTCTGTCCTCTTCACTCTTTATAATGTGCATATCTATTAATATCGACTAATGACGGTCACAAAATCTGAGTTGCCATGCTATTCACGTGACTTCCAAGTTCTAACCCAGCGATCGTTTTGTTCACCAGCAAATATGGTGTTGGTCACTACTTTTTTCAACAGTCCCGTCCATTGTCCACCGAGGTTGCGAGACAATTTTGCCCTTCAAATAAATATAACAGAGTGTACGGTACGGGATAATTTTCTTTTCCGATTTTAAGAGAGAGTATACCAATGCAACTCAGTTCTGGCATGCACGTTGGATTGGCTTCTGTCGTGTTATAACGAGAACGCAGCGTTCGATTTCTCGCCGGGCTTCGAGTCGAATCCCCGATCTTTAACCTTCAAATATTATAAAAATGTTTGCCTTCTCCCGATACTGTACCAATATGGGTGTTCCAAATCTCCTTCAAATGACTTTTGAACCGACCCTGAGCTACAACCACAAGGAATAGGAGTACCTCATACTGATTCGCACTACGGCCCAAATAATTGATAATGATTGCATCACCGAGCGATCTTCTGCTCTTTCGCGAGTTTTTATTTTAACTCTGAAATGACATTGAACTGGACCACAATAGGGCTCATCAGTGGCGTACCCACGGGGGGGGGGGGGGTCAGGAAGGGGGGGGGGGGGGGGTGTCAGCAAAACCCCCATCCCCCCGTGAATCCAAAGCTTTTAACACACAAACTGATTTTATTTTTGCAGTTCAGAAGGTTTTGCAGCCTGTTATTTGCAAATATTGCAGCAACATTGTGTCTAGGCGCCCATAAATTGTACTATTCCCGATCGGAGGGTGGGGCCTTTAATGAGGGCGCACTTCCCTGGTTCATTCTCTCCATTTATTCACCCGCACGATATACACGAACTCGATGGAACATTTACTTCCCGATGTCGTGGTCCCAAGTAACTTTTTGTTTAATCCACTCCGACCTTGCGTGGCCCTGGACGGGTACCAATCAAAACAATAGTTAATTTGGGTCACTGATTCAAAAGCTAAAGACCTTGTACGCGTTGATTAACTGTGCAACGCCAATATGTAGAATGATTCAAATAGGCGGTTGTCACTTCGATTACCAAATATCCCAACATCACCATCAACTGAAAACGTGTTAAATGATAACACTGTCTCAAATTCTGTGTACCTACCAGGGGCGTCGGAGCGTTTTGAAAGTGTGGGGGGACACATCGAATGCAATGACCAACTCAGCGGAGCGAAACCATCGCGGCCGAAGCGTACCACGAAAAATTTTCAGCTTTTCATACCCTCCAGATCGACGGCAACGGCACTTGCCAGCTCAATAGCAAACATCTACATGTGTGATTGAGTAAAGACAGACAAAAAAGTTGTCATGTGCATACTAGATGATTTACCGAATATCACACATGGTATTTTTCCCTTACCTTTTCTACTCTGGCTTCGTTTTGCGTGGGATCCAGGGGTTAACCGAACGGTCTCTGGTGGGATCGAAGGGAATACCCATAGGCGTACGGGACCACTCCAATCTTGGAGCAGAAAATTTGTACCCGAATTTTACAAGGCATCGCGAAAAAAATCCGGCATTCATCGAAAAGTCTGCAAAACATTCAAGGCTTTTCTTCACCTTTGCCTTTTTCCTTCCTAATTTTCCACGAATTTTCGCCCGACTTTGTCATCTCAAAAAATTGGGGGAGGGGGCAGTCATTACCCACAAGGCTTATGAAATTAATCGACGTGACACAAATTGATTCGTAGCATTACATCGCTATTTAAGCTAAAACGCCTGGAAGAAGAACACCATTGCGCGCGAAACACTTGAAAAATTATGCACTTTTGGCTATTCGAATTTAAAATTCGAGAACTCGATATGAAACATGGGTAATCCTTCGACTTCGGCCCTATTCGGTCCGATCTTCACCTGGGGTCCGTCACCTGGAATATGGACTTAAGACGATTTCCACGCGATTATTGTTTGGTTAGACAAAAATTGAATCAGTTTAGAGTGACACAAAATCGTGGCTATGCCTAATATATTTTTTTATTACGGTCCGGAAAAGAGCGGGGGGGGGAAAACGAATATTAATCCCCCCACTTTTGAAGGGGGGGGGGGACTTTCCCCCCCGTCCCCCCCTGTTGACGCCCATGTTCCTCTAATCATGTCGGGTCAGAAAGTGTATTTATTTTCACAAGAGCACTGGTTTGAGGTGACACAGACAAGACAGGAATCGACATGGAATATACATTTGCAGTGGGCCGCCACGCGGGAATGGACGGGGTTCGTGTGCCCTCCCCCCCATATTATATTTAGACATGAAAAAATAGTTTTTTTGAACATGCATTTGAGACATCTTTATTCGTAGGGGAGGGGTGAGGTGTAATATAGGAAACGGTACTATACACAGCTCCAGATCGTTTCTAACAGCGTTTAACATTTCAACGAACTTCCCAGTCTTCCTCATACCCCCTCCCCCATCTTCGTCACCAAATCAAGATCGTCACCTCTCGAACCCACCCTAACCACGAATCCCTGGTCCCGCCCCTGCTAATTTGGGATAACTAGAGAACCAATGGCTTCAGTAGCTCAAACTGGACACATTTTCAATATGTAGTGAACTGGTATTATTGTTTTGGAGTTGTGCATTGAATTTCATTTTTTTACTGACTGACCTTTGATGCACGAGCGATCATCATGAAGTTACAACTTCATTTGTGAGAGGAGATAACATAGTTTTTCACACAATGGCCCATTACATTAGGCTTCTTCAACCTTTGACCTTGAACTATGGGTGGTCAATTGTCACCCAGCAGTCAATGAATATAATGTGCCCAACTCTGGCCAATGTCCATCAAAGCATGGGTATTTAAGGCCCAAAACATGCAATTGCATCTTATTTCCTACATTCACATTGCGTTTTTATTTCCCGCAGCCAGGACATGTCCACCCCCTGCAAGGCAGCGAACACCCTCCACCGCCTCCCCCACCTCCGCCACACACCAACAAACTATCCCCATGCAGGCAGTCGAAGATGTCCCAAAATATATCTCTAGGAAACCTCCTCCCCCCACATTGTCCCCAGACCCCAGGCAGAAGAGAGGAAAGAAAAATGTTACAGTATTTTTTGAAGGTCTAATCAACCTAATCAAAATAGTTGGGTAAAGAGAGGGGTTTGCTTGTGGGCAGCTTATAACAGCACAATTGTCCAAGGAGCTATGGCTTACTCTTTCCTCAGTGCGTTTATTCTACATAAGCTATTATTTATTGAATTCAACAAATTCCTGAACATCAAACACATCAGATCCAAAAATGTTAACGGACCATACCGACTGAGTTTGGCGAAATTCTTACCAGTTGGAAATGGAATATTCTTATGCAAATTAGGCACATACAATGACCTCTACTGACCCCAGCTGTACCTTCAAAATGATCACGATCAAAGGTGGATCACATCTACCAAGTTTTGTGGAAATCCAACGAACTTTCAAAATGGCATAATTTGCAATTAAACCTCAAATAACCTCCAGTGACCCCGACTTTACTTTGAAACTTCTCGGGAACCATGGTAGACCACATCCCCCAAGTTTTCGTGAAAATCCGAAAAACTTGAAAGATTCGCATAAATTATGCAAGTTAGACCACTTAATTAGCATATTTTAGGCTGAAAATCACTCAGTTCAGCTACCTGTCATCCAAGTCCTACATGCCAAACTACATCACTGTAGCACATACGGTTCTTGCGTAATCCGAGCTTAAACATAATGCCACATAAAAATGAGCTAATTACCCACTTAATGAATTTGCTGCCCAAAATCTAATCAGATCGTGTACACCCAACTCCGGTGCTACACACAAAATTCCATCATTAGTCGGCCTCACGGTTTGTGAGAAATCCTGCTAACGAGAAAGTGTGACACACACACACACACACACACACACACACACACACACACACATACACACACACACACGCGCACACACACACACACACAACACACACACACACACACACACACACCATAGTGACCACTATGTCTCTTCCTGAATTTCATTCAGGCGAGACAAAAACAGGGGAACCCGACCTTAGTGACATGACACAGGCGGTCGGACTGGGTATTTTCTCATTTTGAATACATTTTTACTACGGAACAACACACGAAAGGTTCACCTGAACAAAAATCTCCCTAATCAGCCGATAACGCCTGATCCCTAATCGCTGACCCTAACTAAGAATGCCATCAATTCTATACGATACACGGAGCCAATTTGTGAAAGAAAAGTTGTTTCAGAATAATGTAAAATTAAGCTGTCTATATAGACACTTCCTCAGTCAATACCCTCGATGCGGGAGAAAGCGATTACCAGATAGTTCTTCTGAGGTTTGAAGAAGAAAAAAAAACGGGGACCCTGATTATTCTCGCACAGAAACAGTTAGACCCTAGATGAAGCTTATCTTGTGAATAATTCACTTACCACGAGAAGATCCGATCAGATCGGAAGATAATTTCTTTTAGTCTCTTATGAAGTACTCAATGGTAGAATTAAGTAGAGGCATTTTGGCCGCTACTTCTTTGAATTCAGGTAAGGATGGAAACCGTGTTTTGATAATCTGCCTTAAGTAGGGCGTGTATTAAGAGTTTAGCATACGATTAAAAATCTCGTTGCGCCATGATTGTCACGGTGCTTCTAAATATTTCGGGACTGTTCGCAAGGAATGGAGTCCTCCGTTACGAACCGTTCGCATTGCATTTTTTTCAGTGATAGTATCGACATGGGCCGACCCTCGAACTGGCCACTTCAAATCAACTGTTTGAATTGCAACAATGATGTAATCTTAATCGGGAAGATGCCTCGTTTTCGATTAAATATGGACTTGAAATAGACATTCACCCGACAGGTTGGGTTATTGAGAGTCGTGCTCTGAAAAGATTTAATAATTTGGGAAATTTACAGTGAATGTCGATAAAGTAGTTGGTAAGTGTAATCAAGACTTAATGGGGACGCTCTTGCCCCCATTGTACCAGGCCCTGTATATGTATGTGACACCGTGGTAGTGAAGTGATCACTGTCGCAGCTGGGTATAATGCACAGAATGACATTTGGTCATTAGGTTGATTTGGAGCTGCATAAACCGTATATCCCGAGATCGCCGGCATCATCATAGGCCATAGCGCTGGGGAAATGTGTTAAACTATCGTTGAACTGCCCAACTGGACAATACTGCTCACATACACGAGCCATTTTTTCCATCGTTTCCCGTTTTCCCACTTCAAATGACTTTCGATGGCCCCATAATGCCTGTACTCCTTATGTTGGGACCAATAATGTAATCCCCACATCCAACAATGTTTTTTCCCCGACAAGTTTTGAAACTAGTTGCCAAGCTTGATCTCTGATGACTTCACAATGACCCCTGCCTTTGTCGGGACTAAATATATTCAATATCCAAGTTTCGATGAAGTGCCGAAAATCTCGCTAAACTTGCAATCACTAGCCTTCAATAACCGACGACCTCTCTTCGTCCTGACCTACCCTAAATTCCCCATTAGTTCCGCTAGGCAGGCAGGCAGAGACAGAGACGGCGGCAAAGATGCGGCGGCAATGCCAAAACCACGATAGAAAAGATAGGTGCCTCAAACGGCAAACATAGTATGTTGAGGGAGGGCAACTATGTGGTACTTAAACTGATTTAATATGGCAATCGGCTTAGCTCAGTTGTTATACTCCGTCGACCGACCTCTGACCTCTGACTCATTGTTGCCCTGTGCCTTTTGAGAGGGCGATTTATATCCATTGCTCCGTCCTACCAATTGGAATTGGGGGCGATTGAGGGACCCTGTGAGACAGTCAGAACAAAATAACATCGACTATACTCTTCGGGATTATCGGAGGTTTCTTCCTGGTTCTCATGACGGTGTTGTAGAAGTGCAGTTGTGTCGTACTGAGGTAATGTAGGGTTATATACATACAAGGTATTCTTAACATGCCTATTAACTTTTTGCCCGGGGGGGGGGGGGGTTTCCGTGCCCTTGAGGCGGTTGGGCTATAGGCCTACAGATGCCGACTGACGTCTGAACCCAATTGTCCCGGAAGTAACGCCACTGTCACGCTGCAAGGCGCATGCTCACTACCTGCTTTCACATAACCTTTATAGCCCACTATCAATTTCGAGGTCTTCTTCTTCATAGAAGAATAGCTCTGCAAAGCATGTACTTAGTTAGTTATGCAGTCGACTCCACTGTGTAGCCATGCACCTCTGGTTGTCAGAAAAGTGGAAGAGCGCCACCCGAAAATGTCACTTCGTGGTCACGTGGTAGGTTAACTCTCCTCCCAAGTCTGCAAGTAGGACGAAAGTTTGTTACACTTCCTATGAGGTATGGACTACCGAGGCTGCGTCGATGGTCGACTGTGCCTTCCTATCATCTAGAGAGCGACCTCTCTTTCACGATCTAAGGCGGCCCGCCGACCCCCGCTTTGTAATCGTAGTCGCCCACTAGCAGACTACCAGGCTCGGGTCCTCGTGGACAGGGATACGAGTCCTCGGGATCTCGACGAGTTAGACGAGGGTAAACCACGCATTGATCTATTAATGGCGCAATGGCACCTGCTATATTCACATAAGATACTGTAAACTACCTCCCCTTCCTTCAAGTGGAAGTGGCTATGTTTTTTGTTTGTTTTTTCTCCTTTTTTACTTCTTTCCCACTATAAGCAATCTCGTAATGCTATGTACGAATGGCGAGGCTATTAACGATGCTCAGATATCAAACCACTTTCCAGTCTAAACTATTGTTATCGCGTTTCTGTTGGAGAATGACCCGCAATTTGTTCGACATACTTCTCGAAATGATAAATGAACATCAATTTGTTTCGCAAATAAAGAAGGAGTCGCATTTCATTTTCGAACCAACAGATCAGGAGGATGATATGAGAACTACAGACCCTCACTGAATGATTGACACTGCAGATAACTGTGCATCTCGCCCTACAGGCTATTCGCACCTCTGGCTAACCTCGGGACGTCACAAGGTAGCTAATTGCCAGCAATAAATATTACATGTTACTATTATCAACCATAATTGATCGAACTTTTCTTCGAAACATAATTTCTTCACCTTCAATGACCGTCACTACTTCCAGACTGAAGGGACCGCAATTGGTACCACAATTGCGTGAAAATCATGAAAATATTTTCATGCATTACTCAGAGCACACACTCATCGATGAACCCCTTCAGCCCTTGCAGACCATTTCTGTGCTCGCTATATCGACGATATATTCATGGTGTAGGAGAAAGACGTACAAGAACTTCATGTTTTTGTCCTCTTGCTAATGACATTAACCTATCCGTGAAGTTCACTAATGATTATTCTGTCAAGCAAGTCCCCCTTCCTTGACGTTTTGGTGATGATCACGAGAGGCAATCGCTTCACATGAAATCCACTGATAGACACACCTATCTACATTTCGACAGATTTCCTATTGCCCCCCCCCCCCCCCTCTAAGTCCGATAGTGTTAAACAGTCAGCTCCTCAGATACGGTTGCATAGCCGATGTCACGTGACCAGAGTTCCGGTTCAGGTCCGATAACCACAAATCGAGCGTTAGGCAGAAGCTAGAAACCAAAATTTCCAGTGGCCTAACACTTCAATCTCCTCAACCACAGTGTATCGGATATCGATTTGTTATTCCTAATGGTAGTTTTAGGTCCACACAATAACATCAAACCGGACTTAAAGGACAACTGCAGGATGGTTTATACAGGGGCTAATTTAATAGCTGGATGAAAACTGAATGCGTCAGTTCAAACGGGAAGTTCATAGGACTTTCCGTTACTGAGTTATAGTCCTTTGAAGTTTGTGTATTGTGAAACATGTGTATTGCGCAGGATCGAAATGCATCCCATCATGTAATATTAAATGATGTCACATTTGAACAACCTGCAAGCATTTTTTGTTTCCTATTGAAATTCAAACATTAATTTCACTTCGAAAATCATTTAGTCTATGGGAGAGGATTGTTGTAGTGGGTTGGTAGATGTTCATGGTTACATTGGTGAGAGGAAGACAACGGAACTTCTGCTAAAGGTTGACTTATTCAACAAAATGAAACAATCAAATACATAACATAATTTCCTGTGTTGTGACGTCATGCGTTATTGCGCATTGGGATTCTCCCCCAATTTCTCTTTTCTGGCCCAAACTTAGAAGGCTAATACCTCCACATAGGAACATCGTATAAAAATGGGGTTTGGACCTATAGATACGGTTTTTCCATTCTCCACAATATAACCTCTGTTGTATCCAAGCCTGCAGTTGTCCTTTAACAAAGATATCTCATTCATGAGCACTCGAGTCAGACACTGCCCGGTAGTCTTTAGGGATATGATCATGTTTTCTAATTGATCCTGTAATTCAATTCTTCAGTTTTGATGAAAATCATATGCGAACACAAAACATATGCACAACAAACCCGTTAGACTGTTCGCAAAGTCTCTTCCTCCGTTCAGACGTTACTAACAGCAGAACAGTAAACTGGTTCAAATATCACTTAGATAGTAAAACGGCAACTGCCTTCCCCATATATCCCACTATCTATTCCCCTCCCGCGGTTTTGTGATGTAATCCTACGAACGTAGGGATAACAGGCAGTTATCAGGATTGGGTAATTTCTGTGAAGTCTAGCTCCGCATGCCTTAAAAAATAGCTTGTAAATAGATATCATCCATATATGCAACACAATGGTGTCCTCCAACTCGCAACTCAGAGAGTGCTTGTTAGGAGTTTCGTTGATGAAACTATAGGGGAATACGACCCATTAGGCAGACAAAGATATCGATACAAACAATTTCTTCGAAGGCGTCTTTGAGGTAGTTCGATCGCCTTTTCTCCTCAGTTAAGGGTGAAGTGCCGTGTGAACGTAAAGGTAATCTATAAGCCTGTCACTCCGAGAACCAAGTGGCAGGATGTTTCGTTGATAGTCGGAGAGTCGAACCAATATTCGAGGAACCCCACCATCCCACAGAGGTGGATTACATAAGCCAGACCTAC
Organism: Sclerodactyla briareus; assembly: GCA_026419785.1. Classification (NCBI taxonomy): domain Eukaryota; kingdom Metazoa; phylum Echinodermata; class Holothuroidea; order Dendrochirotida; family Sclerodactylidae; genus Sclerodactyla; species Sclerodactyla briareus. The sequence goes on along the minus strand of JAODTK010003344.1, from coordinate 112,530 downwards.
TTACTGGTGTGCAAAACGCGCGATAATAATCGGCTTTCGGCAGGTCGGGTTGCTGGATCTGAATGACAAAGAATTATTATCAACCTTCATATAATCCGGAACAATGTCAATGAATGAACTAACACGCGTATTGTTTTTATGGGAGATTATATGAAATAATCTTACATTGTACTAATCGGGTGATTATTTCGAACGTGACTTAGGTTTCCAAGAAAATACAATGCCATCCCAATTCACAATTGTTCCGGCCCAGAGGGAGATAATGAAATAGATTTCGAAATAACATTCTACTAATACCGGCTATCCGTTATTGAGAATACTGGACTCTGATTGGTCGATTGGCCAAGTCCAGCCATCAGTTATACCCAACCATAAACGAAGGATGTAGGGGTAACGAACATTCATACAGTTACTTGTTGTGCGGCATCATGTTGTGTGAACCACTAACGTATAATCGTTACTCTGTCGCTTATTGGAAATTTAGAGAATATTTTGAAATGTCAGTATCTACTAGGCTATATAGCAATATTTCTCGTTTTTCTTCATTTTGGGGACGTTCAATAGGGATGGAGACGTTCATCGTATCATGAACAGTCTCGACTAAAACATCCAGCTAGATTTAGCTGAACAATTAGTGAAGTCTCATATAGTCCATATACTTTACGCACGCTGGTTTGTAATATATTATACGCAATAAGACGACGGTCATCCCGGCGAACGAATTACTGCAAAGTGGTGGCGCACATGCACATTGCTTGCCTAAGTTTTATTTCGACGGCAGATAGAAGCGGACTTGCAACCCTCAGGACATAGCGGTAGGGTAGGGTTTCGAGAGCCCTAATTAATTAGGAGGCATTATTCTCAGGAATCAGGTGCACCATTCCTCAGTAACAATAAAGCAAGGAACAGTGTCCAGGAAGTAGGTCAACAGTACTTTTCGAGTAAACATTCCGAGTAAACTCTACAAGAAGACGAATTGTTACACACTCTATTTCTCTTCGACATGCTATATTGGGCTATGAGGCGGGGGGGGTAGCGGTAGGGCATATCAGATGCCAAATCCGTATCTGATTTCCAGGGTTGTCACTGTGCGCTTACAGTCCGGTCGAACGAATATTAAACACGGAGATCTGATATCACAACCATTTACACATGATATTAAACAAGGATGATTTTGGGGGCATAGTCGATTAGTTTGGAATCATCCAGATATTTGTTATGAAGGTTCGAACAGTGCCAACATCTGGCATTTAATCTCAACTTGTTTTTCGTACCCGCCTACCTGAAGTGAAGTTCCGCTTGCAGCCAGGTTAATGTGAACAAGGCGACAGTCGAACGAACTACAGGTTGCCTTGCTTATTAACGTCTTCTCTGCTACGGACATTGTGACTAGGCAGAATATGTGACATGATGGGCCAATCGAGTTTCATTACACATACAGACTGACAGACAAACAAGTACATGCGCGTAAAGTCCTACATACACTGACATTAAGCCAGTGAGTCATACAAAAAGAAAAATCTTTTCACTGAACTTAATGATTGAATAAATGAACAAGTCAAACCCTGGGGTCAGACATTTTATTCACATTGGCGAACTATGCAAGTCCTCCCCACCAGTCGCCTTGGATACCTGGTTACCCAACTTATTTGAAAAACAGTGTGAATTTTACATATTTTTGGATTATTTTGCGACCACTTTTGAAACGCATTCATATCGGAAGTGATCTTCCGCAAATAAACATCAATTACATATGGTTTCCTCTTAGAATAAACAGTTGTGTGAACTACTATAGTTCAAACGGTCGAGGCTGTCAGCGACGTTTCAATATCAAAAAGCACTTGTAATTTCCAGTCTAAACTAACAATACCTCGTTTCTGTTTGAAAATAAACCGTAATTTGTTTATATTTTTTCGAGATGCTCAAGGAATGAAGTCTATCAGTGACATTTTATTTTTTGATCAACAGACCAAGAAGATGGGGGAGGACGTGCTGACGTCTAAGGACCTTTAGACCTTTTGTAAATGTCACGGAAGGGTTAAAACTTTAATACCGAATAGGTGGGTAACATTTGAGTATAATATTGTGATAGGAGTGTGTATGTGCCGGTGTGTGTATGTGTCAGTGTGTGTGCGTGTATGTGTGCGTGAGAGAGAGAGAGAGGGGGGGGGGGGTGATGAAAAGTCAATAAATGTATGACCAAAGAGTGGGGAACACATGTCCCCCGTTACCGTTGCCCTGTTTCGCAAAGTTTAATGAAACAAGGTAAAATGTACACATTATAATGTCGGACTTTCATTCATTATATTTATTCTTTACTCAAAATTAAGTAATATGGAGTTCTTACTCCGCACAGCTGTTTTTTGTTTGTATTTGTTTCGATTGTAGGAAATATTTCATACGTCTATGAAAGGTTCCATAATATTTGATTTTACTCAATCGTAATGTTACAACAGGGGCAAGGGTTGGTCACGCCACCCTTCCATAACACTATATCTGGCAGTGGACCATATCGTAGAAACTGATCATACAGTCTTACATGTTCCAGTTCTTATACGTGCTTTGTCTTAGTGTCTCTGTATCGAAACTCGAAACGAAATTGTTTCCCCCAGTAAGATCCTAATACCCGAGTGGGAGATATAACTTTCGGATGATTCGGAATAGATGAGATATAATAACAACACCACAGAAATCCCCCTTTATACATGGGCTTGAAACCGCCTCAAATCAGTCATTCTTTACGTTCGTCGAGGGATAGTAACCTTGCCTAATGAGGACTATCGATGTAATTGAATATCTACTCGAGATTATAGGAAGTGATACGGGTACGGGGAGGGGCTAATGAAGCATGTGTCGCCCTCTACTAGGATTCATGATTAACTATTATTATGTAGGTCTACACGAATACCCGTGAATAATACCATCAGGATTGAATGACATTTTACACAAGGTACAGAACTTATCACTTATCAGTTTTCAGAATTAGATCAGTTTGGAACGGTCAATGTGCGATAGAGATTTAATGGGAAATTCCTTGCCATCTGGCAAGGAATTTGAATCCCGGCTCCCTTAGTGACTCAGGCAGTCAGGCGAAGGAAACAAAAGTCTCGTTAAATTTCGACTATGAAGTGCAGTGATATCATTCGTTCATTCCATAATATCACCTCGTAGTTTGTATAGCCCCATCACACACCGAGGAGAGACACAGTCGCTTTAAATTACATGTGGACGATTGAACGATTCAATCAAGATGCCCTATGCTGAAATAGCAGAATAAACGCATGTCTATAAAAAAGAAGTAGAACATGTGTGAAACTTTGAATAGGCCTACTCTATACTGGTGCTTTCTGGCCCATACGACCCATACGGCCGGGGTAAAACTTGACTACTGTTTTAATGTACTATCGTCAGTAGTTGCGGATCTTTCACTGGAATACACACTATAAGATGCCTTTATTTGTTATAATTGCGATGATCATACATGTATGATCACTTCTTTTTATTTTTTTCTGGCAAATGTGCTAGTTGCAACTGATGTGCACTGTGCCTGCAACTAACATTTTACATATACGCCCTATACGCCCGTAGAATGAATATAATATTAGGGTCAGTTGTGACAGTGGGAAGAATTGAAGAATCGAAAAAGCGCTCCCCAGCAAAAATTTGTTTAACATCAACAGTTATCAGCTACCAATATCACTCCACCCAAACTATGTACAAGTTACACAGTAGTTGTGTACAATCTGTATTATTTCCACGAACTGCATGTGTTCTTTCTATATCACAACTTAACACAATAATCGTGTGATGGTCTACATGTCCGTGAATAGGTGTGTTCGTCCATATAGCTACATGTAGTGTGAGTAGATTTTACACAAGTTCGTGTTTTCGCACACATGCTATACTACCACACATCTAAACATGAATCTCTAAATCATGTAGGTGTACAACAGTACACTTCACCAGGTGTATGTTGCATCACCTGTGCATTCACGCATATAGCCTACCCGACAATCTGTAACTTTACCATGTTGGTAGAAACAATGGAAAGATGTGTAATTTATTCCAGCTAATCAGATAACAGCAGTTTCAGTCAAAAGTCTATATTGACACGATAATTCTGTCATCATACTGGGAAAATGTTGTGTTTTTTCTCGTCAGGAATATTTAGATTAGGGTAACAGAGTTAGATTCAGATTGGGGTGAAATTTAAAGCAAAATAGCAATAAAATATATAATCTAATATTGAGGGCAGACATATGTATATAATAAGCAATTTACGTTTTGTCAATGATTCTAGTTACCTATGATGCGATGAAAACAGAACTATTTTTCCCCGGCTGCAATCCGCGACTCCATATTCAGAGTAAGTCCATGGAGTATATATCGTCAGAGAGTAACGCCAATGGCGCAAGTTGGGATCTCGACGTACACTCTTTCGCAATAAAACGCATAAAATATTGGTATATCACTGGTTACACAACGGCTTTGTGACAATTATACAACACTTGTGTAAAACGTGTCAACAGAACATCGTGTCATTTCTACACAACGCAGGATGGGTGGGTTATCTACACGCGGTAGTGTCACCTTCCACACAAGTTGTGTAACCATTTCAGTCGCCTCTTAGTTTAGACAGAGAACACACTCATACCCCCTCCCCCTCCCCCGTCAACAGACAGCATATCGAAATCGACATTCAAGTGGATGCTCGTCAATCTGGGTTAAGTGGATTAAATCTTATTAGATAAGATTTCACGAATCAAGTTATACCCCTTCAGTTTACTAACGGAGCTCGCAACCTTTTACAGTTCATAGGGACAAGTTCATTTCCTCTACATTGTGTAAATAGTGCACTACACACATGATTGTAGGGTCAAGTGGACTGCATCGGAAGAGCAAAAGTCAGAAACGGACGACGCATGTAAATCGTCAAGAAGAGACAGGGCAATCAGCGTATAGTACAATATATCCAGAAGGCAAACATCTCGGGGATTAGTTTAAATAAACATTCACGGTCTTCAAACATTTTTAAATCTCGACGATCCGATGAGAGATAGGAAAACAGAATATTCACGACGGACCCGTTTGGAAAGACCTCGAGGGAAGCAAGAGAGCGTGATAATAATGTAACGGACTGATAAAGTGATAATAAATTGAATTGATTGCGCTAATCCCCAGACGACGAAGCGCATAGTGGGGACGGGGGGGGGTACCGATAGTAATTAGAAATTATACTTTGCCGATGGGTTTGGTTATGCCTGTTATAAATTGTTACGGCGGATGGGCCTAAGAGGAAGTTGTTCCCCTCCTCACTGCTATGGTGAAGGGGTACAAGGGAGGGTGTTCCTCTCCCTCGCTGCTATGGTGGAGACATTTAGGTGGAGGTGTTCCCCTCCCTCGTTGCTATGGTGGAGACATTTGGGTGGAGGTGTTCCCCTCCCTCGCTGCTATGGTGGAGATATTTAGGTGGAGGTGTTCCCCTCCTCGCTGCTATGGTGAAGAGGTTTAGGTGGAGGTGTTTAGGTGGTGGTGTTTCACCCCCCCCCCATTCTGCTATGGTGGAGACATTTGGGTGGAGGTGTTTCCCTCCCTCGCTGCTAAGGTGGAGAGGTTTAGGCGGAGGGTTTAGGTGGAGGTATTTACCTCCCTCGCTGCTATGGTGGAGATATTTAGGTAGTGTTTCCCTCCCTCGCTGCTATGGGTGGGGGGGGGGGGTTGAGTGGAGGTGTTCCCCTCCCTCGCTGCTATGGTGGAGGGGTTTAGGTGGAGGTGTTTCACCTCCCATCTGCTATGGTGGGGGGGGGGGGGTTGAGTGGAGGTGTTCCCCTTCCTCGCCGCTATGGTGGAGGGGTTTAGGTGGAGGTGTTCCCCTCCTCACTGCTATGGTGGAGGGTTTAGATGGAGGGCTGAACTCAGCTACACTAATGTCCGATCATAATTGCCAGGTAATTCAATTATCGCCCTTCAACGACAAGAACTTTCATAATACGCCTGCTGTACCACGGCTTTTAACTTGTGCAATACTCGGATTGCGGCGCAGGTGTCCAGTTAACTGAAGGGTGTAATTACGAATATTTTAGTACAAATAAAACATGATCCGCAGGGGAAATGTTCAAACCTCTCTTTTGAAGGACTACACGCAATATCGATTTTGACCTGACACTGCATGCAGTGCAAACATTCTAATGCAACTAACTGACATATTTGACGCGTTCATACCTAGTTTACGCGCGAACCCTTCAATAAATTGTCTCCACTTTCCCAATTTCCAGTACCGACACTCGAGTCAAATAATATGGGTGATTTGTGAATGACTTACATTTATGGCATAACCGCAGGAGAATGAGGTTCCGCGAAATTTCTGAAAATCCATTGGAGTAATATATGAGGTGTGAAAAGTGACAACCCTGGCCTATGATGTCGCGATGTGTCGCAATGTGCGTTTATTCTGACGCAATGCACTCCGTTATCCTACGAGGGAACTAATCCACTGACACCTCTCCGAGAGCATTTTTTGTTTTTAGTATTTAGTAGTCGAATAAACATCACAATGTTCCTCTATTGATCTATGGGTAGTGGCAGACTGTGGCAGCTTAATGTCATGTATGTGTAATCTCCAAATGAGGTATAGCCTATCCGCTATATTAGAAGAAAACCCCCCATCCAGCATATTGGGCGCGTTTTATAGGGCTATATATGTCCGACGTTCGATTCCAGAATTTTTTTTTAACAAACCCCACCTGGCAGGTTTGATTAGATTGGTAGTTATAAAAGATGGCGACTCTGATAGTGTGTCATACTGCATCCCACAGCCGCACCCCAATACATGGTCAGGCATGTGTGAGTCATTGTTTGATACAAATTGACTCTCATGGTGCGTCGCTCTCCTGAATAGTCAGTCACAAAGCTGACTCTAAAAATGAATGTTGGAATTAAAGCAAGGCTCGGGGTGTAAATTTCTACTTTGTGATTATCTAAGGAGATTTTGTTCTAAAAATCTGCCAACCCTGGTGAAAATTAAACAAAGCCAAACTGACATCTGAACAATTTTCCATGAAGACCAATTCACATTCAGGTAATTACAGGTGAATAAGCACAAACTGTGCGTGCTTAAGACTGTTGTGAGACGCACCCTTGGCTTTTGTCCGCTCTACCTAGTATATACGGTATATACAGGTTCGAAAGAATGCACCATTACCTACCCTACTGACCTATCTACATTCACTTTCGATGACGGCGTCCTCCAAGGCTCCAGACTCTATTTAGTCCAATTAAATATATTGTAGGTTACAAATTTCTCTCTCACTGTCTTACGTGCGTTTGGAAAGACATGAAAGAACGGCGAAGGTATACGAGGTGCTCCTCAGGCTCAGACTTGCCCGAAAGATGGGCTGTTTTCTAGGCCTAAACACATGAACTGCAACAGAATTCGGGTAACTTGCTGTAGTTCGAGAAATTAATATTCTGCCAACAGATCGGAAGTGCCCATATACGGTGAACAATCCATCTATAGGCCTACTAAAACTCCAGCTCCAAGCCCAGACGACTTATATGACTGAAATTGTAAATCTCTGCCCAGTTTGACTACCAGTGCGGAATTATGACGGTGAACAATCGGGCGCGTATATCGCCCAATCGACTAATCGACTGATGAATAACCTCAATACTCTCCCCGCTCTCGAGGCGGTTTGTGTGGGTATTTAGGGATGCCTAGTAATAGGGATCCCTACCCCTCGGAACCAAGCGCTTCCCAGCTGCAAACAGTGTCAAAAAGTATAACTTATAACAATGGATTTCCTCTAAGAACATTTAAACTGTATAGTGCATGACGCGGGAAGACCAATGTATGCGCATATATAACGTTATGATGTTTTTCGCCTATATGATAATTTTGTCAGTGCTGGGGAGGCATAAACTCCTTTTGCGTTTATCACTGGAAAGAATACGTTTGTTGGCTTGGCCTTTGACGTTTTGACCGTCCTGCAAATGTCAGTATAGGTGGAGGTCAACAAGCTCATTTCAAAACACCAACTAATTTAATCAAATATTCTGACATCATGTTATACCCTTTTACCGGTTTGACCTTCCACAACCAACTCACCAAAGAGTCAATAACTGCAGGTTGTGTTATTAACCTTACTGCTCGTCTCTACAAGATGGACCCAGGAGATCACAGAAACGAGAAAAAGAGTGGAGTAGCTTGTTGCTAATGTGAGCATTTCACTTTGACAAACCAAAGATTCCATTATGCAGATAAGACATTCCTCTTGAGAATTTAGCTATAGATATTTATGAAATATCCAATAAGTGACCCTTGATGACTTCTGATGATATGACGGTTTCTGTGAGAAATGAGTCCCTCGATGGCATGCACCGGCTCAAAACATCAGACATATCGCACTGAAAATCGCATTATTTGACAGCTTTCTGACCATGAGTGACCTTCGTTGATCTTTGATGATATGGCGGTAACTACGGAAAACGTTACCCCCAATAATAACATGCACCGTGTCCCACATTATCGGCCATACGGCAGACAGTCACTTGGAGTTGGTAGTAAATTCTTGTTATATATCGGCTGATTGGGAAAGAATTTCTCATCATTTGGCAGTTATTTGTCAGGTCTTTAGTGACATTAAATGACTTTCGAAGATATGGCGGTTTCATAAAAAAAATGTTATCATCGAGGACATGTACTGTGTCCCAAAATATCGGCCATATCATTATCACACACAGTCACTGGAGGTAGGTAGTAACGTAATGTCTATTGGCTGAATGGAGAATGAAAACGTATCGCTTCTCAAAGTAAATCTTCTACGGATTAGAGGCAAAGTCCAGCCAAGTTAATACTCCTCTTGGTGTTATAATGTTAGAGAGAGAGAATAAAAAATCATTCAAATATCACTTTGTTTCAGGTTCATAGCATGTTCGGTTGGAAAGATGTGTCGTCCTCGAATTTCATATAATTTGGTAATTTGGGCAAACTGGATACCTTTTTATGATGTCATATCTACCAATTATAAGGGAAAAGTTAAGACACATTTCTTAGCCCTTTCTTCAAAATTTATAGATATGACGTCATCAAATGTTGCCAATTTGCAAAGTTGCCAACTCGGCAGTGATAAACTAATCATCTTTAAAAATGCGTAACTTATAACCGAACATGCTATAGACATGAAACAAAGTTTGATTGGCATGATTTTCAATGCACAATCATATGACATCTGTTTAATATTTTCGGCTAGACTTACCCTTCGAAGTTAATACGAGTTTATCTGTAGATACAGAAGGTAATGGGACTTGATACTGGCTGACTCATGATACCTGAACTACGCCTACGAGAATGTTTCCAAACACACTGCTGCCAACTGCAAACTGACAAACGCAACGTTGTCCTGACGGGGTTTCACAGACAAAACATCAATTCTATTTTGTAATTTTAAACCCTCTGCCTTACCGGGTTCGGTGGGAATTATTTCGGTTGTAACGATGTCCTCCGAATCCATAAAAACAAACATGGCGGGTCCTAAGAGTTATTTTGAAGCATGTTATTGCGAATGTTATCAGGATATTGTTCATCACTGACACGGAGAGTATGTTGGGTAAGAAGCATGGACTGATACACAGGCATATCGTCAACATACTTTATCAATCGATCACCGGGGAGAATGTTACAATTTTACCCCATATTGACTATTGTTTCCCAGTGTGGTCAACAGCATCTGACAAATTAAAGGGAAATTCCAGCCAAAAATATTTAAATGTCATATGATTGTGCATGAAAAATCATGCCAATCAAACTTTGTTTCAGGTTCATAGCATGTTCGGTTATAAAGGTATGAATTTTCAGATTAACGAATAATCACTGCTAATTTGGCAATTTTGAAAATTGGCAACATTTGATAACGTCATATCTACCAATTTGAGAGAAAATGTTAAGAAGTATGTCTTTCCCATTATGATTGGTAGATATGACATCACAAAAAGGTTGCCAGTTTGCCGAAAACAGCAAATTATATGAAATTTGAGGAAGCCATATCTTCCCAACGGAACATGCTATGAACTTGGAACAAGTGATATTTAAATGATTTTTCATTCTCTTTAACATTGCAACACTAAGAAGAAGAATAATTTGGCTGGAATTTCCCTTTAATATATCATGTTCAAATTTTGAAAAACAGGGCAGCTTGGTTGGTTCTGGTTGAGGGGTACGGGATATGCATGTTGTCGATTTTTATTAAGAATTACATTGGCCAGCTGTCCTGGCTGTCCGTCAACGCGCTAGTTATTTCAGAAGTATACTTATGTATAATCGCTTTCACGGTCTGGCTCCAGAATACTTGGCAACTAACACTCCAGAGAAATTGTCATACTTATCGTACTATAGGTCGAGCTGCTCAAACAATATCATCCTTCACCTCGTTAAGACTGAAAAATGGAGAAAGATCATCCCATTTCTCTGGAACGAGATCGTGGAATAGTACATCGTCACATCTTGAATACTCATTTAAACGCGAATTTTAAAAAAGAAGAAGGTATGATTGACACGGAGAATGTGAGGTCAGGAGAATTGAATCGGATCGGATCGGATTAGCTCGGTTGGTATTATCATTATTATTATTATTATTATTATTATTATATTATTATTATTATTATTATTTATTATTATTATTATTATTATTATTATTATTATTATCCCCTTAGGGTGCACAATTCCTGGGTTTTTCTCCAAATAAAAACGAGATTTCGAGAAGAAACTTGTTTTTGGTGTCCATTTTAGGTACGAGTTCACTTCACAGTTGCAGTATTCGAGCACTTCAAAGACTTTTCCAAACACTTTATTGACCTATTTTGACTGTATGCGTTCTGTAGTGCGTGCACTTTGTTGAATTTCTGAATGCACAGTGTTCGTGGGCTGAACATGAAGGCTGCGATCAAGATCATCATTCAAACGTGTTAAAACTGTAAACAGGTGTTGTCAAAATACTAGTGTTCAGAAAAGTGTTAATTCCAGATACTGTACCTTTTAATTAGTGTCTGTATTTTAATTCGGATTCGAGAGAGTAGACTCATCTCTGTTCCATCCATTTCGATAGCCTGTCGTACATCAGGTATTTCCTCCCCAGTTGGGCGAAGATAATAAAACCAGTAAATGTAATATCAACGAAAGCTAAGTGACATTTTCCAATCAAAAATCCAGTGCGTTGGGGATGTCGATTTGGCGATGTCGTGTTAATGTTACACGTATAGTTGCTTGAGTCCGGTATACAATATATACCCCGTAGATTACCTGTCTACGGAACGCAACTCGGCCTGACTCCCTGAGGATGAGTAACCTCTGAAGCATATCCGATACTGTGATAGGATAGCGGTATTATCAGGCCTAAGTTTACATAGGCTCAAGGCTAGAGATGAGGGCTAGCTGAAGGGTTAGTATTGTGATAGAATCGCGTGTGATATTTAGTAAAAAAGCTATATGAAATTGACCACATCGACTGAGAATAGTCCATCGGTGAATGACCGCGCAGTCACAAAGCCGCGGGCGGGTCAGCTTCTTGGCGCGAAAACTAACGGAGGCTATGGCGTTCATTCACAAATTAATTAAATATAGCCTTGACTGCTACTGCTGAACATCGAACGTACATGATTACACAGACTATCGCAAATTGATGCAATAAATTTACCCTACGAACACATTGCTAGCAGTCATTGTTGCATATTAATTATGCCAATTAGCCTAGCGTTAACCTGCCTGTTTCAGTGCGATTAACGGAACAGGCTAGTAATTATATTGTACTGGCCTGTAGCCTACTTTCCACGTCGGAACATACTATAAAGTTGTGTCTGATTTGTCACTAATATTACCAGTCGTTGGTTTAGCTCGGGCAAGATATAAACAACTATCGCGTTCCGTCTACCAACATGGAATTTATTCCTGTATCGAATTACCTGGGCGAATAACACACTGAAGGTCCTCTCTGTTTGGCCTAAATTCTGCCTAAGGGATTACCTACCTTTTGAGCATCAAAAGAATTAAGCTGTCAGCCGTGACTGTAACTGTGGAAGGAGGATGGATCTTGGTTCAAGTAAAATACTTGCAATTTGTTGTGGACCAATTCAGCAGTGCCCTGGCAATGAGGTGTAATTTGCGTTTCCAACTTCCGCCCACCGATGCTAAATTGAATTTTCTTCTCAACCTCGTCAGAATGATGGCATTGTTCGACTCACACACAGGAGAGAATTAACAAAACAGAGAATTGGTATTGTGAGCTACATTCTTACAATAACTACTATTCTTCCACTGTTCCAGAAGTCTAAGGAATGTGCACTCGGAGCAGGCCTACTGAACTTCATCTAGTACTACAAGTAGTAGGCCTAGTAGAGGAATAGTGCTACCCTGCTATTGCCGCCCGCCGCTGAAACGAAACCCGAATTTAGGTGATAAACAGGGGCATTAGCGGGCTGGCTATGACAAACAATGACACACTTGAATTACTTGACACAGACCTCTATATACAGATAGAAGGACGGGGATAGGTGCTGCACTTGAACCCTAAGCTCCATCTTTGCTGGAAAGTCGCACATATGAAATCCATCAACTGGGAATTATCTGCGCTAGGAAAACACTGATAAATCGCGAGAGAATGGAGGGACAGGTAGGAATGAACATTGCCCTTTCACGTGACCACAAATTACGGGCGATTTCTTCTAGTTTGTCCCACTGATCTGGTGGTATCACTCGCGATTTGAATATACATTATGGATAATGTAATCGTTTCGTAATCTTCTTTATTCTCGATTGACTTGCGCTACAATGATTTGACCGACGCCGAGGCTGACCATGAAATGACGTGATTATCGTTACAACTTTGAATAAAAAAAAATTCTAACCTATAGTTTATGGTTTATGATTGACATTTCACAACACCACCTAAAAATTCCGAAGACCGATCCACTACCCTAACTAAAATGCATAATCCATGTCACTTTCTGCACGCTTAGAAGTGGTAGACGTCGAAAATGCTGTAAGTATGAAAATACCCTATAGGCACGCACCATCTTGCCTGAATCACAACGAGATATATGAGCACTGCTGATGTTTCCTCTCCGAAGAGTTGTATTGTAAAGGAAGTGAGTGATGGTCCACTCCAGCTGGTAGAGTCCTCTTAGCTCTCTGGGCTGTAATGCCGGGTGACGGTGCGACTGCCTGTACCTTTTGGATAGGGAATAACACTACGGTCTGCGTCCCATCGATTAAAACATTCTCAGGTGGCACTAAAAATATTAACAACTGTGCTGATGTGAGTTTCTCGTCTGCCTCTATCACAGTAAGAGTGAAAACTTACATCATCAGCGATGCAGTGTTAACGGTGCATCCATCCAGTTTAGTTGCGCATAATCCATAACCGAGGCGTTTATATATACCCCAGCATACGTATCCCATGCACGCGTGGGGCTGACCTTGAATTTTTTACCCCTGCGTTTGGGAAGCTCGAAACCAGAAAGTCCATGCTTGAGCTGAGCTCTGCTCGGTGTACTGCATTGAGTTTAAACGAATGTAAACGCCAGGATATATACTTCAAGCCCGGTAATTTGGGGTGGACCCGACAGTTAAGGCTCAGCGACCAGTACAGGCGATCCCCAGGGGAACAATCTATACTGCTAAACGACCTTTCCGGCCAAGGATTCTTTTCGATTAGTCATCTGAATCGAAATAGCTTATCGTCTATTTCGAATATTGCATTATTTACACATGCCTCGGTGGGGGTGAATTGTTACAGTTCATTTCGTCAAGGTCCAGACCTGGATTGATAGGTTATACTAGTCAGATAACGTCTAGTGTGCACTTGTCAAATGTATGTATGTCGCACCCTCTACAACGTCTACCCACGATGTGTCATTGCCTGATAGGTACGTCTTGGTAATTCATGTGATCCCGATGCCCTCTACAATCACTCCATTGACTGGCCTTGACCATGAACACCAATGACTGATGTTGCCAGGGTGGGTGGTGCGTCATAACCTTGCGAAGTGTATAAGGCGGGATTCCATATATACGTATGCGTTGCGTATGTAAAACATCGCCAATTTACGTGAACGGAGCTGGGCTAGTGTTGATTATGTTCTACTTAGTTTGCAAAGTAAGATATTGGTTCCAAGCCAAAAAATCATAAATGACGGCACATCCTGCTGTAGGCAAAATGACACATGTACCAATGCTTATTCGATCGCGTATTACCGCGAATGAATTCTATGTATATCTTCCTAAAAATTCAGTAACACTATAATTGCATGGCTGCTGCCTTGTAATGGTCCTTTTCGCATACCTTTGATAGTGTTTTCTCTCTTCAGAACAAACGTTTTCGTTTTCGTAAATTGTGACTTTCACATCCAGCCGGTTACGCATACCAATCTATGGAATCCCGCCTAAGGCATGGATGATGAGCGGATGCGGCGTGCGGTAGATTTTATAAAAGATGGAATGTACAAAGATAGACTATTTTCAAGAAAAGGAGAAACTGTATGATACTGCGGAGAGACATTATTTAACAGTTTATCCTATGGCGTCCATAGAAGCATATTCATGGAATCAATCAGCTGCGATCCGTCGCAACGACGCGCATCGGTATCGTAGTGTTATTTTTTTTTTTTTTTTTTTTTTTTTTTTTTTAAGGGAAACAATTGATCATTTTTCGGGGGGTTGCATTTACACGTCTAGTTTTATTTTGAACGTCGATTTTTGCTGTTAAAGAAACAGTTTTTTCTTCTCAAGGCGCAATTATATTTTGCGATGGGGATTGCTATCAATCCTTACAATTTTTTTTTTTTTTAAACCTTGCATATGAAAAAGTTTATTTCTGACTGTAATTGGAAGCGATTAAGCCGTGTTAAATGATTCCTTTCACACGTTCACGTTCGCTCTTAAGGTTGAAGAGAATAAGAAGAAGATTACGAAAATTGTGTGAATTACCAATGAGTTGAAAAGAGATTCAGTAACATGCGAATCAGGTTTCACTGATATGTTGTTGTTTTTCAATTTGTTGTCCTATGTGACTATGTATTTCCTTGCAAGATTGCTTCAATAAATGGAGATTTTTTTTAAATTTATTTATTTTATATTTTTTATGTATTTATTTATTTAGTTATGTATTTATTTATTATTTATTTATTTATTGTATCCTTAGGCGAACAAATGATCCGAACTATTCGAGCCCGACAAAGCAAATGTTTTGACGGTAGCTTAATGTGGGGGTGTGGGGGGCTCAGTCCATCCTGGGAGTTAGAACTCATATCAGTTGTAATCCTGCTTCCAATTAGTAGCGCACTCAACTCCATGAATTATAACTACTGGCAATGCTGCCGAGGTGTATGTTTGTCATGAGAACCTTCGAAGTATCACCTCATACTATTTAACCTAACTAGTGTTTTTCAGTTTGTTGTAGCTCGATCCTCCACACAATGTTTAATTACGGTCCATGAATCGCAAACACCCAATGCCAGTACTCTTATTGCGTACCCATGCAATCTGCCATAATCCATAATGCCGCCTCAATAGCGCTGAACCACGACTGACTAAGACGATGCCCTGGCATCAAACTTTCTTGCAGAGCGAAGAGCGATACTCCTGATATATTGACAGGAATTTTGTGATTTTTTTATCTAAGGAGATAATCGTTGGGACCACTCCGGGAAGGAAGGCCAACACCCTTATACCGCCATGGCCGTATTGACCATTGCCAGTACTTGTGGTGGGATGACCTCGCCAACAGATCCCAAAATAACCCCCACCTATATGGCTGAACATAAGAGGTGGTAGCCAGTTAAAACCACCTGCAAATGAGGGCCAATCCCTTGCTACATTATTGACCCGTGCCAGCAGATGCATTGTAACTTTGACTGTGGACTGCAGTGGAAAAAAGACGTGACCCACCCTTACGGCTGGCCCGTGATACCCCAACAACTGAAACAAGGGAACCAGTTCAAATTAACCACTTGCAAATGAAAGGACATGCGTCTGCTATGTAAGCATAATGCGAGTAAGTAATTCAGTCTATTGGCTGACCCACCCTTCCGCCCTGCACGTTAGACCCCAAAAGGATCACACTATTTTCCATGAGTAAGTGTTCCCAGCCGAGGGAATGCTATTTTCCCGTTCTAATCCCCAAATCTGCTCCGTGCGTCCTGGCAACAATCAACAAATCTTACAAACTTGTTGATAATTGTTTTATTTATAACAGTACCCAATCAACATTAGTGACTGTTCGCTTCATATTAACTATTTTATCCAGAAGTCGGCATAATCAATGAATAATGATAAATAGAAACAGATTGCTTTTCAAATTATCGTTTTTGGCCGAGGACAATCTGATATTGGAACTGTTGTTTTCAGCCATCCCAAACCCATGCTGCATCCAGATCCCCGTCCGATGTTGGTCTTTAGATCTTCCTCTTGGGTCAGAAGCCCATCCAATTTACTATTCTTGTTTTGTGTTATAATGTTGCAGAGAATGAAATCCATTCAAATATCACTCTGTTCCAGGTTTTTAGCATGTTGGTTGGGAAGATAGGCTTCCTCAAATTTCATATGAATTTTGGATTTGGCAACTGCACCCTTTTATGATTTCATGTCTACCAATTATAAGGGATAAGTTAAGACATATTTCCTCAATTTTCTTCAGGACTGGTAGATATGACGTCATT
Organism: Sclerodactyla briareus; assembly: GCA_026419785.1. NCBI lineage: Eukaryota > Metazoa > Echinodermata > Holothuroidea > Dendrochirotida > Sclerodactylidae > Sclerodactyla > Sclerodactyla briareus. The sequence goes on along the minus strand of JAODTK010003344.1, from coordinate 95,826 downwards.
AAATGTTACCGATTCGCAGAATTGCCAACTTAGCATGATAAATTAATGATCTTTAAAAATTTGTAACTTTTACAAGCGAACATGCTATGAACATGGACCCAAGTTTGATTGGCATGATTGCATGCACAATATATGGACATGCCATTTTTCTGGTTGGAATTGTCCTTTAAAGGACAATTCCACCGTACTGTTCCTATGCATTACTATGTGGTATTTGCATGGTAGCGGACAAGACAAAACAGTAGATATAGTAGACCTTTCTTTGTTTGGCCTCCGAGGAATTATACCAGTGGAAAATGACAGAATGACGATATACATGGTAAGTGATAATGTTGCCAAAAGAGGGTTCTAACGTAAAATCAAAAACCGGATAAGGGAACTCTGCAACATCGCTTGGCGTAGCCAGTCTCCGGGGTCTTAGTGACTGGAAAAGAATGCCTGAAATTGCCAACACCAATTGAAAATGTCTGCTCGCGAGAGTCTGTGCAAATAACGGTCCGAGAGGCAAACGCGAAACAACACATGCGATGAATTTAAATTTTCAAAATGTGTGGTAAGATTTATTAGGTAGGTCAGGGTAAGCTCACTTCAGGGAATCAAATGTCGTCTTTGAACCTACTTTATATTTCTAAAATTAGAACTCGTTTGAGAAGAAAATGAATGTCTACATTCGGTGTATAGTTGGAGGAATTTCCCACAGTAAGAATAATACTTTGAACCGTATAAAACCTCCAGTCAGTTATATGCCCCCGCCCCCCCCCCCCCCCCCCCCCCCCCTCTCAGTGTACCAACCGATTTAATTTGATTTAATCACGTTAATAAGTTGTCCTTGTGCACTGTATGCTTCAGGATGTTAAACAAATCCCTCTTAAGAGACGACTGTTTGGCGGGCTTCAGAAAATTAATCCCGGCTTTCAAGTTCGAGTGGACTGGGATTTAACTGATTCAAGACATATCTGTAAGTCCTGTGATAATATTGAGTTACGCGTCAGTCCCTCAAGATTTCGAAGATTTGTAATTACCTCACTTGCGGAATAATTCCTTATATACATGCACACATTTCAAACGGACGAAGCCTTTAACACAGAAACAAAGTTCGAATGATGCATGCACGAGGTGTATATAGCAGGAATAGCCGCGGCGATCTCGGGGAGGGGGGGGGGGAGGGAGAGGGGTGGTTGGACGCGCCCCCCCCCCCTCAACATCGGCGAATCGCCCATTGACTTCGATTTCATATGCAGGAACTAATGGGAGATTGCGTCATTTCTCCCTAATATAGAACTAATAGAAAATAGAACGGGTAGCTGCCCCTAGATACTGCCTGTGCAATACGTACCGCTTCCAAAAAAAATCATATAGTTAAACCACGCTATGACATAAAACTGGTGGTACCAACAGTTCATCAGCACCCAAGACGAGCAGGGGGAGGGGGGGGGGGGGGCTCTAGGGGGGTCTGCTACCTCGATGGCGTCACGAGGATGCACACCGTTCAGGGAGCCCTGTACAGCTAGGCCTATATATTCAGAATTTGTCCAGGATAGCAGTTTATCTCCTATAGTCAAGACGAGTTGGATAGTATGATGCCTAGATCCAAATCTTTCAAAACGGTTATATTACTGGTAGGGATAGACTCCACCGAGCTTCACGGGGTGTGTTCGTTGTTTAATCCGCCAGTGACCTGGTTCCAGGAATCTGAGCCCGATACCTGAAATAAGAGGCGCGTTCCTCGTAGGACCCTCGAACGTTACACTGACCAGCTCATGGCTACCGGAAATCTGTTACATCTATCAGCGAAGCACTGGCGCCCATGGTTATTAGTGGACAGTACCCACAGATTATCTCAGGAGGTAGATATTCTCTGGACGCGGGTCGGCGGTTTTCGTACGATCAAAGCAGTTGAACAATCGGATGAAGCGATTTTGTCTGCACCCTAGTTGATGTGATCGCGGACAATTAAACCTCGGGCACGTATCAGGATAACGAAAAATAACCGTGTCTTTATTCCACCATTTTTACCTGAAAAATATGTTCAATACTGGTTATTTATTTGTGACCACAATTGTGGTTCTCTCTCATCCATAAACCGAAGCATTTAGGGAGACCCCCTTGTCCCCTGTGCGTCCGGACTGCATTAAAAAAATGCGTCGAATTTAAACTGCGTTAAAGTTATGCATCAGTAGTATATGAAGCAGACTACTGCGCGTTGTTTTTTTTCTTCCGATTTTTCGATCAGAGGAGACGAAGTATTGTATCTCTGCCTAAAATTCACAGTCGTTCACCCTATTTGTTGCAGTTCCTTCTCTAAACGTTTATCCCCACCAGTGGAGAAGAAGAAAACGGCACCCCTTATGGTTTCGAAAATCTCTTGGAGGTATAGATGTCAATTGCATGACACACCCAATATCGTCAGTCAACCGAGGTCATTGTCGAATCGGGTGGTCATTTCACTCGATTTTTACTAGACGTGAAATGTAAAAAAATATTGCAAAAGCTGTATGGCCAATTGGTGGTTCATTTGCAAAGAATTGTAGGTCATCCAAGTGTTTATGAATCGATTTATATATAGGAAAGTAGACCCGTCTTTGACAATCGCTCACTATGCCCGTGGGGGAGAGGGGGTGCGTCTTTAAAAGGCCAAGTGCGAATAAGACGTTTCTTGTACGTAATTTACATCCCGTATACAGTACCACCAGATAATCAAAGACACACTCATTTCCCATCTATCATACTATAGGTCAATATAGTGTTGGGCGGGCAAGGGTCGGGCAGTGACTAGACGTTACGATTAACCAGGGGGTAGCCAATGTAGGCACTTTAACATGCCGATAGCCGTGAGGAAACTCGATCTGACAGAACCTCTATGTCACCGAATGACCATGATTGTTCCATATTACCAATCATCCGGGCATTTCACCCGTCGTATTAATCGCTTGTATACTATTCCCTGTAATGCTTGCAGATGGCTGCTTATGCGGGCAACAACTCCCCTTGTCGCCCGTTGCCATTTTTTTGGGCCGTTTGGTTTTATCGTAAAGTAAAGGACCTTTTTGAACAACATCATGACGCGGGCTTCAGTCAACTATGGCGGCTACATCATTGGATGGCTATCAACTGGCGAGAAAGCAACGACCACGTTCACATGACTTCACGAGAAAATCGCTCTCCCTTATTATCGGTTTCGCGGACCCTTGTTCATTTTCGGTCTCATATAGACCCATCGTCCGGATCCCCTCGACCGTCCGTCTCGTGGACCTTCGATCTCGCGGACCCTCGGTTTCGTGGATCTTCAGTATCGTGGGCTCACTGGGCTGCTCCCTGATCGATGATATGACAATCCAAAATTATAGTGTGATAAACCGTGAGCCGGTTATTCGGTCGATATTCTTATGAAAAGAAAACCAAACCGTTCATAATTCGCCAGGTGGAGCGAGACGATATATTGCCCTCAGGAATGTACCGAATGTATAACAAGCTACATGACATAATACAACTCGTTACCTCAGCAGTAGAAGTGATTTCCCATGCCTTTCACGTCCCTTACCTAAACTTTGAAACCTATATCCAGGCCTGTCATAGTTTAGTTTAGTAGGAAAGGGTTCGAAAAAGTGAAACAAATCTCCCACAATTCCTGAAAAACAAGTCAAGTATGTGCAATGTTATGTAAATCGTGTTATTTTAAATTTGATAGGATGAAAAACTGCAGGGGATGCATGAGTTTGAGACTGAGACTATTTTAAACCCTGGATATGCTCGATTTAGATTTAGAACTACTTTTCAAGAAACGGATCCATGAGTAATATGACCGAAAGACCTACCGAATTCCATCAAAGTAATACAAAGTACTTATAGTAAAATTAAGTGACGGATATGGTGCGCCAAACGTGCCATAAGTCCAGAAATTTTCTATGTCCGTTACCACGTGCTCTGATGGCTCCCCCCCCCCCCCCCCCACGAAACTGTCATATAAGCAAAGAACTTTCATATTGGGAAGTAAATTGTCATATGTTAGTTCATCAATCTGCCCATTGGCTAGTGATGATCACATGTTAGTTTCCGATGCTTTTATTGGACAAAACCGTCATATTCAGAGAAAGAATTGTCATATGACAATTTAATTGTCAATTACCTGGGAAATTGTAATATGCTAAGTTTGCGCGATCTGATGGACGAAACCTGAAGAAACTGTCATATCGCTGGAAACTGTATATTCGTCAATAAATTGTCATATGCGAGTTTTCCAAGCCCTCATTCGCTGGCGCTGGTCACAGTTAGTTTTCTGCCTCTAATTGGGACCAAACGCCATATTAAGGTTGAAAATTGTCATATGCCGTTTTAAATTGTCCCATTTACCTGGGAAATTTTCATATGCCAGTTTCTCGCGCTCTGATTGGACGAAACTGTCATACACAGAGGAAATTGTCATAATACAATTTTCTTGCTAATAATGCAGTTATCGTCCATCAGAGCGCGCGAAACTGCATATGACAATTTAAATTGAACATATGACAAGTTCTGACTTATCGGCAACGTTTCGGGCGCACTAATGTATGACGGGAATGTTTGCCATTCCTAATTGGAATGATTAGAGGTCAAAATATTGAAAAGTCATTATTGTCCGGTAGCATGCGATTGGCGTATAAAGCGACATGATGTTTGCTTAACATCACAACAAGAAATTACATAATACGGTATATTGTCACGGTATATGACGATGAACTCTAGGATGTGACCAATCAAATCCCTTGGTCTCCGTAGTAGCACATAGACGTTTGAGATTTTTCGGTCACGTCGCGAAACTCCAAGAAGAAGCGCCAGCGAAGAGGCTCTGAGAGAAGCATTGAGACATACTACAAAGCCAGTTGGGAGACCTGTGACTACTTCGCTCGGACAAATCAATCGCATTCAGAGACATCAACATTAACAGTTTCGAGAAAGCAATTAACCTTGGCGCAAGATCGTGGTACGTGGCGGAGATTGACACTGACATGTCGATAGCTAGCCTCAACCTACTACTACTACTACTCACTATACGATAAGTAAACAATAATAATCTCGATATATGGTGGGTCTAATTTTCGTCGTGACGTCATGTAAGCGACAATGTTCATGTTTCGCTTGTGTTGTGGGACAACAGTGCCTCTCCGATCTTTAGTGCAATAACATTATCCTCCCTCATTTTTTGTGCATATTCTCTCAAAATTTAGTATGTTGTCCCGGATGATTTTCTACATCTTCATCGTGACGAATCTGACTGAAATGTGCTAATTCTCGACATACAAAAAGTCGATTTCATCCGCTGAAACTCCTATTGGGCTCCATAGATTTCCTACTTTACCCCCCCCCCCCCAGAGCTAGACAACAATGCATTGCGAGGGGCTATTTGCGGAAAAGGTCCCTATGACCGCTCGCCGACATACTGCCAGATAGCAGGGATATTTCACTAGGTCAAACATACCCGACCTTCCACTAATTTACAATTATTTGAATACTTATTATAAATCTATTGTTCCTTTTTGCGAGGTGGGGTAAAATTTGTGAAATTCAATGCCAGCATGCAGGATAAAAAGTTTCGGCCCAAAACCTTCAAACAAGTCGGTGCGCACAGTTCCTATTGTGATTAGGCTATTTATATTGGTATGCTCCCGTGCCCTTTGAGTGTCATGTAATTGATATGACCTAACTTTAGTCTTTCTATTTATTACATATGCGAAACTAAGCCTCCAGCGCGAATTTCAACCGATCCGAGTGAGCTATTATGAGAAGACATTCGGCTTTTACGAAATCCTCCCTCTGACGATACCAGCGGAACGACAGAGTCCACTGCGATGCAAGTTCAATAACGAAAGTGACCCTACCATGGAAACCAGTACAACAATTGAATATAGACTTACAATTTTTTCCCCGCATATTATGAAGATAGGCCTATCAATTATAATATCGATAAAGTCTCTTTCTGTTTTGTACAACGGCGTAAAATTGCGGAATATCGTAGAGTCTTCATTTCTTTCAAACAACTCCACTGAGCTACATGCTGGGACCTCCAAAGTTGGGTTTAATTTTCCCAGAGTTCGATGCTCCCAGGGTTCGATTTTCCCAGGGTTCGATGTTCGGGTTAGGGTGAGTTGAAGAGGCTTCGCCGTCTGGATAGCAACTGGCGAAGAATCGTTTCAACGCAATTCGATATCGATACAAGATATCGCCACTATGACTTGTCAATATACCATCGTCCTCGAATACGCAGGGAACCTTTTTGGAGGGGGAGGGGGTGTTTGGGGCTGGGGGGGGGGTTGTGACATGTGACTCGACTATTAGTCGCCGTGGGTGTTGAGAGATGCAATGACTCTTCAAAGGAAATGACTGCTTGACCATTGAACTTTACCATTCTGATGGTTCAGGGGTAACGCCATGCCCACGGCAATCCCCCGCTGGTCGTAAAAACAATTATAACACAGTATGTATGATGTGGTGACGTGTAAATCCGTTAAACTTCACTCACCTACCTAAATTATGGTCAATTTCCCAATAAAAAAAACTCTGAATGTGAATTGTCTCATTGACAGTGACGAAGCGATATAGGAAACGCCTGTTTGGAAGATTGAGGCTGGGATTCCAGATGCGTATGCGGATCCCGTACGCATGTGAAATCGCCAATCCTACTATCTACGTTAACTGAGATAAGGCCAGTGTCTGAATATGTCCTTCCTAGTTTGCACCGATAGATATTGGTTCCACGGGGGCAAACGGGATTATAAAAAAAGGCAAACCAACACGGAATAGGCGAAATAAGCACATGCAACCCGAAGTGGCCACCTCCACCTAATCTGACCAAACCGTATTCATCCCACCCGGGTAAGTTTGAGGTCAAGTCGAACAAGCTTGTGAACACGATAAGTCCAGAATGCTTGGCTCAATCAAGCTGAAATTTGGTGTGCAGTTTCTCATGCACGGAAGTACAAGAACATTGATGTGGCATAGATTGAGGTCATTTTTTGTGACAAACTTTTGTGACAAATTCGCCGAATTCGATCTCGATACCGTCACTATGATGTGTGTTAATGTGTCAATGTGAAATTATTTACGATATAGTTTGACACGTTTCTTGTCGTGAGTCGTGTAAACGGCACCTCAGTATTATTACGGGGTGTCGCGACGCGCGAGAAAGTTATAATATACCCTCTATATCAGTTCTCTTTTTGAATGTGTTTGGAATGTCAGGTACGGTGTCTGATGTCGAAACGTAGCGATGAGTCGCTGAACGTTTAGTGTTTCATTGCATGTGGAATATGTTGGGAGTCATAAACGCGTTTCAAAAGTAATGATTCTTAACTACGTTTTCAGTCCACTAGCTCTTATACAATGAATATCATAAACCACACGAACCTGGATGGGTGGTGCCATTCGACCCCGGGAAAGTCTCGTGCGTGGTCGTCCGAGGTGAGTCACGGACGTGAAAGAGGTTAATAGCCTCGCCACCTGGCCTCGAAAAAGGCGATCTAGGTACTTAATCTATCGTAAACGGATTCTTAGAGTGCAAACAGAATCACAGTGTCCAGGGGGAGGGGGTGACCGTATACGTACTATCAATACCTCGTTACGATGTGATAATTCGTTGACAACGGCATAACAATCGGAATAAAAATAGCTCGAACTCTATTAAAACCCCAGGATTGTTATCTTTTTATCTATTTTTTCGCGTCGGCGCAGGAAGAAGTATCAACTGAGTCGTCTTATTTACCCCATCTCTGATGTCTGGATGTATGTGCAGTGATATAGACAACCAAGCTCAGTCACCGGAGCGACCTTTTCGTCAGGAATTTGACGGGGCATCATAGAGAGGGCCACCCCACCCCCTACCCCCCCCAAAAAAAAAAACAACAACAACAACACATTTACCTATGCCGACGGGTATTTTTTCGCATGCCCCACAAAAGCCCAATTTGCCAGTTCTAGCCTCTAGAGGAAATTGAATTCGCGAGCCTCAAAAACCGATGTTACATTGAACAGATGATAGGTTTGGAAAGGACGATAGCTCTATACTACAGATCAGGAGGGGGGGGGGGGGGCGGGAGCAGAACCCCCTCGGACCCAAGTGATCAATAAATTTTTAACACAAAAAACTGATTTTTTGCAGTTCGGGAGAGGGTTTGCAGCTGTTATCTAGGCAAATCGTAGCAGCAGTTGTCTAGGGGCCCATAATTGTACTCGGTTGCCAATAGGGAGGGTGAGGCATGATGAGGGCGCACCTCCCTCGGGTTCCGACCTCACCCCCCCCCCCCCCCCCCCCCCCGAAGACAAATCTCTCGATACGCGCTTGCTACAGATCACCTGAAACCAAGAAGGACAATCGAAATTAAGAACAAGGAAACAGACTAACCATTCTTTTTACAAAACTGCCGCTATTGCAATGTTGAGCAATATTAAAGTTACTTTTCTTCAGCGAAATGCTATTGTTGGAGTAGCATTTCCTTGCTATCTCTAGGCGGATCCACTGAGGAAGCTCGACAGGAAAAATGTCCACGCATAATTCCTGGAGGTGAGAATCTGTTCCTGAGTTGCCTCTGGCAAATTTGAAGTCTCGTTCGAAGCTGGGGATGCCTTCGACCTAACTCGAGATCTAACATCAGCGGGGTAGGGTTAGGGGTGCAACCCAAGTGTCCTATTATCCCATAGAGCCCTCGAGGGCCACAGGATCTATCATCAGCAATACAAGATGGGCGAACCGGGCGGAAGGAACCGAGGTTCAACATCAGTGAAAGGCCTGTGTACACTGTCAGCATTTTGCGACACATGTGTCGCAACATGTGTCCGCGACGCCTTGTGTCCGCGAATGTTTGACAGTGTGTACAGCCAAAAACACAGATCCAGAGGACACATGTTGCGCAACATGTGGCGCAACATGTGTCCAATAATTGAAAATAAATTATTTGGCAACATGTGTCCTGATGTGTCCTGACTTTTGACCAATCAGAGGGTCATACTTGAATCAGCTGATTATCGTCTAGAGATTCTAGTCATATGACTTTGAAAAAAAATGGCAGCCTCCATGGAATTGATATAGATCGTGTCAATCCTAGTAGGCCTACGTCAATGGTATACTGGGCCTCATTTAATTATAAATGCTGTCCTGACTTTTCCACCAATGTAGGATTGCTTGCCTAAATGCTAACATATTATAACAGTTACTTTACCATCATTCACAAACAGTATTCGAAGGTGTCTTGCCAAAATGCTGGAGTGTGGTGATGCAAATAAACCAGCAATGACATTCATAAGATAGCCTAATCAATATGATCTAGTATACACAGACCCGATGCTACCTCAACCTCTACCCATTGAAAAGTGCGAGATGGACAGGATAGGCCCTTGGGGGGGGGGTAACCCCCTAATCTTTGGTGGACTCTAACTGCCAGTCATTTAATGACACGCACAAAAAGTATTGCTAGGTCAGTTTCGGAATATTTAGACAAGACAGAATGCAGTGGGGTCGCCCCCCCCCAGGGCATCTAGGTCCGACAGGCAAAAATCAGCATGCCCCCTTGACAAAAAACAGTATTTTTGAACAGTTATTTCCCTGTCATTTTTTTATTATTTCGGGGCTAATGAGGGTATGGGGGGAGGGAGAATAGTACCAGAAGGAGGACCCAGCCTTTCGGCCTAACACCCCCCCCCCCCATCCCCCACACCGCTGGCTAGCGCCGCCCTGTTGTCGACCGACAATCTCTGAAGAACTGATTCATAATGAAAAAAAAAAAAGATTAAACTCAAAGTGACTTGCTTCATTGGCACTGCATTACCATATGAAATGAATAGAATATGATGCAATATTTTTCTCCTTCATCGAATATAGTGGGAAAGCATATTAAGTTAAAATTTATCATGGGGGTGAGTTGCATGTTGGAGGTGGAATTCTCAACTCGACCTCCTTCCTGTCTACCAACCCCCCCCCCCCCCTTCGCTTTTATTTGCCTTGTATCACTAAAATAAAATAGAATATGATGTAATCTGTTTAGGCTTACGGAATAAATGGAAAAGTCTATAGAAAAGTGTTGGTGTTTAGGGGTGGTAGGTTGAATCCAACCCCTTCCCTTCTCTCTTTAAAGCCAAGGGTCATGTAACAGAATTTTCTTTAAACAAGCCAATGTGAAAAGGGGACATATCAAAACACCACACCCCATATTTGGAGGTTCTAGCATGTCACCTTGTTGAGTTATTTCAATTTGTTTTAACGAATTTGATGAATCGATGACGTCACGGGGGGGGGGGATTCGAGGCCGCTCGTTGGCTCTAGACAGTGAAAGGTGCAATTTTGAAACTCTCATGACAGATAGACGGAGAGTGATATTCACAACATGTAAGTTGCGACACACATGGCAACATGTAACATGTTGCCATGTGTGTCGCAACTTGTGTCGCAACTGGAGATGGACCGATAAAAATGGAGGTCATAGGTCGTGACTCATGACCTCTTCCACCCTGATGGGGGTCTCGCACGTGGGCTAATAGAATTCAGATGCCAATAAGCCTATCCACGGTTACAGTTTATTGAGAAGATAATGATATTATGTCAAAGGTAAAGGCCAGGGTCATGAGGATATCTGGCAGTTTGGCAGTGTACGAGCAGTGTGCAAAAAGACCATTTGGAACTCCCCTGACAGACACTGCACACATCCTATATAATACCAGCACGAAACTTTCACAGATTTTCCCCCATACTTATCAATAATGACATACGAAAACTTGGGATGAATTGAGTTGTGTTTTTAAGAGTGGTGACAGTCAAATAATAAGCTGTAATGATATCGCTATGACGAAATCTCGTCTATTTAGTCTCTGAGTAGTGGAGCATGCGCCACTAGGGACCAGATATTAAAACTGTCAAAAATCATTATTCGCAAATGAAGAATAATAAAACCCTCGGAGAGTGGAGGGTTGGCGGCGGAAAACATGCAAGAAGGGGGGTGAGTAGAAGGGATCTCATAAACCGATCCCCCCCCCTCACGGCCCTCGGACCGACAGCAACGTTTTGGCTTTTAAGTAACTATTTCCACTTTTCTAAAATTTTACTTGGCTCACAAATGTGGAAACGGTATGGCGGGGGTGGGGGAGGGGGGATTCCATGCAATAACTTCCTAATGACTCTCCCGAACGGGTTACGGGATATAATACCCCCCCCCTTCTAAGTCAGCCCTGGCTCCCCTACGTCAAAACGATGTACCCCCAACGTCGGGACACATCCGATCCACAAAAACTCCACTGGATTTTCTCATTTTCAGCCGAAAATCCCCGCCAGATTCCTAATTCATCCCCTGACAAAAAACACTCCGACGGGGAAGGAGGAGAGATAGGTTTCATAGGGTAAAGCCCAGTGAAGGGTATTCTATTTTGTGTACCAAAGCACGTCAAGTGACACGATACCCAAATTTAATTTTCGTGTGATGCATCATACGTGCATCATGAAACCAAGCAGGGCCGTAATGAAACTGCCTGTTAATACCAGTCAATATCAATTTAATTTCTCGAGGGCATAGTCTATGCTCGGCTGGGACCAGTTGCTGTAATGGCCTCATATTATAGTTTTCATTCTTACCCTTACTGGGTTTCTATGCAGGCGTATGAGAGACATTTCAACAGGTTCAATGAAGAGATCCCTATTACCAGATTAACTTCACCAAATAATAACAATGTGCCGTATATGTATCGCTTTTTTTGGGGGGGATCCCACAAGGAATTGTCCCGTTTCGGTTCCCATAGAAAAGGTCACTACGAACCCTTAGTTTCATGACCCGAGTATCGATTCAAATCAATAACGTAAGCAGAAGAATGATCGGTAGTTGGACGTTTGTGGGAAGAAAATCAGGAAGCCAGTCCAAGGTACTAAGCAGAGAGAAACCACCAAAACAATTGCCCAATGTCCATCCCACATTAATCCATAAGCAGATAAGAAGATGAAACCCTTTTCGTCAGCAACACCTTTTTTATTTTTATTTTGCAGTGGGAGGTCGCCATCTCAAATTTCTAATTAAAAAATGAGTTTCATAGTCAATCGTCATCATGCTAGCTATTCCCGAGTTGGCTTATCGAAGCAGGGAAAACGTCGGCCCGTCGCATCCACAACGTCTGTTTTTAGAAGAAATAAAAGTTGGATGGGTTCCAAAAGTGGAGCAATTTTCTCCTTATCTATACCACACAACAAACCGATCGCAATTCGATAAAGGCGGTCTAAAAGTTGGCTACGACCTCCAGACATGTCGGTCAAAAGTTATTCTATTATCGAGGGAAAAATCAGTATTGGCTACATCTGCGATTTTACCTTTACCACGTCTTGGTGGCTCTTATCCTCAAATATGTTATCTTTTGGGGTTAAGTGGCTCGGTGTACTGACGGAGACGGCAGTCAGTGAAGGGGCAGTCACTATTAGGCAGACCTGGCCCAGTGACCCAGGTAAATCTACCCGATGCGTTCTCACAAAAAAATCATTGGAGATAATCCTCCCCACACACGGCAATGAGTCTATTCGTTGGGATATAGATTTGCGACTGAGGAGCGGTCTGGTTTTCAAAGTACACACCACGAATGCCGATGAGGGAGACAGAGGTTGTCAGATTTATTAGTAGCTATTTTTCCATTACTATACACGGAAAACCACACTGGCTTCATCGGGAACTGGGAAACTGTAAATTTAGGGGACGTATGTGTGTTGAGTGTCCGTACTGGGGGTTGCTTAAAGGGTGGCAAAAGTATATAACGGAGCGCTGTTCATTTCCAGATTTCCCACTGGTTCCTGCTAAGGGTAACAATATAGTGCAGACGGGCGGGCGGAGTGTTGACCGTCGTATAGTATACGTATTGGATTTGTACCTAATGTGAGTCGAATTCAGGCATGTATGCGGGTAACCCACTTACCGTTCGAAAAACCTTAGTAATGAAATTCGAAAGTAAAATAAAGGAAGTATGTCAAATAGGATGGAAATTTTGCCCTGTAAAAATATGAAAAACCTCATTATATATTGATGTGAAAATCACTGTGACGATGACGTGAGTATTTCTTGGTTTGCTCTTATTTTAGGAGAGGAGAGAAGGTTGTCTGCCTAGGTAACGGTAATTTCGTCCTGTAATTGACAGAGAGACTTAACCTTAACTTAACCTTCTGGTAATGAAAAGAACAGTATTTTAGTGTGGTGGTTCATGGTGTGAGGAAGTGAAGATCCTCTAACAGAGTCACTAAAGTTCACGTTATCTGTATTTGCTTCAATTTAGATAGTGTTCCATGACAGCCTTTAGAGACGATGGTCATGGCTTCCTTAAATAGCAACAAGCGAATAGGGACGTATCCGAAATCCATACCGCAAATTTGGAGCCTAGCAATTGCCTTGTCTGGCAAGACATTTCGGTTTACCTTTTTCTTTTGTTTTTTTTTTTTTTTTTTTCAGGATTGGGAGGAGTCCATGACATGCACGAGGGGGGAGGGGATGCAAAGGCCCTCTCTCTACACAGCCATGATGATTACGAAAAGAGGTATTCAACTTGGGAAAATGATTGGAAATTAATATTTACTATCTTGTGAATGATCCCGCAAGTTTTTCTAACTCGGATCCCATCTATAGTCTTCATACAGATAACATGCTTTACATAGATTGTTTAACGGGACTTTCTAAAGGGAGAGAAATGAACTTATTAAACGGCGATACCGCATTCCCCTTGACGTCATAGGGCGAATTTTGCAATGAGCCAGTTCGGAGTTTACAGTAATGAGATGATAAATTAGATGAAATGATATTGTGTCAACGGTGATGGGGAATGACCGCAGTTCCTGTTGAACGTACAGTGTGTGGAACGATCTTTCGCAAACTCCCCGCCGAAACAATAACATCCAAAAGCTTGGGATGAATTGGTTGAGTTTGCAATAGTGTGACAAATTTGAAAATACACGCTTTAACGATATTGCTATGGTAGAATCTGACAGAATCTCGTCTATTCTTACTTACGAACTGGAGGGACTGGAATTCTTTTTTTTTTTTGGGCGGGGGGGGTGGTGACTTACTATGAGGTGATATAATTAGACAGACGTACCCAAAGTCAAGTCATCCCTTACAGCAACTTTTAATACGAAACTCAATCACCACTCGGCTTGCCGCGAAGCGTCGCAATCACCGTGTCAGAGCTGCGGAGGTCCACATGGACACTGGCTGGGTCGTGCCCTTTCAGGCACCACATGACCGCCAGTTGAGCCCTTGTGGACATGTTCGCTCTTTTTACGCATAACATATGTGACCTTGGCCCTCATGGGGCATCTACTGACTCCTATAACGCCATCCCACATACCAAGCGTGAGCTTCATCCATGTGTTGCACAACCATCTGTTCACATGGTATCAATGAATTTACCCCCTGTTCACCCTGGGACGAACCTTGGAACCCCACCCAAACTATAGGGATCACTGTTCAATATGGCCCACCTACATGCCAAAGTACGAGCCTCTAAAATTTTCGGTTGCAGAGTTGTTGTGTTCACAAAGGCTTTCAGGATTGGCCCCCGGTTGAATTAATGTGTCCTTGGACCTCACCAGTAACAGGGAATATTTCTCAACGTGACCTACAAGATGCCAGGTATGGACCCTCTACATCTTTCCGCTGGGAAGTTACCGTGTTCACGAGGTTTTTTTCTTTTCAGATTTCGACCTCTGTTGACTCTAGAACGGGGGACCTGGGAACCAAACCCATAAAGAACAGAGATAATCTACACCATACCGCGGATGTGTGACATGACCAAGCATTGCAAGTGTGAGCTCTCCACACACTCCCGTTGAATATATATTGGTTGACAAGTTTCTCAGACTGTGAATCGTTTTTATTGATGTTGACCTTATGTGACCTTGAACCTGATCAAACAATCATCATGAACTCCTTACGGACACCACAACATTGAACGTTATCGTGTTCACGAGAGACGTAACAGACGTACACATACACCACCATTTACATATACGCACACCCGCGATGATTGCGTAGATTTTTCTTCCTATGGATGTCTGGCAGGGAATAAAAAATAGGATCCAATCTGTTCTCACTTAAACATTATAGTTGGTAGCACGGACGAGAGGACGCGCGGCGACGTTCATTATGAGTCACGAAGAAAAAACCGTCTCATTGCAATTTGTAAAGATGATGACGGTATATCGTCCTATGAGACCCAATAGCATAAAACATTTTCATAATACCGGTTGGGCGGTTATTGTCGCGGCTGCACTGTCTCGTGGCGGACAGGTATCGCGAGGCGATATCGCGTCACAATCGGTGCAAAGAAAGGGACGTGGAACTCCTCATTTCCAGGAATGTAATTAATTTTGGTGGGAATAATTTTGGCTTCCTGAAGGACAGAGAACCGCGCAACCCTTTCGTGCTCCTTTAAAATCGAGGTACGGAGTGAATGATGTTGCTCACGACAGTGACGCGAGAGTGCTTGAACCCACATTGCTCAGTCAACAAAGGGTAATCAAAACGACTCGGTCAAGTTCATACAGGAGATCGGATCACCTGACCCCATACCATGAAGTTTGCAATCCGTCAAGCGAGGCATCAATATTCATTCGAGCGGGAAATAGAGGACACATCTGTATCCGAATGTGAATAAAAATGAAACGTAGCCGCGTTTATGAGTCTCTCGGGAGAGAAATCATTTATTACTCCGGGTTCATTTGCGTTTTGGACCTACGAACTATAGCTGCTGCACATTGCCGAATAGGTAAAAAAAAAATCACCGACTGAGTCGGGGCATTCACATCTCGGAGGTGTTCGTGACAAAAACATGAATTGCATGCATACCAACGTTTTTTTTTTTTTTCCAATCCATTTCGGTTTTAGCCAAGTTGTGTGTGCGATTGCAAATCAGATATCGGAGATGAGGAACGGTTAGATTAGGCCTAATGATATCCTATGTATTTTCATCTGTCAAATTTGTAGTCAAATTGTAGTATTCTTAGGGCAACCGATACGCTCGAACAGCTAAATGTTCATCTGAGATTTTTTTTTTTTTTGAAACACTGCGAAAACTCGAGTGAAAACATGCGAACCGTTTAACAGCGAATAACAGCATTTGGTAATTTACATTGCAAAACGAGAGGGGGACTCCTGGGGTTGCGAGAAAACGCATCGTTCAATCTGGACATTATTTGTTTATCTACATGTCCACACACGTATACAACATCGGTTTTGTGACTTTCCCTTTTGTCGCTAAATTTGAAAGCGATTCGCAACTTAAGATTTCCACGCAGATATATGCCTCGAAAATTTCAAAAAAAACGTGGAATCAGTCGGATCCAGCCACCATGAGGAAGGGGGTGCCCTCCTTATTGACAATGAATGCAATTTATCTATGATAGAAAATGGCGCAGTGTTTCTGGAAAACAGCTGCCAAACTTGTACTTGAATGACGTCTTTTTTGCGGCTATAATTTCAAAGGGTAAATAAAAAACCACCTAATACGAGTACATATTCATGGATGTACTGACAATTCGGCTATGTCATAAATCAGATCGGAGGATGAACACATTCTGATAACGACCCATTTGCCACTAGCTGCGTCTTGCAGAATTTTGAGTAGGCGTAGGTGGTACTTCGAATTTGGAAGAGACAGAAAAAAATGTGCAAATCTAAAAAAAAGTATAAAAAGAGTTACCCAAATTTCATTGCATGTAAACAACTATCATACCGCACGCGAAGATTTTTTTGCGATTTCGGGGGAAATTAATACAAGAAACGGGCCTGCGGTAGATGGTGATAAATTGCATTATCACAGTCGTCAACCAACATTCGTCTGTACTTCTATTAGTCCAAAAAAATTTTCTGCCTGGATTATCGATCACAATTTAGGGCGCAGTCTCCAGCATCGGCATCCCACGTCTGTAGATCATACCTTGAATTCGTACAAATATTACAGTAGTACTAGATCAAGGGTTTTCAACTGGGGGACCGTCCCACGGTGGGACATCTACGCAATCTGGGGGGAAGTGAGCAGAACAAAGGCAAAATGATGCATTTTTCAATACATCAGAATGATTTCAGATACATGAACATAGGCCGTGTGCAGTGATGTTGTGATCAACAAACACGAACAAATGCGCGCAAGGTAAACGTGACAATATGTGTGTATTTTCGAAATGGGAGTTTCCGCCTCTGTCCGTCCGTCAACGTGATGACAGGGAAGTAGTAGTGAGCGGGGGTGTGGGGGGAGTGCCAAAAAAAAATGCAAGCCATTTTGCTGAAAACAATTAAGGAAGAATTGCCAGAACTAGCAAGAAAAACAGTCGGTTCAGGCGGAATCATGCGAGCGGCACAGCCAGAGTACAAGGCGAGAGATAGAGGGCAGCCCCCCCCCCCCACAGTTTTTTGTAGATCGGAAATTCGGGAGGAAAATATCAAACTTGGGCCAGAATCAGTTGAATATGGTTAGAGATATCCTAATGCAAAAAGTGGAAGATTGTCTGGAAGTTGTAGTAAATGGCCGAAATTTGCTCAATTGCGGCCATTGAAGTGTCAATTTTGGCGCTTCGCGCGCAGTGGTGTTTGACCGCGTATACTTACTTCATACTACACGAGTGCAGTAAAAATCGGGCATTGTTTAGGATTCCGGCAGAATTTTTCGGTGTTCAAAAATGAAAGGGTACCGCGTACGTGGTGAGCGGGGCGAGTAATTACTGAACGCTCCATTTTACTGAAAGTGTTTGCACCAGAGTTGCATCTGAGGACGTTTCAATGTTCAAAATTTTCCAAAGGTAAGTGGGACACCCCCTCCCTTGTTCGGTGTGTTTGGACCCATCCCCAGATCGGATCCATGCCAGATCCGTCGGCAAAAAACAATCTCTACCCCCCTACCCCCCTCCCCCACTGATAAACCTTTCGCTACGCTTCCACTATGCGTTGAGAGTGCGTGCGTCGAAAACAATAGGAAACGTGCTCCTAACAAAATCACCAACCTGCCACCATTTCAAGTGTTTGTCATGTTTTTGGCGACTCATACGCTTCATTAAATAATGATGGGACGTTATAACTTCATGAATGCCAATTGGGGGACGACAACCAACTGAAAAGGTTGTGTGAAAACCCCTGTACAAGATTCGTGTTGTTTTGCAACTTGATCCACACGAGTTGCACCGTAAGCTAGGTTAATACGAAGCGTCGGTGGTTTTAAAAATCAATCAACGCACTGTGATGCACTATATGGTCATTTAATAAGCTGTATAAAACGAGCCTATCTCGCAACACAACAATAGACAATGGGATTTTTCATTGTTTCCTTCAGGAGCCACCCGCCTCCTAATGACCTACTGCTATATATAAAAGTGGAAGTATTAAAAACTTACAGAGACATTCCGACTCACCATTCAGCGGCATGATGATCCCGTTTCCACGCGGTCCCAGCGGGAACTCGCGCTTGAACGACCAAAACAGAAGAAAGAAAGCCCCTGAAGCGGCTTTGAGTCTTCCCGTGGCGCCTCATCTATAGAGGTTCACCCCTACACAGCGCGGAAAACAGGAAAAACAGTTAAATTCGAAAGATCCGATATTACGGTAGTTTGATCTCCGCTGACGAATATATGCCCGTAGTAGTAAAGGGATTCTCTACGGCAAGTTCCATACAATTAAGATGGTTGCCGAATAACGAATTTTTCGCGTGATTCCACACAACACGATATTACAGGTTTTAGGACTGTTTACGCGTTTTATGCCGTCTGTTTATATCGTAATAGAAAGGCCACTTCTTAAGATGGACGGTTTTTTATGCACATAAACCGGTAATCTGAGACGGGTTCTATAACACGCGAGAACAATTCAGTAAATATTTCCCTCAAAGGGAAACATTAAAAAGAAAATGATTTTTGTCCTGTTGGAAAATCCAAAAGTGAAAATGACCTTCGTATGATATAACACGTTACAATCGTGGGGACACAGAGAAAGTTGGTTCATCTAATTTTCATCCAATGGTATATCTGGTGCGCTGTGTAGGTACGCATTGAGTTGGAGTTAATTAGAATTTAGGCCCGAGCTTTTGGTACTTGCTGCATACCAGTGTTAACCCGAAAAACAGTTTAAAATATTCCGAACTATATACTAAAAAAGGTTCCACGGCTTTCTTAGGAAGATTCCAGAAACAAATATATATATAATTCTCCTATCTCAAAACGCTGTCCCGAATTCCAGAGGAGGTTACAAAGTTCATATCTCTCGAAAATGGCTCTAAAAACAGAATGGTTCTCAAATTTCATGAGGAGTTTCAGTACGGTAATTCAAAACAAATTACAAAAATGTCTGTCATTGCACGGAGACTTGGAATAATGGGACGGTGGACAACGCCCTTCAGTCGGACAGAATAGTATGATTTAGAGGGACGAGTGTCTGTTATATTTTGTCTTTTAATACGCAATTATTACTCCTTTGTGCTCTATTCGAGTCAAGTGACGAGATTCGGTTGCTTCGAGGGTGGGCTTATAGGACTGTATCCAAAAGAGGTACAGAATATAGATTTACGAATCAGTGGAGATCTCACGACAACGACCATGCGCATGCGACCAGTGTCTGGTCGTACTTGGGACCGACGACTGATAACGGCGGGTGAATGAATTAGACCACCAATACCCGTCAAAATAAGCTGTCCACGAATCTGTTAAAGGCACCACTTGGTAGCTCGGCTCAACGGAACATAAATGCAGCTGGACGGTCCATAGCGGGAATTTGAAGCGCATTAACCGATCACTCCCAGAGGCTTTCGCTGGTACGAGCAGATATATAGCACGGTAATCCTGGGATGCCCCTTCGAAGTTGGTATTTTCGATGAAAAAATAGCTTAAATTTCAGTACCGGTATAATGTCAGACGGTAATGATTTGCCGCTAACTTCCACCGCAGGGTAGGTATTTCTTTTGGTGGGTCAGAAATGTTGAAGACGGTGAAACACGAGATAAGGAAACGATACGAAAAACCCAACCACTATGGGAACAAATTGGGGCAAAATAAAGAAACACGAGTGACTATTCCTACTCATTGAATGTAGTTCAACAAAGTTCCCGTAAAATGATCCGTCTCTTCGAAGAGCAGTACGGGGGAATTCTATATTATTTCAAAGTCATCTAAATACACCAAAAAGATGTGCCACATAATACTGAGTTCGATTCATTATCGAGCCATTCGTGATGGACCGATGGAGTGACGTGAGGCAGTGAAAACATCCGGATTGGTATAATTAACCAGCTGGCAGGGACACTGTTAACTTGCAAGGCCTAAGTGAAATCAATAATGATTCACTCAGCAACAGGTTGGTAAAGCAAGTGACATACGACATGAGCTCTATAGGGTTGAGGGTGTCCTTTTTTTTGGGCCACGTCATCAGCAGATCCAGCTTTTGCTTGTTACAGCAGAGACATTATTCCACATCTGCTTCAAACGTACTGGTCAGTCGGACTCAATAAATTCGAGAATCGATGAGCGAAGCTTGCTAAGGTTGTTGGACTTTCAAATAGTTGTCCAGTAAAGAACTGCTGGTGGCAAGGAGTGCACTCAGGACCTATCACAAATACCGTTTCCGTCGACGTGGGAATTTCCACCTCACGATCTTTGAAAAACAAAATCTTAGAATAGAAATAGCCGAAAATTACGGCATTACGATCTCAATATATCGTGGAAATTCACCATTCTCAATTAAAAGTCGAACTGTGTTTCTCAGAGGAATGTCCCATGGGAGCAGTGCTTCACAAAGCACAAAGGATGATAACGAAACCCAATATAAATCAATGTTATCTTGAAAGAGGAACACCATTCGCCAGTGCGTGGAATGGAAAAGTATTTTGGCCGATTGTGAAGTTACAAAACGTAAATGGACAGTGGCTAGTGGCTCCAATGATAATGATAGCCTCGGGTGTTTATGCATCCACGCATTACTGTTAGCGAGATATGCCACTAAAGCGCATCTCCTTTCAACCAAACTCGAGAACATTGGTCAAAAATTATAGTATCAATCGAACGTTTCAACTGAAAAAATCTCAATCACAAACTAACTGGAAAGCCGGTCACGATTTCCAGTATGGACAGAAACTGCGATGAAGTGCCTGGGAGCGTAATCTATTTCCCAAAAGACCAATGCAATCGCGTCATTCCACCACGGATCCCGTGATAAGACTGTAGCCCATACCTGCGTGAAGCGGAGGGGCAGCATTACAGATGAACCGGTTTGGAGCGAGCCTGTTCATGGAATGCAACAAGATAAAACTGGTTTTGAATTTACCAACAGCGTTTACGTACTTTAGGTTCGAAAAAAAAAAAGGTTGATTGTTATTGCCGGTACGTCTTACGCTTGAACTTGACTGAATCGATTGGTCTTTCTGTAAACCTAGCAATGAAACCGATCAGCCGACCATGTCACGGTTCTAAGCTTTTTTCGTAACTACGCATGCGTGTATGATAGTCCACAGAAAAAGGGGAGGAAAGAGTAATGAAGAATGGCAGGCAACCTTTGGCTATCGTTAACAAATACCAATGTCGAACAGAACAACTGCCATGCACCAAGCAAAAATGCAAAAGGACTGGTTAAGGGAATGTCATTTGAATAATTCATTGCAGCTTGCTGTGGGAGGAAGCTAGTCAATTCTGTGACTTGACAGATCCTTTCTTCTGTTTTTTTTCTACAGGATGTATTAATGCATGCTGATCACCATTCTCCCCCTCCGAAAAAGCGCACAAAATGAGAAAAAACTGTTTAAATTTATACCGAATACCTAAAAATGTGAATTCGTTGCGAACGCTTCCACGCAGTACCCGTTTGGGGGTTGTTTTTTTTTTTAACTGCAGTGAATTCAGGCCAAGTTCCATGTCCCCCTTCGTTCGAGTTTGGGTCGCAGCGAACTTGTGCATATTGAATTACTGATTTATATATATGATGACCATGATTTATGTGGGTACCTAGTAGATGAGATATGGGGGGGGGGGGGGGTGGGGGGGGGGGGGGGGAAAGAAGAGAAGAGTCATCAATGTTTTTCGACATGCACTTGAACATTAATTGTTTATTTCCTTTATTTGTTTGTAATAAAAAAAGGGGCGGGTCCGCTTTAACGAGTGCATTAGCATCACAATTCGCCCCCATGAGTTCCGAGTATCGGTTCCGGTGTAACTGAATACATTCCACTCTATCGTTCGTTTTCATTGAATTTTCGAAAGCAAACACCACCCTTCCCCTCGCGATTGGAGTGGGGGACAGGACTCGCATAGAGCGGCTCGTTGAATTTAGCCTGTCTGTCGGTCTCTGATGAAGCGTGGCCGGGGGGTGGCCTGAACCAACCGTCAGATCACATACGGTGAACCATCGTAATAAATATAAGTACCGCCAGATACCTTACGATCATCGGAAATCATAGGCCTATGTTGGTTGCTTACGCATAGCATGGTGTTGTACTGAGTGGGGTATATTAACGGCGGCTAATGAGAGGACTTCTCCAAAACAGTGTCCGTCAGTACGTTAGTCAAATGGTCGTTGTGTTCGTTAATGAACTGCTAGGACTGTAAAGCATTAGTTGACCTGGACAAGAGTGGCCGTAGGAATGCATGCACAATCCTTCCCCAATGACATACATGTTCAGCATAGTCTGCCTATATATACGCATCATATATTTATCAATATTTTTAACTGAAATAGGGCAATAAGAAGACGAAAAAAAAAAACGCGATGAATTCTACATGTTAAAAAAAGGTTGTGGCAAATATGAAGGTCTTGCGGCACGTATTCAGCAAACTCAAAAGTTGGGTAAAAACAAAATTGACCAATCAATTACGACAATCTCATGTTTTAAAATCAGGTATGGCCATCATGGAATGGCTTATCACTGGTCAAACTTGCCCAAATCTTTTTAACAGGTGACATTGACCGATTTACAACATCATCAGTATGCTAATTTGCATGCGAATCGTGCATCAACATTGACGAAGCACTGTGTTACGTGTGGTGAATATCCGAAGTAATGTAGTTCATTCTAAGATTCATCAGCAGTCGATTAAGGTCAGACTACTAACAGTGTTGTATCAAAATGAAACAAGTACGGTAGTACTAACAGGCGATGAACATGTTGAAGGCCATTCAAGGTTACCAGATGTTACTAATAGTTATACTACTAAAACATTGATGTAGCAAAATGTAACATCAGCAGGCCTACATTAGACTATATAACTCATTAGGAGGCTAATGTCTAAGGCTGAGGTGATTTCAAGGTCATTCAAACGATCAGTGGAGGCAAAATATTACTCAACACTTGTGTATCCAAATTAACTATTTGATATACAGTATTTATTATGTGGCAGAAAATGGAAAATTATTCCAGTTCATCAGGGTCGCTAATAGTTACACTAAACAACATGTTGTATGTACATAAAACTCGGAAAATAAGGAAGGGAATCGAATTCTAGACATATGAAACTGTACTGCAATTAGCTTGGAAATCAAGTTGCTAAATTGACTGTATTTGTGATGGGAGTTTGGACCACAGTCCGACACCGAACCACCCCCTTTCCCCCCTTATCATTAGACCAGCTGGGCTCTTGGCTTGGGTGGGAAAAGTCCAGAATGGTAGATTGAGTCCTGCAACAAATGCGTGGAAGTTATCTCGAGTGTAATGATATGATCAACCAATTTACGCGATTTCCAAGAGCCAACAATGCATTATGGTACCGGTTAACAATATGGAGCCCCTTAAAATTCGCTACGTTTTCAGGAGTGGCGGATACTTGGGGATACGGTTACGAGGGTCCCTTATCTTCACATCTCAGGAAGACCGCCCCCCCCCCCCCCTCCCCCCCCCCCCCCCCCCCCATGGACACGTTTCTGTGTAAGCGCTCCTGCGCATGTGCGTTTTTGCATGAATGAAGAGCAGATTGCGAGTTCTTGTTGTATCGGTGTTTGGGGGCATATTTCAATTAGTAGTGCGAAGGTCGAAGGTCTGGGTGGGAAGGGAGGGGTGGGGGAGGCGGGAGGGTGTAGGGAGGAGGTCACATGATTCACACCCATGACTGAAAAAAAAAAAAAACTGCTTCATATGCTCCATATGAATAATGGCTGTAGGAGCACAGTCCGTGTCCCACATGCGAAAACAATAGAGCCATGTCGGTGTAATGATCACCCGAACGAGCGGGATAGCTCAGTTGGTTAGAATTGTAGACGGTAGATCAGGCGGTTGTGATTCTGAAAGTGAAACCCCGGAGATAGACATGTGTAGGCGGGTAACCCCCAACGGTTATATCCCCACCGCTTTTGGGCACTCATTGGGAAGAAGTAGTATCTAACCCCTCATAAAGACCCCATTTTGGCAGAAACCAGATAAACTTCATCCACCAAGTTTTGTTGTAATCCATGGAAGTAAATAGGCACATGGAATATGCAAAAACTACCCACGTGGCTTTGAATGACTTCTAACTTTGGGAGGAACAATGTAACTCCCATCCACCAAGTTTCGTTCAATCTGACAAAGTTGGAAATCCATAAATGGTCGCAAATTTTGACCTCCGATGACCTTGAAATGACCCACATTTTTCGGGATCAACTATTTAGTCCCTACCCACCAAAGTTTGTTCAAATCCGACTAAATTTCACGTAAAGTATTGCAAATTAGCAGCCCCCAGTATTGCAGTGATGGCCCACTTTCGAACTCATCCGAGATTTCACTAGGGCGGAATGTGTACCACGTTAGGTCAATCGATAAGCGGTAAACAGTTATGCGCAACGCATAAAGTTTTCCGGCGCGGCCGCGAAGCCGCGGATGGCGGCGGCGGTGGCGGCGGCGACTACAACCCAAAAACATAATGTCCGGACCTTCAGGTCGCGGGGAATAATTAGCAAACCTGTGCCGAATCGAGACTATCTGCGCATTGCTATTAATAATGCCATAAAAAACAAGTTGGATGGAAATGACCTATGCGGGTGGCAAAATATTCTCTGTCTTTGTACCCTGCCCTTCCATGAATAATAATTGGATTCAGCCTCCATGCAAATAGGGACCTTCTTACACACTTACGAGGCATCAATCAAACAAGTATGGTCGCAAAATATTCTCTTCGCTACAATTGTCGTGCTCCAAAAAAGTTTTTATCAGGGCAGTCAGGACTGATCGACGGAAAAAAACAAACGGGAAATTGGAACTACGGTTGTCGAATTTTGTGTTCATTTTTTTTAGGCTGCTACTGAAGTAACCGCCCACTCTGTAATATTCATTGGATCAGCGCAAAAGCAATGCAAGCACTATTTGTAGGGCCGGTCTACGCCTTTCGTTCTCGTCCACTTATGCGTATCACAAGAAAGCCTCACGACAGCTGATCGGCCTAGATGGTACATAACTAATAGATTCGCTTGGCTCCGGCAAGGAATCGAAGAAGCGGCGCCGGGGCGCTTCTAAAAAAATCGGCGTAGACCACTGGCCAATCAGATAACGCTCGGTGGTCAGGTGTGTGTAGGAGTGTACCATGGAGCTATTAATATTAAATCCCGAGAAACGTTGACTGCGTATTTTGGCCCTGTTTCAAAGTCCGTCAGAGAACACAAACTCAAAATGAGGAGGCGCCTATTGTGTGCGATATCGTGAAACACATTCAGTTTGTGTACTCGCTATTATTTGCGATGTTCTTCTACCATATGCCCCGACGCGTACTTGTTGCTTCATAGTAATGTAGTAGCCACGTGCAAGTTTTGGAACATCTTCAGTGTGTGTTACCATGCGCCGATCAATTACGGAGGCACAGAAACAAATTAATTAATACAAAAATACAAACCGATTGCGCCTGGCAGAAAACACCAGCTAGGCGTGAATTATAAAATCACAGAGGAAACTAGAGCTAATTAAAGTTAGCTCGAATTAGGGAGTCTGTCAAAAGGAGATATTCTACGATTCTGACAAAATCAGGGAGCTTATTATATTAACGGAGAGGACATCAGAGCGCGTACGTATTGTGTGCCGGTTCATTTTCCTGTCAGAGAACACAAAACTCGAAGTGAGGAGACGCACTATTGTGTGTACATCGTAAAATAATTCAGTTTGTTTACTCTCTATCTGCGAATTTCCTGAGGGCGCTGTGCCATAGCGACGGAGGCGCCACACTGGACTTCGTTTTGTATAGGAGCTTCAGTACGACATGAAGGGCTCTTGGACAAAATGCGCATAAATCACAGGGCACTATGATAACATTACTGTTAGAGACGGCGATGTGTCGGACATAGCAAACAAGCTCACTGCATAGGAGTCCAATACAGGCAATTCCGGGGCTTGGAGGGTCAGGTTACGCCCCCCGAAAAGTATGGAATACCTGCGCCTGCATTTCTCCTTTATGATATTTCAGCCAACTCATTTCCCCGCCCCTCACGAGATGTCAGCCCCGACAGTCATCTGGTTATTTTAATATCGCAGGAGACATTATATAGGACACTTCGCTGTGTAGGCTACCCCTTTGTCGGGAAATTCAAGTTGAGGGTGATTTTCGTTCGACTGTGTATCGAAGAGGGTTAAAGGCAAAGTCCAGGCGACATTAATACTCTTCTTGGTTGATTTATAATGTTGAAAGAGGATTTAAAAATCATTGTCAAAATAGCCACTTTGTTCCAGTTTGCATTAGCATGTTCGGTGGGAAGATATGGCTCCTCAAATTTCAATAATTTGGTGATTTGGGCAAAACTGGCAACATTTGTGCTGTCATATCCACCAATTATGAAGGAAAAGTTAAGACATTATTTTCTGTTTCTTTAAAATTGGTTAGATATGACGTCATCAATGTTGTCAATTTGCAAAAAAGATTGCCAAACTTAGCAGTGATAAATTATTAACCTTTAAAAAAAATTCGTAACTTTATAACGGAAATGTGGAAACGACGTTTGATTGGCATATTTTCAGTACACAATCATATGACATTTAAATACTTGACTGGACTTGCCCTTCACTGCGGAGTAGAACTGTAGAAAGCAAAATGGCAACTAGGCATGTGCAGGCGGTAAAACGCGACGGGTATATCCCCGCAGAAAGAAACAGCCTTTGTGGACCTCATTAGAGGGAATAAATTTGACCTCCGTGACTTCGAAATGACCTACATGTTTGTCCAGGACCAACTATAGGTCAACATTCCCGAGTTGGTTTTAATTATACGACAACGTTAGAAAACTCGCATGATGTATGCGAACTTGACCTCCTGTGAATTGAAATGACCTCCGTGTTGTTCAGGGGATGACAGTCCACATCCGCTGAGTTTGTTCAAATCCGACCAAAGTGGCAGAATCGCGAATGAACACAATTTGACCCTCCTCTGATGACCTTGACACCACCGTCAGTAGTTGGGACCAACTTTCTGTATTTGTACTCACCCACCAAGTTCCGTGTGAAATCGGGACCTGAGCATGTATTTCGCAAAAAAGCCCCACAATTTTGACTCCGGTGACCTCGAAATCACCCGTCACGTTTTTCGGACCAAACTTTTGCCCCACCCACTACGTTTCGTTTGTAAATCGAATAAACTCGGATTGTCGTGTGGAACACACAGAATAGAGAGCAGCAATTTACAGTGATGTCCACTTCCGAACCCAGCCAATATGTCCACTAGCTAGAGCAGGACATGTGTACCAAGCATCAGATCAATCGGTAAAGCGTTGAAGAGTATCGCGCTAACGCCTAAAGTTTCCGCGGCCTGGTGGGCGGCCAAAACTATAATATCACCGAACACTCACAAGTGTTGGGGGCTATAACATTTTTTCGACGGCAAAATACACTGCGTTGTCTCGTGAATCGGAAAGACCAGTCCTCCACTTTGGAAACGTGTTTCACCGATTCATTTCCATATGTGATTGGTGGTTGCGACTCAAATCGTGTGAAACCAATAGAACACTACCTTCTGTGGGAAAAATCGGGCCCCACCAAGTGACTCTCTAACCATAAAGGCAGGCAGAGAAAAAGTGATATTTTCTAATAGTATACCCTGTTTCGATTAAAACATTCGTTTTTTCTTTATTTTTATCATAATAACATTCTCGCCAAGCGCCGCAATCTGAGCAATGCTGTTTATTCATGAACTCAATTTATGCCACGGGCATTACAATCTGTCAATTCTTGAGGAAAAATTGAAAGACGAAAGTCAAATATAATCAATGTGATTTGACTGAAGATTATGAAAACACGAATGACTGAAGTGGTGAAGCCAAAAACTTCGTTCCCATGCAGTCAAAATTATTGAACTGATGGAAAGTGTTCCAGTTATTTTTAATCTCCTTCCAATAAAGTTTAAACAAATGAATAGATGCCCAACGACGGTGATTATCACTCCGTTCTAATAATTCCGAAAAATTCAGTAAATAAAGCGTAAAAGAAACATTTTTCTTCTTCAAAACATATCGATCGATTACAAAAATATATCAACGACAATTTTTCAAAAAACTAAATAATTAGAGTGAGGGGGGAACGTTAAGAAACATTTAGACCTATATGTATGCTTAATCTTGGCACAAATAGCGCAAACATGCACACTTGCATGCATTTGAATCGTGTTACAAAACTCATCCATCACCTGAACTGAACAAGGAGAGAATAATATGTGCTTTTATTAACGCAAAGTATTCCCTTTCAGGGTAGCCCGCAGCGTGGGCCACGAGAGGTGCATGGGACGGAGCTGCCGCATCTATCACGTATTTATCACTAATTAAATTGCGCAAAGTCCAGCAAATGCGGGAAATTGCGCATCTGGGCCGGATATTTTGTCAGAAGGTAACAAAATGTGCCACTATTTTTTGCGCGCTCCACGTCATGTTGAATCAACTGAAAAGGAGTGGACTTTACGTCCATGTCTCTGTATATAACGGGTAACGTTACACGACTCCTTTATCCGTAGGCGTTTTCACGATATAAAACTGTGAGAAATTACATGTTCAATCCGAAAAGTGTGATGGGCTTTGAGCCCTCTTGAGGGCGGGCTATAGGTGGTCGACTCACGTTCGGTTCCTTCCTTGTCTGTCTCCAGACTGAGGTGACGGAATACAGGCAATACTGGGGGATAACAGGCAGTTCTGGGGAAGATCTGTCACACCTCATGATGAGGTGTTGCCTAGACTTTCATGTGGATTCCAGTGTTGTTTAAAATTGTCACAGCTACAGGCCTAGGAGTTGTGCTGGGTACACATGAAGTTTGATGGGTACATTTTTATATAGTATTGATATCAGGTCCTTGGATTCGAGTTGGAGTGTGGGCCGGTAATTTGTGCTGGGCAATGATAGCAAATATTAGGCTAATGTGATAGACATGTTCCAAGCCATTCCGAGGGTAGGTTATGACACTGATGTCAGTAAAGGTAAATTAAATGTGAACAAAACAATAAATGTTGATTGGTGAAGAAACATGCAGTGTATTCGCCGCAGGAATTTGCCATCCGCCCCCAAAAAAAAAAGCTATCAAGACTTGCGCTTGTGTTTTTTTATGATATACTTGCAGAGCAAAGACGATCCTCTATTCAAGGCCAGCAAGGGTAGACCTGGATCCTGCACCTAATTGTCAGCGGCGAATACTTCACCAGGTACCCGGATTAAGGCAATCCTCTTTGGCGGTTATGTGGGGGTGGGGGTATCACACGCAAAAGGCAACTTGTAAATTGCCCTACCCTCCTTTGACCCTGTTCAATTGCCTCGTGCTGAGCGCCCAGCAAGAAAGCAGCAGGTTCCATTTTGTTGTTTTTGGTATGACCCGACCAGGTATCGAACCCCGGTATCTTACGGAAGTGAAAGACGACTGAACCAATTGTGCCAACCAATCGGTAAGTGAACGGTGCCAGTTTTCGTTACCCTCTGTGGCTGGGATCTGTGCAGGAATACTATACAGTAGGTGCTAGCCGAAGCTAACGAAATATTGTACCAACATATACATTAACAATCGATGTCAAAATCGTCAAAATGAGCGGAAACAGTTGTCCATAAGTGTTGGGATACTGCCCAACAATTTACTTTTTTCTTTATATGAATGCAAATTAACTAGGGTCGGGGCACATTTGTTTTTTCGTTAGGTTTGAAGTTTGAGTTTCGACTGTTACTGGTTTGAAAAATATTCTCAAAGGAGACGTAATCCTCCCACACCCGTTCTCAGATCACACACAATCCATGAAAGGCCATAATGCGCATGGAACCCCTCTCCATGGCTTGTCTCCCTAGCAGCGGAGTCCGTTGTGATGTATGACTCGTGCCGACTCTTTAGGAGCTGTTCACACTGTTCTGATATATAGGCCCCCACCAGGCCACACACAGTACCGTGGCAACAGCAACATTGTCGATTTTTACTGTTTCCCTTTCTGGGTAATAGTTTGAAGTTAAAAGTTTCATTCTTTTACCATTACCCAGAAAAAGGAAAACAGGGGGTGGTAAATTTATAGCATGGCCGGCTGATTCGAAGTTGAGTTCTGTTTTGAGCAATTCCTTACTTTCACAAGGAATGTGAAATTTCGGAATGTATTGGCTATCACCAACCTTTGGAGCAATTAAGTATTGAGCACCATTTTCCGGGAAATTAATTTCTCATCTTCCTCATCCGATGAGAAAAACATTAATCTTCACAAAACTCCACTATTTACCACCTGGAAATACCTATTTTGAAAACCAGAGCAAAAAGACTGATTCCTTGGACATATTCTATGATCTATGACCAGAATGGAGAACAAATGGGGAGAGGCACGGGACTCCCGTGGGCTTTATACATAATATTCTCATAAAATCCAATTTTCACAAAAATTAACACAAATCTCGAGAAAAAAGAAGAGAAACAAAGACACGCTCTTGTACATCGCATGAAGATCACTAGAACCATATTCATCATTCTTTTGGAAAAGCACTTTCTTGACTTCTTATCTTTTTACAACGGAATAGAACGACCTCTGGCGACTAAAGATCAATAGGGTGGTGAGTACTCATCATGGGGAAATAATACAAACTATGATTCCTAGACACCCACTGATCGTGTTAACAAGCTGCATAGCTTGAAGTATAATTTTGCATTCAATGTCCATTTTCCCTTATTAATGATCTCTTCTCTACCTGAAACCTAAACAACGGGGTTCATGCCTTCATCAGAAAGGAGCGGAGATATACAAGTATTCGAGTTTCATTTCGCACGGACTACACCGTTCTGGACATATCGTGTTTCCAAGGAGTCAGATTTGGACCTCTTGTGACCCTCGTATATCGTTGATATTATCTTCAGCAACAGAGTTCGTGACTCCAGTGGCGGGAAAATTTCACATACAAAATAATTATGAGGCTTTATCATCCAGGTCTCAGGTGGCGGCGAGTTATCACACAAAATTTCAACTTGAGCAGACAAATCATTCTGGACCATTTACTCTGCTGACCTCAGGGATGTCCATTGACATCAACCGAAATCTACTTTCATGTACTCAATATAGGGAAACCCATTACCTGTACATGCTGTAGAGCTTGAGCATCCAGGTGGGGCAGGTATCGTGTTCACGAGACAAATTTGGCGAACGAGAGAGGGTGGTGGCCATAGCGGGTGGAGCAGCGAGCCTATTAGCAGGGTTATGGGTTCTAGCCACGTTGTTTATCCGAGTACTCCGCCCACATAAGTGTGAAAGGTACCGGTACCTGCATGGGAGGTACTTTGTATGGTGTGAAGGCGCTGTTTTGTGGCTGCCATCATTTCACAGTCCCGGCATGGAGCCACGATGGCAGTGCGCCATTGTTCAGTGTACCGGGTGTTATGCACTATATAGTGTGGTTTTTCTGGGCTTGACAGTTACAAGAACAGACGTAAGAATGTGAACCGGCTAGTAAGGCGCGATAGGAGTCTGACTCACCATTATCAATATATCATTTCTATATTTTTACCCACAATGATTCCCCAAAATAGATAGGATTCTAGTCTTCCCTCGATCTGACTTGTCGAGTTCAGAAGGTTCCAGACATTGGACCACTGTTGCCTTAAGGACTCAACTAGGAACGAATGGGGATCATGTACAAAGTATGATTTTGTTCCAATTCAGGTGGGGTCAAGGTAAAAAAATCAAACCTCACGGCCCTTCGAATCAACAGAGGGAGTATATAGGACACATGGTGAACATACATACAAAATGGTAAAGGTTGAAATAACAGAGTGATTAATGTGGTTCGCTCCAAATTATATGGCTTTGCTGTCTGTGTCATCCACCGAAAGTAAGCACATCAACCTCATACTGTGCAGGGTCGGCACCCCCCCGAAAAAGACTAGTGCCTTTTCTAGTCGAATGGAAAGAATTACCAGCGTTCTACCTCTTCAGCTTTTCCGCCATCCGACAGACCGAGTGCGATGGTACACTCTATCTAAATGGCTGTCTGCTTAGTAATGACGGACCAGAGCCGCTCCAGTCGTGGAATTTATTTGTGGATATTCCGTCTCATTCGAAACCGACCTTGTAGATTTATATTCCGAGAAGTTTCTTTTGCTGAAATCTTGAGGAATATATGAACGATCCCGGGAGGTGCGATTCGTCGTAGTCTAGCCGAGGTCAGCTCCGTACGCGTAAAACGATCGGAACCTGATTGTACAGTGCGAAGGCGTCCCAGAACTCTCTGTTGATGTACTCGGAAAAACAGCTGTTCTCCAACGCTAAAGCGAAATTTATGGTCTTTGGCGGAAAAAAATGAGGTCGTTATTCATCCCGTCAAGCCGCCATCACCGCACAGGCCAACATGTGATGTTGAGGTGTTTTGGAGTGATTAACAAAGTTCACGTCGTTTGTATTTCCTCGATGAGATCGGTTGGGCAGCGGGAGTAGTCCATGACCACAAGTTCTTTCTTTCTGTGCTACAAACTGAAAGATGGCGCTGGTAGGGGGGGGTGTCAAAGGGCGTGTACCAACCGTACGGGGTAGGTAGTCTGACCATGGCTATGGAGGTCATTGACCAATTATAGACCTCCTTCATGTCGTCCGGGGGCCGTACACCCGGACACATCTGTGGGGATTCCCGCGTGCCTAACATCCACACCCCACACCGGGACGGCTGCGGTTCCTCTGAGTAACGGCGCAATGTCGAGCGAATATGGATGTGCGCGGCGATGGCGAAATGACAATCCTGGCATGTCG
Organism: Sclerodactyla briareus; assembly: GCA_026419785.1. Lineage (NCBI taxonomy): Eukaryota > Metazoa > Echinodermata > Holothuroidea > Dendrochirotida > Sclerodactylidae > Sclerodactyla > Sclerodactyla briareus. Next base: position 62,716 of record JAODTK010003344.1, on the reverse strand, counting down.
ATAAGGCTTGGATCGTTTATTATGAGGAACCTACAGCTCTCGCAGTTACACACGACAGGATATGTGTGTGCTTCCAGGCTTACCGTGGCCAATAATCAGTTACGTAATTCTCCTTTGTGCTCTTCTGATGCCAGGGATTATTTTTTCATTCTTCTCAGTTCGCTGATGCCGCGAAGCGTCATCCGAGTGAGCAGTCCTACCTGCCAAGCTTTCGGGTCAAACCGTCGGCGAACACTCTTTTTACAGGGATCAAAATTTAACGACCAGTAGATAGATGACCAGCACAAAGGGGGGGGAAATTTACAACAACAAAAACAGGCCAAATAATTTCAGCAAATTGGGCGTACTTCATATTCCAGAGATCGGTTAAAACTAGTGCAACTGCTATAGGGCATAACGGACGTTTTGTCAAAAAGTCAGTCGGGTACAGAACGTGATCACTATACCTACCCGTCAATGGGTATACCCCGACATAATATGTATTCATCGACTGGACTTAGATTCCCGCCAATGTATAGAAAATAGTGTTAACTTCTCCATTCAAAAACTGCGTTGAAAGATTTCGAAAGCTCTCTCGACGAATAAATCTTTACTATCTCGAACGATGAAGAATACAAAATGTACAGGTTAAGGGAATTCTATTAGCAATGTTGATAAAATGCCGACCATAGGGTTGTTTAACTTCAACCACCGACGCGTCTTAAACACTGACTAACTATTGTGGCATGACGCTCGTCTTAAACACGACTAACTATTGTGCATGAAGACACTCACAAGCGTAAATGTCCAACGAGGTTTTTCTGTACGGCAGATACTTAAGTGCAGACTGTTCGTAGCCATGTGGAAAAAATCAGCCCTCCTTTCGTCAATAAATATCCATTGTGGACGAATGTTGCAGTACGTTACCGTTAGTAGTGTATACATGTTCTCGCTTTTCGTTCAGCTCGTTCGTCATTTGGGGGGTGGGTACCAGACCATACAACCGAAAATTGGCCAAAACGAAAATTAAATTATGAGATCCACCAATTTTATTTACTGGACCGTTTCAAAGGTTACTCATTATATCACGAGCACACACTAGGGCCACCCAATACAACGTTCTCACTGTGACTGATTCAACATAAAGAGAATCTGAATACAGATAAAGTAAAATCAATATATCTTCGGAGGGGCATGGGACTATATGACTGTGCAGGGGACTATTTTATGGAATTGTATACAGCATGCACTGAGTTCTCGAAACGTGTCGGTCTGGAAGACAATTATACTGTTCTCTGAAATCAATCTCTTGTCAAAGTCATGGAAGCAGAAGACGCTAACTGTTTGTGGGTTTTTTATTGGTTCAACTGAGTGGAGTTGGAAACTGGGACACTTATGTTCAAGAACCTGATGCAACAATTGCTTGAGGCACTGACACCACAATAAGCATTCAGTGCCGGATTCAGAACTGCGTGCTTTATACGTCTGCGGTTTAATTGTTCGCCTACATCTAATGGCACTTGATAATGAGGTATCAAAATGACTTGAGCCCTTACGACGGAAACCAGGGCTGATGGGGCATCCCCTAAAGAGTCTCGGTGGAGGACTTATATTTCGAAAATCCGAACCGAATCAAAATCGACGCCCGCCACGCTAAACTATCTCCAACGACGTGACTGCAATTTCGGAAATATAAGCGCTTACAGACAACCTAACAGTAAATGCATGGCTGTTAGTGTAACGTTGACGATGGGGCGCGACGTTTCCATTCATCCACCCACATCCATCCATCCACCCATCCATCTATCGTACCTTGAAATATCTCGCTGCTTCAGTAATGCTAAATAGTAGCAAGCTATAGTCCATGGCTGGTTCAACACGGGACTGCATTGAATTGCTTTTGTGCGATTCGTTTCTACTCGCGGATGTGAACAGGCCATAAACGCCTCCAATCCCACCAGGCGTTTGGACCATCACTGCAAGTAAACATTCCGGGTTCGAATTCCAGGCAATCCACCGACGTTTTCCCCGAGTGGATGGGATAGTTTGCGGGGTCATGTCTCGGTGTCACTTCATTGTTCCGCCGTGATGTCATAAATTCCCACATGAGTTTCCGGAGCTTATTCGGGACATCGTGCAGCAGTCACTCACGGCACTGGAATCCCCCGCTCTTCCGGTTCCGTGAAATTGTCGGACCTGGAGTTCGCCGATCTCCTTCGGAGGGACGTGAGCGGCACCCCAATGGTCCACGGGCAGAAGGTTGGGAACTGTTACGCCCTGCCTCGATATAATCTGACCACTAGTCGAGAAAAGAGGGAGGTGTATATCGCGGGGCTCATTCAAGATCAATACGGCAGGGGTCCTTGGTGTGCCTACTGGTAAACCTGGCTTCTGGACAAGTAGAGAAAAAAATCAAACCTTACGGCCCTCCGAATCAACAGAGGAACGTTAACCTAGACACATGGTGAACATAGAACATAGCTTAATGAACCTATTCTAACATATGATAGATAAGTTAACACCCAGGGTATACCTTTGTTGTTCACGTATATCGAGAATATGAATTATGGGAAAGGTAATAGTGTTCGTAATTCGAAAATACAAGTTACGCCACCCCCCCCCCACCCCCCAACCGATCTGAAAACAATATTAGAGCATGAACATGCGTGCACTCTACTACAATGACCGAGAGGCTACTTTGCAGTGTAACACCCACACCAGCACCAGCTCATGGATTCAAAAATAATCCGGGCGGCGATATGGCAGTAGAAAAACAAGGCGGTCGCCCCCAGTGTCTGCCTGGTTTGCGCGATCAGTGATTTGTTGCTTTTAGTCCCAGCAAACAATAACAAGGTTAAAAGTAGACACATAGCCAACGGATTCCATGACCCAGTCTGACTCAATATTCTAAATACTCTTCAAAGTCATGAAAATCAAACAACTTTGAAATTTGGAATGGGCTATGCAAAATAGACACCCTGAAGACTCCCCTCTATGGAAATATAATGTAAATAACATAATTCTCGAAAGGATGGTGATGAATGAAAAAAATGAACTATTAGCAAAGCATCGATCATCAAAGAGTATGCCCTTATATTACATTCTACTTCCATAACTCCCCAGGGAGTTCACACCCTCCCTCTCACCAGCTACTTGCAGCCAGCATCTCTTGTGGTTGTAACTGACACCCTTCGGCTGTTGGCTGTTGACATGGCCCTAATGTATTGCTGGACTATGGCGATATATAGGTGATATACAGTAGGGGGATTCCACTGTAACTCACTGCTCAATCAATTGTGCAACCATGGTACTCTAAAATTTTGTCAAAGTAGCCCTGAAGTGACAAAGACAAAAATGAAATCTCTGCAGTTACCGATAGGAATACTAGTTCAGATGAATGTAAATACCATACCTGAGAGGTTAAAAGTTGAAAGTTGAAGAGTAAAAATTCAAATAGATAGTTCTGCTATAGTGATAGTGATGCTGAGCTAGATCTTACCATTCTTAAATGGGTTAGCCGAGAGGGGAAAATAATAATCAAAAACATGTATGGAGTTTGGTTGGGGCTATTTACTAATTTCAATTACTTCTGCACAATGAAGATTCGGGATTATTGATGGCCTTTGATAACATAACCCAGTTTTGAAATATTACCATATCATAATGGCACCTTGTCTCGAACATCAGCCAGATCCACATAAGTCTTTGGAGCTATGCAGGGAATGTTATATTTGGCATTATTTGGTCCAGATAAGATGACATTGAATGACCTTCTTTGAATGGAATTACAGTTTTTATGAAAAATGTTACCAGTGCAATATGCTGCATGTCCCCAAATTCCAGCCATATCACACACAGTCATTAGAGTGTTGCGGAAATATTATTTGGCAGTTCTGGCCCATGAGTGACCTTAATGACCTTTGATGACATGACGGTTTTTATACAAACTGCTTGCCTTGATTGTGATGCCCAAGCCCCAAAAGCATTATGTATCAGAACACACGCCCCTAGCTATCGCCCAAAAGGTATTCAAATCGACCTTGGCCCCTTGTAACTGACAGACAGGGTTGTAAGATGAAAGCGGGATTAGGTTAGTCTATGAAGCACAAAGGTCTATCACATTACCCAAAATTGACAGTTTATTTCTTTGCCTGTAACTCTAAAAATGAAGCATATTGTCTTAAAACTTGACTAGACCTTTTGACCTTGTCTTTAGATGTGTTTGATCCTGAACACCAAAAATTACCATGACAAATTCTACGAGCACCTGACTGCTCTTTTCCAATTGTTACTGGGCCATTTAACACCAAACTTCGAAAAAATTGGTAATTTATGCAAATTATTCACATATTAAATTACCTTAAGTGACCCTGTGCACTGTTGTTATATTTATCAGGATTCAAAGGCCGCGCCGTTACCATCTCACCAAGTTTCATAGGAATTCAACCAACTTTAAAATCTGATAAATTATGCCAAATTGACTAGGTAAAGCAATTTAGTAACATTAAATGACCTTTGGTGACCTCGCCCTACTGTAAAATTTATTGGGATATAGAAAACCCATCCCACCAAGTTTCGTCAAAATCCAACGAAACTCAATTTTTTTTTTTTTTTTTTTATTTATTTTTTCCCCCTTCTCGTGTCCCCCCTGTCTACAATAGCCCCCCACTTTATCAAAATTAGGCACTTAATTAGCATATATAATGCCGGGAATCTAATCACGTTCGGTTAACTTCATAGTGTTATATACCAACGAACGGCCACACCAATGCATCTACGATCAAGAGTATTGTACACAAGCTTCAGGGCCAATTTTCATTAAATATGCAAATTTGTGCAACTGAGTATGGTCTTTTGGGACGAAAAGTGGATTCACATCGGCAACTCTTCACCGCCGCACCTCACAAAAACGGTCCCAGGGCATGATGGGCCACGGTTACGGAGATATCTAACCGCAATACGGAAACAGGACAGACCCCAGACAGACAGACAGACAGACAGACAGACAGACAGACAGACCAGACAGACAAGTGACCACTATGTCTCTCCTGAACAAAGTTCAGCGAGACAACCAGGAAAGCCAAAAGGATCAGTGATTCCTGACTCTTCTGACAACCGATAGCCGGACACAAACGGGAGATGTCCGTCTTATGGGAAACATAACGTCTCACAAATTCCCCTATTTTTCCCAACCAACCAATAGGGTTCCTATACTCTTGTAAGATAGCCTACACACTAATTCAAGGATTTCAGATTTGAACTCTGGTGACCTAAAAACAATGGGGTTTATGTACTTCATCGGGAACACACATACCAGTATGAGCTTCCAGTGTGGGTCGCGTTATCGGTTAACAAGTATTAATTGGCCAAAATATGTCTTTCCACATTTCTTTATATTTTCGACCAAAATTCACTCTGACCTATTACAAAAAACAATAGGGTTCCTGTACTCCCCATAAGAAAGCCTAGTAGCAAATTTCAACATGATCAGGACCACATTTCTGGACTGATGTGTTCACAAGATTTTCGGACTTTGGACCTCTGGTGATTTCCAGAGATGACCTCGAACTGACCCAAAAACGATAAGGTTCATACACTTACCATGGGGAACACGCATACCAAGTATGCGCTTCACATCTAGGTGGGGCCGAGTTATCGGTTCACAGGCCAAAAATTAGCCAAAATATTGACCTTTCACAAATTTTCATTGTTGACCAAAATTTCGCCCGACTCTATCCCAAAAACAATAGGGATTCATGTAATCCATAAGAAAGCTACACACCAAATTTGAACCCGATCAGACCACCATTTCTGGACTTATTCATGTTCACAAGGTTTGCAGACTTTGACCTATGGTGACTCAGCTGACCTGACCTGACCCCAAAACAATAGGGTCCATGTACTCAACAGGGGGAACACACATACCAAGTATGAGCTTCAATCCATCCAGGTGGGCGTCGTCAAGTTATGTGTTCACAAGCCACAATGGCCAAATATTAACTTTTCACAATTTTCATTTTTTGACCAAAATGCACCCAGACCTATACCAAAAAAAACAAAGGGTCCTGTACCCCCATAAGAAAGTACACACCAAAATTGAACCCGATCGACAATCATTCTGGACTGATTGTGTCACAAAGCTTCCAGCTTGACCATCTAGTGACCTCTGAACCGGAGCCAAACACAATGGTCTATGTACTCATCATGGGGAATCACATACAAGTATGGAGCGTCATCCATCCAGGTGGGTTGAGTTATCGTGTACAAAGCCCAAAATTGGCCAAATTATTGACTGTTTACAAATTTTCTATTTTCGACAAAATTCACCATCACTGTAACAAAAACAATTAGGGTTCCTGTACTCCCCATAAGAAAGTTCCCAACAAATTTGAACCTGATCAGAACCCAACCATTTCTGGACTCATCAACCATTCTGGATTCAGGAGTGTGATTATAATGAGGGGAGTTTCGAAAAGATCGTTCTGCACACTGTACGTTCAATGCATCATTCTTCGAGACCTTTGACACAATATTTTATCAATCTCTTTCAAATGTACTGGAAACGGCTTATACGATACCATTGCAGTTACTGGACACCTCACTGATGTCGTCGAAACAAGTTTGACAAGAATATGGCCTATGGTTGTCACATAAGACATTTTATGGCTTTTCAAGCCTATCATGAACATGGCACCAAAAACAACGGGGACCATCTACTTCCCTATGGGGATCCAACAAGTATGGGCAGTAATATCTCCTTCCGTTTCCAAAAGTTTGGCGGAAAACGGCCTATGGTTGCCCAGATATGGCATTTCATGATTTTGCTTCCAAAGCCACTGCCACTCATGAATATTATGAGAGGCACAAGAAACCATTAAAGTCATCTTCTCACTAGGGGCATCCACCCAACTAAAGTATGGGAGTAATACATCTTTCTGTCTTCCACTTATTGTGTTCACAAGGAAATTTTCAGCGAAAAACTAATTTTACGCCCCACCGCCCACCATTTATGATCATAATGAGGACCAACAAACAATATATAATATTTATCAGCAAATCTCTGCCGATTCACCAAATAAGTTTGTCGGCAATGGATCTGGTTGTTGAGATATTGACATTTGTATGATTCAGATTAAAGGCCAGGCCTCCACTATGGATATGAATGAGATCAGCACCAAAAACAAGGGCGATCGCCAAAAAGTGTCTCGCCCTTTTCTGGTGGCCACATTGGTGGTTTTATTATTCACTGCACAAAAAACCAAATAGTTCATGTAGACCATCGACATGTAAACAAACATCACTATTGCACATATAACACATAAACATTCTCAGGGCTTATTCTAACAGAAGCTATTATATGATGGAATTCCAATGTTAACAAGAATAAAAAAATTAAAAAAATTAAAAAAATTAAAAAAATTTTAACGGACCATACCTACCGAGGTTGGCAAAATTCTACCAAGTTGGAAGGAAAATTGCAGCATAAAATATGCCAAATAGACATGCAATGAGATTTAACGGCGAGTAGCCAGTAAATTGTTCACAGGAGCTTGGTTTACTCGCTCCTCAGTGTGGTTTATTCAACAAAGGCTATATATGATGGAATCATTCAAATCATGAACATCAAACACATCAGATCCAGAAAATGTTAACGGACCATACCTACCGAGGTTTGGCGAAATCTTACCAAGTGGAAATTGGAATAATTATACAAATTAGGCACATGCAATGACCACTACTGACCCAGCGTATATTCAAAATGATCAGTTCAAAGGTGGATCCAACATCTACCAAGTTTTAGGAATCCACAAACTTTCCAAAAATGCATGAAATATGAAAATTAGAACATTAAATGGGACCTCCAGTGACCCCGCCTTCACTTTTAAATATCTGGTTGAACCAGATTAGACCTCATCCACGAGTTCGTGAGGAAAATCCGACAAACTTGAAAAATTCGCATAAAATATGCAATTAGAACCCACTTAATCAGCTTTCTAATCAGTTCATTACCTGTCATCCAAGTCATACATGCCACCAAACTCAATCACTGTAGCACATACCTTTTTCGTGTAATCTTGCTAACAAGCTTAACCAATAAATACATAAAATATGCTAATTAACCAACTTAATCAATGACTTTGCTCCAAAAATTTTAATCAGATGTGTACCCCAACCCGGTGCTACACACAAAATTTCCTCATATTCGGCCTCACAGTTGTGAGAAATCCTGCTAACAGAAAGTGTGACATACACACACACACACACATGTAAGTGGACCATAAGTCTTCTTCTGGGAATTTATTCAGGTGGGGAGAAAACAAAAGGATCATCCCTCACTATGGGGCATGGCAATCCCTACACAGAATGGGATATATCTCATCACGTGAGCCCCCCTCTAATGATATCAATGAGAGCAAACAATACAATACCAATGGTTATTTGTTGGCACTCCTCACTTATGTTCACCCAAAACAAGTTTGATGGAAATCGGACCAAGGGTTGTAGAGATATTGCCATTCATGCATTTGATTGTGAGCCCCCGCCCAACCCCATCATGAAGGTAATGGATCATCACCAAGAGAAAATGGCAAATCCTCTAACCATGACCCTTATATACCCAAGTTTCGTCTCATTGAATTTCCCTTCTGAGTGACCGTGTCCCAAGCAGGGTGTCACGAGCCACACATATAGGCCAACCTGACTACATAGATTCTTGCTACGACAAAAAAAAAGAGGTATTCATTTAGAATGAACGAGATATTATTTAATATCTGTAACCGATGTAGGTTTTATTATTTATATGGTTAGACGATTTTCGAAAGTACAAGTGGTCACAAGACTTTGCATAAATAGGGGATTCTGCTGTTCCCCCTGTGATGTCACAAGGCAAAATTTTCTAATAGTGCCTTATTGATACTCACGAATTGGCTTGGAATATGGTCTGCATAATGTAATGAGAGAGAGTACAAAAGTCCACTTCAAAACAACAACTGGCCTATACCAAAATTCTTGAGCGGATAGATTATGAGAAACATAGCTATTCTACGGGTGCTCCAAAAGCATTCATAGGGAACTACAGATTCATGACAGGTTCATGTTTGGGGTTTATAACCCAATGGTTGGACCACCCACAGCCTCGTGCCCCTTTGTTGGGGCTGGCTAGCGCTTCTTAAGCCTGCCTCACACTGTACAGAGTGTGGTCACTTGCTTGTGGGACCACCCCAAGTGGAGCATTGCGACCGACTTGCAAAATCTAAGTCCGCAGTGCTTGCAGTCACTGCAAGCGGCGAGCGTCACTGCCAGGGGCATCACGGACAGATTGCAAAACCTTGAGGATGATTGCTGATTGGACAACGGTTAGCTTTCCAGAACATTAACCCGGATTTGCTCTTGATAGCACAATGCGAGGAATCATACCAGAAGACAAACATAGTGGATATGAAATACCAAGATAACGCCTGCCTAACCAAACGAACAAGCATGAAGCAGAAACGGAACACCATTTTGTTATTCAACAGGGACGACTTGGGGCTGTCATAGTATCAAGTGTACTGTGATTAACCCACATCCTTATAAAAAGAGGTCCCAGGTGGAAACCTCGCTCCTTGCAATACGAGGGAAAAGTGGCTGGCATGGTGAAATTTACGCTCACGTCTGGGGATGGATGGGGGACATAAACCTTGGTCCCGGGAGCAGAAACTACTGTTCACTCCTGGAGGTTAACTTTGGCCGTGTCCATCCTTGCCCACATTAGCGAAACTGCTATCCAGGCAGTAACGTGGCTCTGCAGCTTCGTGTTCAACAGTGAGCCCGAAGGCAGAGAGGTCGGGAAGGTGCATAACATAGGCTGATATGGTGGGGGAAATAGGGGGCAACTGGAGAAAGAACGATAGCCATACATCAAAATCCTATTTAAATAGGATGTGTCTAATGGTGGACTTATTGGATTTTCAAAGATTGGTCCAATATGCAGAGAATGAGAGAGATCCCTATTGCATACTATTGTATGAAATCACAGTTGAACAAAACTATTTATGTATGTATTCCATGACTCCATTGTTTGAATAACTCAACATTCTGCAGAAGTTTGTTTTTTTCCTACTTTTTTTTACCTCAACAAGCACCTAGCAAGGCACCAACCCACGCAGCATTCCTCCCTCATAGACGATTTTCTTCAGGTGAAATGATGTGTAAATTTTAATAGAAAAACAAAGAATATGGGCAGTATGACATTAATCATCAGTGAATTCATATGAGCTTTTCAATTTCAAACTTCAAAGGGTCTAATTCGAATAGAGAGTGGTGGGGAAACGTCAGGTTTAATTAAGTTCTCTGTCCAGCTAAAATATATTATCCTCACTGTGATAATCTGAAGTTGTCCTTAAAGGACAACTGCAGCATTGGATACAACAGAGAATATATCGCGGAGAATGGAAAACTAATCTATAGGTCCAAACCCTATTTCAAACGCTGTGCTGTTGTGGAGTTTGGGCCAGGAGGCAGAGAAATTGGGTTTTGAGATATCCCAATTGTACAATAACCATGAAATCACACATGGACAACACGTGAAATTATACTGTTATGTATTTCATTGTTTCATTTTGTTGAATAAGTCAATATTTAGCAGAAGTTCTGTTGTCTTTCCAAAAAGTCTCTCATCCAAGTAACCATCACACCTACAACCCATACAGCGTCCTCTCCCATAGAACTAAATGCTTTTCTGAGTGAACTTAATGTTTGAATTTCAATAGAAAAACAACGAATGTTCGCACGTTTTGGCAGGTATGACTCATTTAATTGGTTGCATGATGGGAGTCCTTTCGATGCTTGGCGCAATACACATGCTTCACATTACCACAACTTTAAAGGATTATAACCTTAAACGGGAAGTCTTATGAACTTCCCGTTTGGACTGACGCATTCATTTTTGTGCAGTTTATATTAGCCTCTTTATTAATCCACCTGTAGTATCTGAACTGTTGGCCAGAAGTATTCCAATCTTCAACCCTCTCCTTGCCTCACACTCTCCTTCACGGAGCAGTTTGGACTTTCCCCTTTAACTTGCATCCATCAGCCAGAGCTGGAAGCACCATGGCCCCAGTCTAATGCTTTACCACCTCAGCTTACACAGGTCCCTGGTTCATCGAGCACCTCGCTCATCATCCCCAATGCTGGGGCTACCCATACCACGAACACCGAGTCACAGCCATGCTCGACCCTCAGCGTATGCCCAAGAGGCAGACTTGACTCTACCTCAGCTCGCCAGCCATTTGGTCTCTGATTATAACTCTTGGTGGTTTCCTGGAAGAGAGAGGCAGCAGTGAGCAGATGATGCAGATCACAAAAAAAATTATTACAATATTATTAGATAATAGTCTGATAAATCTATTCAATGTTTACTACAGTAGTTGTGGTTTGCTTGGCCAGTTTGGCTTGTGCTTATTGAAGTGAAGCATCTGACTAGGGAAATACCATTAATAAGAATGGAAGGTTAGGAAGCATATTCACCAACTAACAAAAAACCAGGAGGCCATAAGGCTCCCGTGATTTCGTGATCATGTCTACAACCTTGGACAGACATGAAAAACAAGGGGCAGTAGTACCAGCTAATTGAATGTCTTGGAAAAATTCCCAATTTTCCACAGAAGATGATGCCATATTGATCAAGCAAATAGGGTTGCTGTATCCAATCTGGCATCAGATGGCTTCCATGTTTTCATGTCTGGCCATAAGGCTCAGTGATTCCTTGCTCATTTCTGACAAACTATGGTCAGACACATGAAAACAATGGAAGTAGTAGTCCAAGCTAATATGGACATGTCTGAAAAATTTCCATTTTCCACAGATATGATGCCATATGATCAAGCAATAGGGTTCCTACAGAAGGAGGAAACTACACACGAAATGTCATTTAATCAGACCAAACATGAGTTTTTATCATAATTACATGAATTTCCCAATTTGGACTTCTGTTGACCCCACCCGACCCTGAAGAATAGGGTTCATGTACTCATCATGAGGAGCACACATACAAACTTTAAAGCTCCATTCAGCCTTGCAATATTCAAGAAAATAAGCATCAATGATATTAAAATGAATGCCAATTGTTTGATACCTAACTTCAGTCCAAATTGCGCACTCAAATAAATTTTGTTTTGGAAGGAAATGGTGAACAGGTCCCAAATTTTAAAGAAAAGATAGCCAGCCAAAACAATATATTTGTTGCCACAGGGACCTATTCCACAAAATTACAAATTTTACTAATACTAGCGTGTTTTTTTTTCCAATTGTGGTTTTTATATTAGTCAATACAACAAATAACTAAGGGAACAAAAAATTGGGTATCTTCGGGCTTATCGGAGAAATTAAATCAATGCTGAATAAAGCCTCATCCATCTGGACGGGGTCGAATTATCATGTCTACAATCCAAATAGACCAAATACACAAAATTCCTATCTACGACCAAAATGCCCCCCCCTCCTGTATTCCTCCAAATTGGCAGCTAAGCTAATTCCTGGAGTACATGAGAAATAGTCCGGCACGACTCCACTACACTGGCTCTTGTTGATGCAAGGATCGTTTTCATTATCCTGTGCGTGTCTACACATTTCAATCACCCATACTGCCCCTGTCTACTTGAATGATTGTCAGATCGAGATCTCCTCTGATACCACTTGCCTCGTTTAGTCGCTATCCATTGCAATAATTTGAAATATGTAGATTCCTGCAGCTTTTTCCTCCCCGTTGCATCGTACACACCTCGCGCCCATAGATAAGTTCCCTGAAAAAGTAGAATCGCTCAGTGGCATTGGTCAGAAGCCTCCTGAACTAGTACAATAGCTTTCGCTTTGGTAAGTAGTGCGATCCGTGGAATTAGCGCTAGGGGGGGGGTGTAAGTGCTATGTATATAATGTTTTGGGTCGAGGTTCAATGTAATGCTTGATTTATCCTCTTTCCTTGATAATGCTAATTTGTTTCTTAGACTGAACACAAAGTAATGCATCAAAGGTGAGCTCAAACAAAAACGCAAGAAGATTCTGAGATCTATTACTTAAAAAAATGTGTGTGAATTATCGTTGTTTGTCTGTCTGTCTCATCTATCTTAGTCGTGATTGTGAGTATTCAAGACTTGCTACTTCCCTCCAAAACTTTGTACGACCACATCAGACGAAGATTCCCCTCCTTTATACCCTCCCTCCGGAAGAAATCGAAGGGGGCCGGATTCCCCCACACATTGTAACAAGGGGGTCAACAATAGAAAAACTTCTGGAAAACCTAGGGCCTACAGAAATATGTGCATTAACCCTTTATTATTTTGTCTACTGTCTCTAGAGAAAAAACAGTAAAATTGCATCCGAAGCTATTATAGGTTTTGGCAGGTTTAGTTATTCAATTAATGTTGGATCAACTACTGGACAACATTGTTCCATAAACGAGAGGTGGGGGGGGGGGGTCATCTTTGAACACCACTCTGTCAGCTTCCCTCTCATCTCTATGTTTTGAGCGAATAATCCTGATTTCGAATATAAAAAGGTTTCTAATTATATAGTTTTGCATAGCATGTGCCCCCACCTATGCATCTTGTCTTAATGTGAACACGTTGAAAGGAGCCCAGGATCTTATTCCCTCGTACCTTGAGGCTCCTCTCAGGAAGTCCTGCGAGATGGGAGCGGCTCTGTTCCCAGACATGCTTCAAGTCCTCTGTCTGCAGTAGACGGGTCACTGTGATTACATCAGCCTGAGCTGGTCTTGTGTCTTCATGACTGTATAGAGATATTATGAAAGGGATGTATAACATGCAGAGCATTGACGGTGGAGGCCTACATGGTTTGAATGTCACAAACAATACTGTACACCACCTAATACTCCCCCCCGCTCCCATGGACGCCCCTCAACTTCTTTCCAAGGGGTGGAAAACTATTTGCGAAGCATGACAAAACGCTCAGAAAGGTCCAGAATACAGGTAAATGTTCACATTGGTCCTGTGTTTGCCTCATCTGACAGCGTAAAGTCCTCAATTTTCATGATTCCAGTCAAATACTTTTTACTGTCGCGATTATGAGTAGATAATAACGTTTTTACAGTGAAATCCTGTGTTAGCGCAATTTAACAGTGTAAAGTCCTTATATTCATGGCAAATACTGTTTACTGTCGGCTATAATACGAGTACTATAATACTGTCGACGTGAAATATGTGTTAGCTCAATTTACATTGTAAAGTCCCCAATATTCAAGGCAAATACTGTTTACTGTCGCGATACATGAGTACAATGAAAACGTCGGCAGTGGAATAAGGTGATACAGCTTTTGCCTATTCAGTAGAGAAAGGAAACATTCCAAATGCCTTGTTAAATGGCTCAGGGGTATGTGATGTGGGAATAATGTTAACAATAGGCCTTACATTAGACCACCGTGTCCTTAATTTGGTGTATATTGTGTCACAGGCTATATGTGCTTGTGCCTATGCCTATATCTCTCCCCCCCCCCCACCCCCCCTTGAATGTTTCTCGAAAGCGCCCAGGTTGTACGGTACTCACAGGAATACAGTAAGTGTTATAAAGTGCTTGCAGAATGCTCTCCACTCAAACATCGCCATATACAGCTACCGGTATGAAAATTGTTTCTTTAAGGATAGAATACTACACGCTTGACCACTAACTCTCGGGAGTTAATCATCTTTAGAGTGCATGTTATCCCCACCTTTACTTCGGTCTATGGAGTCTAATTACCAATCAGATTGGTCCACAGTAATATGCATGATTCTTACTTCCATTATAGCCCATGATGTACTACATATATACTGACTACATGGAAGAGGGACTTGCACATAGAAAGTGATGGAGAGATGAGGACGCTCTTTCCATACAACCAGGTCCAGTGACCGTTGACCGTTTATTCCCCATGTTCCTCTGTTGAGCCACATGGGTAGTAGAACATCGCTACATTGCTAAGATATTAAACATGTATGTGATTCTGCCCCAGAACACACAAGTCAAGCAGTTTGGGTCCTCATTTATTTAACCCGAATGCCTACAACACGAATTTGCTGTTAATAGTAGAAATGTGTGTTCTTTTAAAAAGAGGCAAGGTCTCTGATAGTGACAGCCGAGAAGCGCATGGGGGGGACATTCGCCTTAACTTCACAATGAGAATCGCCCGAGAGCAATTCAATATCGTACTACTTGTTTTTCACGCAAGATATTTGAAATTCAGTCTTAATACCGTGAGCTGTTGTGATGTCACTCCGATGCTTGGTGTTTTGCTTATCCCATGAAATTCCTTTTTTTAATTGCACTTTAATAATTCTGTAGAGTGATTAGACAGCTGTATGTTTGTTTTACATTTGCTACAGTCAAGATGAGGACTCTCATTCCACACCTTTTTACACAATAAATTGCACCGACTTGGTGTTTTACTCACACTTGAGCAGCCCCAGAGCATGTCAGAGTGATGGACAAAGACCAGACTGGTTTTCTCAAGTTCCTGATACCAGCTGCCAGAGCGCCCCTCATCCCCAGTCGGTCTCGGTCCCCAATCACTGCTGTAATCGTGCAGTGAACATGCAGGACTGTACTGTCAGTCGCACTAACTGCGCAGTGAAATGCATCTGTCGCTTCCAGGCCACTGTAGCAATCGTTGATGACGTACAGGAGACCATAGGCGGTAGGTAGTAGCGGGTATAACAGTGATGCCACTCTAGATGGTGAATGACGACCGTCACCCCCCGAACAAAAAACATATTACACCTAGCAAGCGGGAATTTCAATTGTTAAACCATTAGGAACTCCATCACCTATTCCTTCCTTTTGCTCTTGAGTGCATCAACTTGGATTTTACCTGAAGACTCTTTGAGTGAACTGTGACTCAACAACGTGACGAATGTTAGACTCTGACTCGGTCTGGAGGCCAACAACAAGAGAAGCCCGAATCAGGGACATCCGGTGATAGATACCAAGACTTGCTATGACATCACGTGAGGTTACCAGTCGAGGGAGTAGCCTGTAGTTTAGTTTAGTGAGAAGGGTCTGCGTAAGGACATAATCCTCATGAACGGACCCCGGAGCCACAAACATCCCAGGAAAAAGAACAAGGCGATCGCCCCCGTGTCTCGCCTGGTTGCGCCAATCAGTGATGTCTTCTAATCAGTACCATGAAAACAAATTAAAGGACATTCCATGTGTTGCTTGAAGATTTGGTTATTAAGCATCAACAGGAACAGCCGACGAGACAAAATATGAACCAAACACTCTAAAATAATTCGCCCGTTTGATTCCTGAACCGGAAAGCCCAAAGGCTTAGTGTATTCCTTGACTGTTGCTGTCAACTCATAGCCAGACACAGACAAATGGGAGATTGTACTAGCTCAGATGGGGGCAACATTCGTCTGGACAAATTTTCCTATCTTCCCAACCAAAACTAATAGGGTTTCTGTATACCCACTAAATTCTAAAGGTTTTCCAGACTCTGACCTCGCCTAACCTCAGATGACCTTCTGACCCCTGACCCAAAAACAATAGGGTCCATGTATCACCATGGGGAACACAAGAACCAAGTATGAGCTTCATCCATCAAGGAGGGGTCGAGTTATCGTGTTACAAGCCAAAATTGTCCAAAAATATTGACTTTTCACAAATTTTCTGTTTTTGTCCAAAATACCCCGACCTATACCAAAATCATTAGGGTCTGTACTCCCATAAGAAAAGCTACACACCCAATTCAACCATGATCAGACCAACCGTTCTGGATTATCGTGTTACAGGTTTGACTTTGGGACCTCTGGTGACCTCAGACTGATCCAAAACAATTAGGGTTCATGTTACTCACCATGGGGAACACACGTACCAAGGATGCGCCTGACCTAATCAGACATGATCAAGTTATCATGTTCACAAGCTGGGCGTCACACACACACACAAACCTACACACACACACACACGAAGTGACTGCAATAGAATCCTCTGACTTCGTCAAGGAATCAAAAATTAAACAGGACTGTTCTGAACGCATCACACTCTAGAGAAAACAAACATTTTAGGAAGGGACAATTCCACTCATTGATCACTCTCTGCGAGAAGAAGAAATATTTACAAATGTCCAATCTGCAGCGTGCCCGAAGCTTGAGACAGTGGCCTCTTATGCAGTAGTAACATTGGAAAATTCAAAGAAGGAGTGGAGCACAGACAAAGCTAAAGGAGGGGGGCTTACTGAAGTCTGAATAGATCTCTTACAGAAAGCAAATAACCAATAAGTGAGCTCAGTTGACTGGTTAGAGGACTATCTATTTCCTATACTAGATTACACTAAGGCACATCAAATATACACTATGTTTTTTGATTACCAGGAAGTTCACAATTGCTCTGTCAATACAGAAATTACTGAACTAACACAATCCAATTTTTTCCCTTTCAAACCAAAGACAATTTGATACCTACGAACATAATTTTAACAATAATTATTGATGATTTAATATTCCAACGGGCAAAAATTATCCTATTGACTTATTCTTTCATTTTCTGTTTCTGTGGACAGGTAAAGTGTGTTGCCCCGTGAGGTTGATTCGCCATAGTACAGCCCAAAAGTATCATAATCTCACACAGACGACACAAACGCTGTGCTGCGTTTTAATGTGTGTTATCCAACACAACCATCAGATATTGATTCTGACAGATTCCTTTCCTTTTCTGGATTCCGCTAGGGACAGAGGAATGCATAAGGTTTCCATGGTTTCCATGTTATGAAGAGCAGGTGGACGTTATCGGCCTATTCTACAATAGGTGTGAGCCTGCCACCCATTTACTGTACAGGAATTGCTGACCACAAGGCTTGCGGACCAGCTCAGAAACCATGCACACGTCCTGAGTAACTTGAGGTGTGAGGCCAGACTGAGACCATGGCCAATGCAGGCAGGCAATATCAGACTGCCTGTTTCAACTGATTCCAAATCTTCAATCTCTCTGTCTGCTTCTCCAGTGTGCATCCACAAAAACAAATGACGGTACAATGCAGATTGCGACTCCCGCCTTTTAAAACAGGCACACTCCATCAAAGAGTAACCCTGGCTACCATATTAACATCAGTTATCTTACCAGGATGCTGATAGCCGACTTTTCTGGTATAAGCCACATGTGACTTGCTCCTCAGTATCAACCCACGACTGACCAAACCACCTGACCGAGGAGGAAGAGAAATATCTTCATTTAAATAGAGTTGGAGGAACTCCAACACAGCGAATGAATAACGTGAGCACCATTGCACAATGGTACTTGAGAGCACCTATAGGCGAGAATGTAACAATGGGAATTTGCACAAAAGTGGGGCTACTAATCCTAAATGCCTAAATTGATGAGTAAATTGATCCATGGTTTGAGTGGGGTTCCTATTTTGCAACATTTAGAGGACAATCAATTCAGCCTCACCAGTATACACTAGTAGTCTTTTGTTTGCCTGGTTGGTGGATTCATTTCACAACAGCAGCATGCTAACTGGAAGACTTCTGTTCCAAGAACCGAGGGTTTTTCCTTTTTCACGAGATATTCCCCGAGCGGGGAATGACACCTACAGAGCCTACACCTGGATACACACGATTATTTCGCCTTATTATTAGCAGTGAACTTTGACTGGAACAAAACTAATGTGTGCCTCTTCGGCAGTGGAGGTATGCTTTCATTTTTATTTGACTTCTACAGGTTAGGCCAATGCAGGGCTAGTCAAATGAACCCTGGCGATAATTGCCTTGTCTTTCCGACTAGTGCTCAGATACTATTGAGGCAGGGTTGTAACCTTAAACACTTTCTTGGAACCGAGAGGAGCGGGAAGGATGCCAGTCACAATGTGGCTGCTCATAGCTGACCAACGAGACTCACAGCAAATATTTGAGAAAAAAAAAAGAAATAGAGTCTGCTACATTAAGATTCAGGTTTATGATATTGTATCAAGGCGCGCCTCTTCACATGACTAGCGACCTAATCCCCTGGTGCATTGGTAGCATGATAGAGACCTGCCTTGCACCATCAGGGTGCACGTTCGCTCACGACCTACCACACCCCTGGCAGCCACGCAGCGGGCACTACTTCAGCTACCTCGCAGGTACCCACTTTACAAATGGGTTGGTTTGCGGGGAATTCGAGGAGACATGCTTGTCTAACAGCACAGCGGGAAAAGCCATGCGGCTTTCCGGATTCAAACTCGCTATCTATTGATCTCAAGTCGGGAGCTCTACCAACTGAGCTAATCCGCCTCCCACCAGTGAAGCAGACCATGAAGTGAAGAACAAGACCTTGCCCAATGCAACCTGCATAGTAAAATTGCCTGGGGAGAAAATGTCTAGTGGACACTGGGAATTAGCATCAGAATGTTTTGCAAAGTTTCCCCCCCCCCCCCCCACTGTGCCACTTCCCTGCCCAGGATTGGCTATGCCTTTACAGACTTAGATGAATAAATTCCTGGAATTGCTACCATCCATATCAACAGATGATGAACCATCTACGGCACTTGATTGTAATGAGCGGAATCCCCAGCTTTCCTGCGATTTGTCAACTGAAGTCCTCAGAACAATCTGTTGGTAATATTCGACCATGGTAAACCAAAGAGTGATAGCCCCCTCTATTTTAGGAACGGCTTCCGCATAATATTATTCGTCTGTTTTTCAATAAGAGAGCTGCTAGTTCTTCTGTGGCAAAAAGGGTTATATCTAATCTTGCTGTTAAACACATTAATGGTTTAAAAGACCCCTCACACCTACAAGAGGCTTCCCGGGCACAGTCTTCTGACTTTTGATTAACAGTTCATCAGGGCTCCTGGCTATCGTCAAATGACTGGCTTCTCTCCGGTAGTTTGTCTCTGATTGGTCGTTGTGGTCCTCTGACACATCTCCTGGTCGAGCTGCCCCCCCCCCCATCTTACCGCCCTGAAGAAATAAGGACACAGCATATATTCCAGAGTGATCACAGCACTGTCTTCAACAGTGTTCGCAACAACTGGGTCAGGCATAGGAAACCAATGATGGACGTATGAACGAGGTGGGGTCTGATTCTTCTAGATAGCAAATATATTGAAAAAAAAGGACCCATATTACCTTTATCCAACATAATTTGTTGTTGGAGTGGCCTTTGGTGTCAGGGCGCCAAGATGCAAGTACCATCTGCATTGATGTTGGCATGCAGGCTCCCTATCAACTTTTGTGAAACTTTACTTGAAAGCCTTTATCACACAATAATGAGAAGAGCTTATCAAATGTTATATGGAGAACTCCCAGTGGGATTGGATAAATTGATTTGGTCTAGAAAAAAACTGGGAGGGTACAATTGAGGGTCAGAATGGACCAGCTTGGTGAAGCCTGGAGCATGCATGTTTTAACACATGAAAAGTTGTGTCCAGGAACTGCCCACTGGATGACATAATTTGTAGTAAACAGTCCACTTGTGAGGGAATTGAAGAGGTTGAACAAGATCCTACAGAATGTTCCCTCCTCCCTCAGGTGAGGTGGGGGAAGGCCATAGGCTGATCTTACAACCCTGGGACCACAAGACGAAAAGGTAGTCTTACCCAGAGACATGGTGATCAGGAAACTGATGAAATCAGATAGCTCGTAAGGAAGTTTCTCACCCTTCCTCAGTAGCCTGGAAGAGAGGAAATTAGAAACCATAAAAATTTGACAAAAAACTTGGGACCTTATAAAAAAAACATGTCCGCTCGGATGGTGTCCTAATGGGACAACAAAGCAATTCCAGACTGTAAAACTCTATCTATAGGTTCCAAACTCCATTCCAATACAATGTTCCTATGTGGAGTTACTGGCCTTCAAAGTTTTGTTCCACTATGCAGAGAAATTGTGGAGATCCTAATTGCGCAATAACGCTTGACGTCACACTTGGACAACCCGGGAGGCATGTCATGTATGTCGTTGTTTCATTTTGTCGAAGGGGAGTCACATTTTAGTGAAGTTTATGTTTCTTTTCTCTCACCAAAATATTTAAACCATCAACACCTACCAGGAACCCACTTACACAGCAATCCTCTCTCCATAGACTAATGCACTTGTCAAAGTGCAAAATGTGTAATTTCAAGAGAAAACAAAGATGTTTGAGGGTTGTGCAAAGTATGACATCATTTAGTATTGCATGATGGGATTGCTTTTCGATCTTGCGCATTACACATTCACAAACTTCGAAGGATTGTAACTCAGTAACGGAAAGTTGTATTAACTTCAGGTTTTGACTGGCAAATTCCTTTTTCTACAGGTGGCTATATATATTAATTAGCCTCTTTTTAATCATCTTGCAGTTGTTCTTTAATGGGGGTGTTCTTTCGTTATGTTCGTGTAGTGCATAACTACTATGATTCCTTTTGGCGCTTAAGAATGCCTACAGGTATCAATGTAACAAAGTGATACTCTGGTGAATCAACATTTGATTCATTGAGTTTTATTTATAGTTTAGTGAAAATGGGTCAGGAAGACAAAATACTCATGAGAGATCCAGATGCCTAAAGGAAGTCGCCCCCGATTTCTGAAAAATAAATCAAGACGCTCCCATACTTTCACACTCCTTAGACAGAGCACACTTAGGAAGGTTATTCCACTCATTTATAATCTCTGCTAGAAGAAATATTTCCGAATGTTCTAAGCGTCTACAGTGTTTACCACAAAGCTTGCTGCAATGACCCTTTGGTGGGGATTCAACTTTGGCAAACTCAAAGAAATAGGGAAGAAAGGCCCTCGAATCCATGAACAATTTGAAACCTGACTAAATCACACTCAACTTCATCTCAGCTCGATCAAGTTACACCGCGACGCCTTGATTTTCCCTCTATGTAATGTCTAACGGTGAATTAAATCAGTGGCCCCCCCTTTGAACGTTTTCAATTACATGCTTGTCTTTTGAGAAATTGGATTCCATACTTGATGTGCCATGCTCATTTTTAACCATTGGGTGATATCCACCACGTTCCTGAACAATATGATTGAGCAACTATCCGAGTCTGCATGCGATATGCAAGATAGCGTATTTGTTAGTCGGGATCATTAACCCCCCCCCCCCCCCCCCCCCCCCCCCCTCCAGCTAGCCGTTACCAGCGTGGATTCCATGATCATCCATCTTTCTGTAGGAGTAGAAGCCGCATAGACATTTAGAGATGGAGATTTCGCTGAGCCTAGACCTCTGACCTAAAGTTTCATAAAATCCCATAGGAATTAATCAGTCCCCGATGAACCCAGAGAAGAAGCTCTTGCATATTTTCACAAAATTTCTGGAATTGCCCATTCATGACCTTCGACCTCGATTATTTCACCATCCTAATGACCCTTTCACTTGTCATCAATGACTTTAGACAAGATTCAGGTGGGCAGAAGGAATACCGGTTTGAAACAGCCTACCTGAATACCGTTGGAATTTGATGAGGAACATCTAGTTATGGCCTGGGATTCAGTCAAATTTTCAGTTATGTTCAAGATTCCTTAATTTGGTGATTCCACTAACCCTTGCGCCACATAGGTTTAGATTCCATTTGAAAATGAATAGATAGATTACAAGGCGATTCGCTTCCCAGTGACCCTGTCTCTCTGGTTGCGCGATCCAGTGGTTCAACTTTTTGTCACCAGGCAAACAATTACTAGGCATTCCTGTGTTACTTAAAGATTTCAGTAGTAGCATTTCAACAGAAACAGCCTACTAATAATCAGTGACCTATTTCAAAATTTGAGAACTGATTATTTACATTGGCCACTAAGGGTAAAAAGTTTTGGGAAGTAACTTAAATCGGCTAAATTATGCAAATTGGGCAATTCACCAAGTTTCACGAAAATCGGGCAACCTTTAGAATTATGCATAAATTATGCAAATTAGACATGTTGAATGACCTCCAGGACCATGAATCATAATAAAACAATTGGAACTCCAAGTAAACCATACCACCAGGTTTCATGAAAATCAACTTGAAGATTTGGGTACGTCGAATGACCTCCATTGACCCTGAATCTTTGATAAAAAGTTTTGGGACTGCGGGTAAACTTATTTACAAAGTTTCATGAAATCCGACAAACTTTTGAATTTCGCATATTATGCAAATCAGCCGACCTAGTTACCATAATCTAATCATTCATCTACCTTATATCCCACATCTAGGAGCCAAACCAAGTCACCATAGCACCTACGGTTCATCCGTAAACTTGCTGGCAAGTGCATTTGTGCTACAGTGATTTTCATCGTTCACAAGTGAGACACCCTATTTCGAATTCCTGGCTAAGGCCCTGTTTTCAGCTATGTCACACCTACTTCGAAAGTCGGTCAGACTTTCCCAATTGTGCAATAATGAATACGCTGAAATAAAAATGCCTGCAAATGTCTATGGTCGTCGTGAAAACACCTCGGCTAATTTGGTTACTAGAGAAAAGCTGAATACTTACTTGCATGTGAGTATCTGCACGGCGTAATTGACGATGGTAGCTGGGACCTGTGGGTTCAGGAATGAGGTGCACATCGTCCTGAAGGATTCCCGGCCTGAACTTGGAAACCCAGTGTAGCAGCTCAACCAGCTGTCTCTGTGAGCTGACTGGGTACTCCTCCAGCAGAGCTGTCTTGGGATCTGCAGAGTGGTAACACCGGACAATGTCACACCAAACAGAGTGGGGCAATGACTCATATTTTTGTTTTCTTTGGGGGGGGGGGGGGCCCATAATTTTGAATGACCCTAGTCTTTTGTTAAGACGTTTATAGACTTTCAATTTTTTATCGTCTTTCAACTGGCTCTCTCCACCAGCTTCCAAATTGTACAGTGCGCCACCATTAACCAGTCCACAGTATCAACACAAATTGTTAAGAGCTATTTCCAGCCATGTTTGAAGAGTCTAACTGCTGAATAGCAATCATCGATGCTACCTTGTGACATGCTGTCACAGTCTAATCATTCATCAACAAAATCTGCATATTCAAAGCGGGGTTCCCTACTGGTGATGTGTTTGGCCCGCTCCCATATTGGAGGAGAGATTACAATCTGAACAAGAAGTTGATACAGTAGACTGACTGGTGCTGGTGCCTGATAGAAACCAGCAGGAAATAAGCGGGAATACATCAACGTCTTAACACGAGCAGTGGGTTCTCTGATGGGGGGGGGGGGGGGAAGAGACTCGATTTGTGCCCCAGATGCTGAATCATCATCTGATTTTTTTTTTTTATATCATCCTATATGTGATTGATAACTCACACTACCCCCCCCCCCCCCCACCCCCCACCCCCCTGTGGCAGCTATACCAGTTTTAATTCACTTCCTTTCATATTTGCCCTGATTTTTCTCTTTTTTTTACTTTCATTTACTTATTATCAATAGGAAAACCCTGCCTACCTTCATTTGGCGCACCTAGGCTGTGTAGAGAGGGGCAGCTGCCCCTCCCTGACCCCCCTTTGTGATGCCACTGGACACAAGACTTGGAGTACAACTTCTATATGGACTAGCCTATTGCATGTTACAGGGGTATATGCAATGTTGACTAGAGTCAACTATGACATAGGGAGGGCTAACCATGCATGACAAGCAAAAACTCACCAAGCAATGTCTCAAAGTGCTCCTGTATGCAAGATACTGCGCTGGGGTGGCCCACTGCTGCGCTGTGATGGAGAATCTGCAGTGCATGATGGGAACTCTCTATACTTCTACAGCTGAGCCGTATGACCAGTTGGGGTATTGTCTCTATGAATTTTGCAGTGACATCAGCCGAGGGGTAGGATGCACAGGCAGTTAGGTGGTTAATTATAAGGCTGGTTTATGTTCACCGATCCAAACGTAGTATGTGTTAAGATTAAAACCAGCTCAATTCCTTCTCCAAAAAGATAGCATTTATTTATTATTTTATATTATTGAATAGTGAAAACGTCACTGTGAGCATGTGCATAGGCAATCAGGAATGCTGACCGATAGCTTCAGTCATCAAGGAAATTCATTATCATCATTTGTAAAGAATTCTGCAGAAAACTCACTCTTTTTGAATTCCATTTCCTGATCCAGTACGGTAATGTCAGCGATGCAGGTCATAGCTAGCCGTTTGTTCTGGGAGAGCAGATGAGAGTTCTTGTAGAACACAAAGAGAGCCTCGATTAGTTTTCACTTTGAATCTGTCGATAACCGGAACACAAGTTTATCTCAGTTACATATTGAAGAAATGTGGGTTTTTTTAAAAGGTTGGATCGGTACCTTTCATACTGAGAGTGACTAGACAGTATAAGCAGTCATAGCCACACAAACACTTTCAACTTATGTGAGGGGAGGGGAAGAAAAATTTGTTCTGGTAAAAGTGTGAGAAGACCATATAAATATTCACTAGTCACTAATGGACAGTACAACTCTCATGGTTGGCACAGCTTCAAGGGTACCTCAGAGAGTTGGGGGAGGGGAAGAGCCAGGCACTGGCCTGGTTGCTTATCCAGAAAGAGTCAGATGGTTGAGAGCGATGGGCGCATGCTCCTAGGGTACCTCCTAGGCATGTGTCACCATGAGAGAGATGTTCCCCTCTTCTTACTTTCTGTTGTGCTTAAATCGAGCACCCTGCACTCCACCCGTAGGTCCCACCTTTGACAGACTTTGGAGGAAGCAGGAAGCAGGCCTCACTATCGGGACAAAGTCCTACCTCGCTTCGCCAGTTGCTTCATCATCCTCATGACCACGCCCAGGAGCTTCTGAGCATGCTCAGTGGCGACCTGCTCCTCGCTGCGTAGGGTTGACCTGACGTACTCCAGGATCCTGCCCTTCCACCGCTGCTGCTTGCCCTCGCCTCCCATCAGGTAGGACATGACCTCACAGACCAGTAGATTAACACCTTGTCAATTCCACTGATGAGTCCAATGGTTTCCTCTCAGATGCAGGGGTGGGTTTCCGCTGAGGTCCTCTCGGTGGTTTCTTCTCGTGTACTGCGTACGTGAAAGCCTGCTGGAACAAGTCGACCAACTGTTTCTCAAACTGCTTCTGGATGCCAGCAATTACCTTTTTTGCAGGAAAAAGTGGAAAAAATGAAATGTTTATATTGATCACTCTTTCATGGAACTACAAGTTCCAGTCAGACATTAAACTTTTAGGAGAGCATGTTGATGGGTATGGCGGTTTAATTGTTAGATGATGCTAAATCAATTGCCCATAGTGTTGCAGTGTCAATATAAAAAGCAGAAAATTGCCTATAACTGCTCAAAAGCTGTCATAAATTACAATTGGAGTGTTGTCTAATATCCAGGTTTTCAATGTTCCTGCGTGTTTATATCACGAATATTGGGGACAGGCAGTTTGTTCCCTTGTGATGTGATATAAGAGCTGTCGACTACGGTGTGGTACATACTTGATCAAGTTTGGTAATGCTGAAGCGGGAAACAAAATACTTATGCCATTAGGACAATATTTTGCTATTTAAAATTGAAACAACACTAGATATCACTGGTAAATTATTGTTTGGTAGGCATAATTTATGTTTTGGTATTTTGTAATTCAGCAAAAAAAAAGGGAGGTTGATTGCACCAGTAATGCTAACTTTTTAATTTGCAGAAAATAATGACCTTTGTGGTATTCAAATAACATAGTATATCTGTGTGATGACTATAGTGTAATCTAGTATAGGAAGTGAAGGGCATTTGAAGGGAGTCATTATCGTATTAATGTAAAGCTCTTATTGTTTGATGTTCCAGTCTCTGTTGCAGAGAATCCTAGACAGGTCCTTAAAATGGCTAACCATCCTAATGGTAGAAATTAGGAATGAAAATCCCCAGCTCGGCATGACCAACACTGTGTTTCATTTGAGTGTGCTGGAGTTGCATTCCATTGCCGGGCTGGAAAAGAATGTGACATAAAAGGAAGGAGGAAAAGTTACCAGCAAGATAACATTATTTCTCACAAAATAAGCTCTAATAGACAGCCCTGGAAAACAGTTCATGCTCTGCCATGCATTTTGTGGGTGAGTGAGTTGCCCACAGACTTTATTCATTCAGTGCGGGTGGTTGGGTTTTGTAATTAAAAAGATCATCAAGTTTCAGTCATTTTCAAATGTTAAAAACATTTTCCTGGCATTACAGGGAAGATAGAAGTAGAAACAAGGCTTCTGCATTGACCCCCCTTTTTCCCTCCATCTGAAAGTCCATCCTCCATCTCAAAAATGGAAATTAAAAGGAGTGGTGATTATTCAGGGGGCTCAAAAGGTTGGGATATGACGGGTCAATGTTGACCAAATTTGGCCATGTCGTACTCGAAATATTACATAGTAAGAATCAAACTCACATCAAAAACTGGCAAGATTCAACTCACATCAAATGGCTAGTATCCTGGACAGATAACTCCAACCATGTCCAGAAGTAGCTGAAGGACTGACAGGACCCCATGGAGCATCTCCAAGGACACGGTTGTCAGGGTGACATCCCCACCACCACTGCCCTGGTTGCTATGGCGACCCGGTCGGGCCTCCTCCAGGAACTGAATATCAGCAGTGGGATCACTTTGACGGACAAAACCTCAGCTGTACGTCTGTGAGGCTGGAAGTGCGTCTTGGGTGGCCATGTCATCTTGGGGGTGACATGGACCTGAATAATATATTAAAGAAACCATAAGGTTGTGGGTAGTTGAATCCTCAACCCGACCTAAAGCTCAGAGAAGCTCAGCCGACTGGCTGGCAAAAATCCATGGAACTTCACTGACTGACCCATTCCATGGCTGACTGTACATCTTAACGAAGCACATAGATACCACCGCCGGTCCAAACAGTATCCGTCTTTCCATAAAGTCAAATAATGGCCCACTGCAGAAATAGAATTCGACGTCACCTCAAAAATCATTCGGGATGGTTAAATCTAATTTTTTTATTCCCTATATCGCACACAGTGCCAAAGTGGGTCTGCATAATAACCAAATTTTGAAGATTTTTGTCTGAACATGCATGTCCATCATTTAATTGGCATTCAAGAGTGGCAAGGTTTTATCAGTATAGTTTGATGTGCTAGATGATTGATTAACAAAAGGTTCTGTAGTTATCATGCTCACTAGCATTGACTTTGAACCTCTGGTGACCTCAAACAACCTTGAAATGGCACCAAAAACACTGGTTTTTCCCCTTCACATATTAAAGTACCTGTACCCATAATCTACCCTGTCCATCATGACTGCATACCCTTGTGTTCGCATTCATTGTGTCATAAACAATGTGATCTTTGACCTCTAGTGAACTTGACTGTACTTGTAAAACAGATGCTTCCCTTCCTCCTTGCATATGTGAGTGACTCACCTGCCCAATACAGCAAGAAACTTCGCAGACTCATGAATCGAAGTACAATGCTCAAAAGCATATGACCTTTTTGACCTCTATGACCTTTTGTTGACCTCCACTGGCAATGAAACAGTAAAGTTCTTCCTCTCCATAATGTAACATATATACTGTAAACCTACCAAATATCACTTTTGTAATTGACATGACGTGACTTGCTGGAACAGAACGTATCCTGTGTGGACGCTTTCCCCCTGAGAGGGGACATGGTGATTAATCATACATATAATAATGGCTAGATTGACTACCTGGCTCAACAACTGTGTCTACGGCTGGACAACTTCTATAGCTCAAGATGTTGCTAAATTACTGGACATTGAAAGAATATGGCGTTACTGTCGGTATATCTATGCATGGATCCCAAACAAAGGCTGTTTGTTTTTTATTGCAAAGTTGCCACGCCGTTCGTTGCCCGATGTAGCAAAAGTGTGAGTGTGTTCCGGAAGGGTTACAACAAGCCTAAGCAATAGGTTCAGGCGGATACAGTAAGCTAGACACATAGACGGTTGAGGCGGAACTTTAATACCAATTCCAATTTCAATTACCAAGTTGAAGTTAGAATTTCCAGATGCCTGCAATAAGTGGAATATCATTTTCAAATCCCAGCAATATCGTAAGCGGAAGCAACTTAGGTTACTTTTCAATTCAATTTCTCCATATAATCAGGGTGACGAATTCCGTTCTTGTTCGCATGAACAAAGTGGCTATGCATCTTGTAACGTTTTGTAAAGAGCATGATGCAACCATTGAACATTTGTTTAGGCAGAGTGCAGTCACCACCTCCTTCCTTTACGACTGTTGAACAGCTATTGGCTTGTGTGCCAGTTTGTTTGTTCTCTAAACAGAACCATTTTTTTCGGCTATAAATTGCTATTAAAAACACCCTTCCATCTTTCTCATTTTTTAGATAAAATATTAATATCAATACAATAAAAAATTGCATCGAGACCGCCCTACCGTTATAGAATTTTATCATAAATTCAAGCTTCCCTTAAAAGTGGACAGAAGTTTCTGTTACGAGACAATACCCCCGCCAACTGGCATTGTTGGTCCTACAAAACTGTATTAGCCCTAATCGTGTCACTCCTTCAACTACTTGTGCAGAAGGTCATGCACAGTCCTTAAAGCTAATTAACCTTATCACACTCGTAGATCAATTTCCTCTCGTCATTGCGTAGTTTTGGTACCGTACAGATGCATTCATTGTCAAGAAACATACAATTTTTTACTGTACTGCTGCAATAAAGAGTTAATATTTGAGTGATTGCTCCACTAATTGTCTTCCCCCATTACATAATAATGGATATATCTAATAAAAATTTATTCTGTACATTGTTACATGTAATACGATACAATAAATATGATGGAAAAAAGTCTAACACAGACCAGGATGATTGTAGCTTCTTGGCAAAAAAGTGCAATATCCATAACAACAACAGAAATAATGGGCAAGGAATAGACAATAAAAAAGCAAAAATATGTTGTCCATATTTATTGTAGGTTCACATTATTATTATTAGGGGCTCCAGAGTATCTACTATATTGGACCATTCCACGTGGCTGTAAACAGAGAGAGCCCAATTGATGAAAAAATAAACGTTACCACTTGCTGGTTTCACCCAAAGCTCCCAGTGATTGTCATAGCGAAACAATTCGCTCAACCTATTCTGCAGAGGTCACATTGCTACGGGGCCCCGCGGCTTGGGAATTTCAATGGCTGATGCATAGAGATGTTATTCCCACGGACAACGGCAGTTAGCAGTCACATTGTGTTTTTACGTCGACAAGAACAGACACTGGCAGGACCAAAAAAATCGCTTGCTTTAAACAGAACCCAGCCAAAACAACTACAAACACAACGCCAACGAAAAAACAATCTTCAAGGCCTGCACTGCGAATAACCCGGAAAAAGGGGGGGGGCATGCTGGAACAACGCCCCAAAACTAAAAACAATGTCGGGTACCAGAGAACTACACGAGATATGTAGGCCACCATCTATTAAACGGACAAATACCTGAGCACCACCTTCTCAAGAAGGCGTTGGGGTTAAACGGCAGAAATCAGCCTCAATTTCTAAGCTTAATGTCCACTTATGTGCTTCAAAATCAGGTTGGGAGCAGGACTCCCCCCCACACGGAAAACCAAGTCACACCTATATTTCCACACCCACCGACGCACACTGCAGCAGTTTATGAAACAGCACCTTACGAACCTTGAGAGATGCCCTAGGGGGTCCAGTCATAAACCTCATATTTCCTAGCGAATCACCCAACTTGCGTCCCCAGACCACCCACCCCAATCAAACGTGATGCGCGCCGAGAACCACTGCCGCAAGGACTCAACCAAAGAAACAACTCCAAACAGGTGGGAAACTCAAGAAGGTTAATCCCACCCGGGCATTTACCATCCCATGGGCCACAAGCGTAGACGCTCAAAATTAGTCACACGCGCACCCCCACGTATCTCCACGACCAAATCGCTGGATAGTTAGCGTCACATGTACATGGAAATTTCTGGAGACAGGAAAAATGCCGCGGTTTCAAAGTAACAATCACAGTCACTGTGGGATGCCCAGAGAGAACTCCAAACAAGATAGAAATTCGCAGAGAATGGAAGAAGAATAGGTGAGATTTGGGCAAAGTGAAAATGTTGCTCTCGTTGCCCCAAAAGTGAGCATTCTGTGTGCTGTGCACAGTTGGTTGTTTTTTCTTTTGTTTTTTCCGTTTTCCCCAAAAACTGTACTAGAATTTCAATCGATCTGAGAGACTTCCTTGTATGAGCAGTTTAGGAAAAATACAACAGCCACATAAGTCACTCAACCATAATACAAGAATATGATTACCTCACGAAAACTTCCCGCTCTTGCAACTGACTGCCCTCGATGCTCGTAGATGCCAACAGAAACTCCCCGAGTTGAGACGATCACCTCAGGGCCGCTAGTCTGTGAGTCTCATCGCGTGGCTGTCCCCGGACATCTGCTTGCTGGCTAGGATAGCTGACAAGAAAGCCTTCAGCCTCTGCAGGACCTGGGTGGAAAGTTGAAGTGGTGATTCATTAATTCTCAAATTAATTGTCTTGGCAGTTTGATTGGTCCGACTTGTTTACAGATGAATAGAAACTACGAATAGGGATACTTTCAACTACTGAGATTTTAAAATTACTTTGAATATAGGAACAGGAGAACCTCTGCTAATCATGAACATCTGGCCAATTTTCAGTCAATACTGCCCCGAATTAGCATGGGATAAGGAGAGGTGGGGTGCCTTGCCTATAAGAGCACACCAACACAGATCTTTGGAGAAACGGTTCCAAAGGATCCAAACTCAACCACATTTGAATCGGCAGTCAGAATAATAATCTCACACATAGTTCTAACTCTAGTTCTGTAGCGATTGCATCACAGTGGACATGACACATTCTCAGGACAGATGAGAAACACACCCCCAAAAGAGGGGAGGAGATATTCATCATGTTCCAAAATGACGTGGAAGCATCACGAAAAGGGACATATTACCCCTCGCCCCCCCTCTCACTTGCTGAGGAGTATGGTGATGAGGTAGTGAGTGTGGTCCAGTGTAGGGGGGCTTAGTAAAAAAAAGTACATACATAGTATCACTCCTTCCACCCACAATTTGAAAAGGAACTGTTGTGACACATGTGGATCAGTCACAATGAGATTACTTAATTCGTTGTATCCTGAAGAAGGGCCAATTGTAGACTGCATACAGGAAACCACATACCTGGTTCGCCAATTATGTCCAGAGAACTTACTCCCTGGGGAAATACTGAGCGGATGTTGCCCATTACTCATGTTCCCTTGCTGGGAGATCTGATGGACCAAAGTTAGTCAGGAGGTCCTGGCTCCTTGGCAATCACCAAGGAGGGGTAGTGGACCAATAGGAGGCCAGGATCTTCAAAGCGTCCAATTCAATTCCTCTGAATGTGGTCATGGCACAGCTCAGGTGCGCGCACAGGGCCGGGAAGAAGGGCACCATGAACTTTGACTCGATCTTGATGACGATCTGTTTCATCACAGCAGTCCCGGCCTGCCGTGCCTTCTCGTCTCTGTCCGTGAAGGTGTGCGCAATGTTCTGTATGAGCGAGGCCAGGTTGTCTTGGACAATAGTACCGATTTGCTGCCAGGAGGTCTCTCAGCTTCAGCAGAGTAGTTGACCTGACCTTGGCATTGTAGTGGTTCACGTGACAGAGCAATTCCTGGAATAACAGTCAAAGGGAGCCGGTGACATGCAATGACTTTTGTGAATTTCCTGAGGTTTATTAACACACAGTAAATAACCAGAAAACATGGAATTGACTCAAGTTGCAGTGATTTTTTCAAATCACAATGCGTCATGAATATATTCTCTCAAATTGTCACAGGTGAGAAGGGACACATGTCAAAACCCACACCCAAGGAAATTTCTAGTGCATGCATGCTGTCCTGAGTGATTTCATTTTTACTGTCAATCTATCCCAGTTTCTCCAAGCAAGCAAAGAACATGATTTAATTTCTATGGGTTCAGTAAGGCCGAAGTAAGGCTCATCAAGAAACCCTGGCCTTAATGATCATGAATGAGCACCAACTTTAACTCGTCCATCTCTTCTCGACTTGTGCTCATATGATACCAGGCAGGGCAACCATTCTTCAAACCCCTCTAGAAACCACCATTTTCACATCGTCTTCGAAGGATGAATATGGAACTCCAGAATGCAACCACGTTTCTCAAACCTGCGGAGTCAGAAGACTCGTTTTCAAATATGACGGCTCACAGGCGAACCGACGAGGCTTATTGCGAATAACCTCCCAAAGATAACCCAAAAACCCATGCACAATCCCTGCCTTACAGCAAAAAATGAAGTGGAGATCAAGTCCTCGCATTGCAACTGTAGCCACCTAGAAGGAACGGCCGGTGACTGCTGGGGTTCGAACCCGGATGTTTGCTGGCAATACCTGATACGCAGATACCACTCGGCCATTCTTCTCTGGTCATACCTGTTTAACGTGTTAGGGAGCCAAACGAGCCCTCTACAGTTGAGCTGTCTAATGTGCATTCAGCAATATGGAGAAGAGGAGACGAATGATTTATCAAATGCCTCAAATTTTGACAATGAACAGGCCAACCTGAGGCACTCCCATACAGGGGCCCTGAGACCCCACACGAATTCATTCTAATAGAATCGAGCATGTAAACATGACCACTTGAGCCTGAATCGCTAAGATATGCATCAATACTTCACCAATTCTTTGCCCTGGACTTATATGTTTCCTGGCAGTTTTATTATCGGTGTGACGGGGACAGAGTGGATAAAGTGTCGGATTGACTGGGACCCCTGACCCCAATTTAGTGACCCCAGGTGTGCTTTCATTAACAATAATTAATGAGCTTTTATTGGGATGACTATAGTATGTGCATATCAATCATACTGCTGCCACCAGTCCATGTTGTAGTCACATTAGCAGCTCCGCTTTAAAGAGGTTTGTCTCTGGAAGCAAAACCAAGCTCCTGACATTCTGTCTGGAGCTCCTAACTGTATTCCGAGCCCCAAAGTCCAGTTGGAACGTGGTTTTGCTATCCTCAACAGCGCCCTCACTTCTAGTAGTAAGCGTGGCATGTGATTTGGGCGACTGATTCGGCATTTTGTCATAGGATTGAATATGTTCCCTTTGACAGCCTCTTCTAAGTCGAGCTTCACATTAATATTAGCTCTAGTCGCTCTGGGATGTTTTACTCAGCCTAGAGGTGTTTCAGTCAGACGCAATTGATTCGTACTTCCGATGCATTATGTTGTTTTCTGTGCTTCTGTAATAGATCTTCGACTTTCGCACGTATTCTGGTGTCAGGGTCACACTCACTGAAGTTGTTCCAGAATATTGCACGATGCCATACGATACTACCACACTATTAAACACAAAGGTATGGCTCGGGCACATTGTAGAAAACTTTGGCCGAAAGAGATTAAACAAACTGAATGTGTTTCATGATGCTACACACAGTTGGCCCTCCTCACTCTGAGTTTGTAGTCTCTGATGGAAAATTGAACAGGGCACACCATAGGCAACTAATGTCCTCTCCAGTTAATATAAAACCTCCATGTAGCCACTGGCGAGAAAGCATGACTTCACGATGCAGAACGTTTTTGAAACTTTGATATTGATACGTACAGTATATCACAAGAATGATATATGTCCAGAATAAAATAGGTCCCAATATACCGAAAGGTGATTATCCATCTTCGCTTGTTTGCAGGATGACAGCTCCCCTCCATAGTTCAGGCAACCTACAAACAGTCCCCTGGCTATGCTCTGGGTTGAACTCCAGTGGAGATCCTGCGGTGAAACGCAGGGCTACATCCTATGTTCGGACTGAGCCTCTCCTGAAGTAGGCCTCTATATTTGTGTCGCCTGCTATGGACCTGTGTTGGAGAACAGAATGTTTGCAGGAATGATTATACAACATTTTGGAGTTGGAGTACTGCGGGTGATCTCCAAATTTTTAACAGTGCTTGGCAGAGGAGCAAATTTTGAACCACTCCACTGGCCACATACCCTTAATCCCAAAAACTTACCTGCTCCCCTGCTAATTTCGTAGATAAAGAGACGATGGGGTGGTCCCCCAGAGTGAGAGAGGTAGAATCCCAGAATGGAACTAATAGGCTAAATTAAGTGGGGCATCGTGATTAAAGTATGAGAGGTTAGGGTGAAAGTAGACCATGTTCCAATAAGCTGGTGTACTCGCGAAATGCCCCTCAAATGAGCAAGATTGCTACAACAAATGTGAAGTCATAGCGGTCAGTTTGTACACAAAAATTCCTGGACATCAATACAGGTTTCCACAATTTCTTTCCCCGACTTGCTACAACCAGTGCTCTGGCCCTATTTTAAATAATTTAACGCTGCCAGTAAATAACTATTGATTTCTTACATGATGCTCCCCTTTGCATTTGCCGTCTCCACCAGGCCTGAACTGCTCCTGTCAGTATGATACCCTGGGACTTGAAGGCTGTCTCGTGAAATTGTCCGGCATGGGCTCTTCTTGCACCTTCAGCCTTCACCTTCTGGAATTCACGCTTCTCTCCATCTTTTTACGGCTCTTCTTCCCCATCCCTTACCCACCTGGTGGGTGGCATATAATGTTATTCAAGCGTACACAGATATTTGTCATGGGGGGAAGCGACTTGAAGTCAGAACCCCTCAAAATGGCCCCACCCTCCTTATTGGCAAATAAGTACAATTTATGGGCCTCTAAACACATACTGATGCAATAAGTGGTAAATAACAAGTGCAAAATTTCTACTAATGCCAAAAATTTGTATTGATCATTGGGCCATGGGGGGGGTTCTAATCCCCAACCCCCCAATGTGTGTGCC
Source organism: Sclerodactyla briareus (assembly GCA_026419785.1). Taxonomy (NCBI): domain Eukaryota; kingdom Metazoa; phylum Echinodermata; class Holothuroidea; order Dendrochirotida; family Sclerodactylidae; genus Sclerodactyla; species Sclerodactyla briareus. Next base: position 27,089 of record JAODTK010003344.1, on the reverse strand, counting down.
ACTGTAGGTGATGATATACATTCATTAAACAATCTCAATGTCTGTATGTATTTGCTGAGGTGGTCCAATGCTGTATAATAATAGAACTAACTAGAAAAACAAAAGTGATTCCTTGATGCCTTGATGGTCAATGACCTTAGATGACATTGGTCCTGATGGAAAAAACATACAGACCAAGTACCTACAAGGTACCATGGAGAACCCACAGACCAAGGAGGGCCTGTTCAATCCAGGTGGGATCAAGTTATTGTTATGACAGGCCAAAAATGACCCCCAATTCATACCAAAACGATAGGTTTTGCACTGCCACACAAAGAAAGATGCATACCAATTCCAACGCCATTGGACCAACCATTCTAGGGCATGTCATGTTAACTTTCAATCCTTGACATCCCTTGACCTTTGACCTGACTCCAGACCAATAGAGATGAAGTTCTCATTAGGGGGAACCTCATACCCGAATATGAGCTTCATCCATCCCAGATATGATCCCCATCTTTGGGGGTGCACGTGGAGAGGGGGGGGGGGGAAAGGTTCAGTACAGTCAATGATTACCCATCAACTTAGCCCTGCCTGGCCAGTACGACTACACACTCATAATGCATCTAATGTGTAGCGTGTAGGTCAACCTAATGTCTTCCACTTTCATTTTTAGCATGACTCTAATCATAGGCTTGACTAACAGTTATTACCAGTGATCGGGCACTACTGAGCAATGTTAGCCAGTACGTAGGCTACGATCCTTGCAGGATACTATGGAACAAACATAGCCCCTACTTGGAATCCAGCAAAGCAACTTGCATACCATTCAGTTTCTGGCGTGATTTTTTACATAGGAAGTTACTGTCCTCAACGTGATGCGTAATACACAAAATCTAATAATCTAATAGTAGACTTGTTCCCTTCCATATAAGCATTCAGTGGTGAATCCCTCAGCAATAACGGCCAGCAATATATACTGTTCAGAATGTACCCAAAATCGTCATGATAACAACGGTATACATTATGCCATGATACTTCAAGAATATAGTGGTATATTATTATATTGAGGTCGATCTGCACGTCTTCCTCTACTTTGAAAGCAAGCTAACGACATACTGTACTGCTTTTTCTTGCCCCTTACCAGGGTCATTATATTCTGTTTCTCTGCATAGCCTAGCCTAGTTCATACTGTACAGGTACTTGACCAGTCTTGTTCAAGACGATTCGCTTTTTGTGTTTGATGAATGTCTCGCGCTTCAATGCACCACATCCATATAATTGAAACATTCGTCCTGTGATCTGTCGACGAATGCTTTGGATATACATCTGTCATAAATATGCCTAGATCTTTACGTATAGATATATGTGGGCTGAATCAATGCACTACTGCATGACTATAGGGGGCAAATGACAGTCAGCTTCAATTCAATTTGACCGTCTGCAGTTACACTTGGTGTGAGAACTATGGATTGGCATTTACACCCTCCCATGAGTGTGCATCAATAATAGCAACATTACCAGCGAATAAATACAATTTATGGACCCCTAGACAAACGCTGCTGCGTCTGCAATATTTGCTCTAAATAACAGCTGCAACCCCTCTACTGAACTGTAAAAAAGTTTGCTGTGGTAAAGCTTATGCTCTGAACACCCCGCCCCCCCCCCCCCCCCCCCGGGGTATTCCACTGGTATATCAGTGTTGCAGTTACAAGGTGATATTGTGATTGGTATTGGTTATGGCTGCAGGAGTACAGTGCTACCTGTAACTTCCAACGGCTCAATTTTTTGGGCTTGCCAGACGGTTTATAACTTTGAAAAACAAGCTCACTTCATCAACAAAATGTCATCTCCAAATAATTAAACACATATACGTCTATCACTCCAGTTGTTCAGGGTGTTTTGCGTTGTAAATAGTAAGAGTAGGCCTTGGCCTATGTCCTTGTACAATTGTGATCAAGGAGACCATTCACCTTGGTCAGAAACGCACGTGACAAGTGGGTGTACCACGGGGTCAGTTTTAGGACCAACATTATTTCTCACACATATTATGATATCGACATTGTAATGTTCAAGTAGAATGTTAAAATTTTGCAGTACACACGCTATATCATAAGGATTCAACAAGAAGACTGTCCCGCAGCCGAATTTGGATGTTTTAATGCATTGTTGGCATTACAAAGAGGCATTGATCTCATCAGAAACAGCAGGGTGGGCTTCATATGAGCCAGAGACTGTCTTTCTGCCCAATACCCATTGCCACTGATGACTCGCTCAATGGATCTTGAAGTCCAGCGTGTGGATCAGTACAAGCTTAAATCAAGTTACCACCTCTCGCCGTCTTGTCTTCGTCAGTGTATGGGGTTAGGTTGTGTTGTATAAAACATATTCCAAAATCATTGAATTCCTGTCAACCTTGATTGCTTTGGTGTATAAAAGCAGCAAATGATCAGCATGGAGAAACATTCACAGTTAGGCCCTGGGGCCTAATAGCAATAAAAATAGCGAATAATAATAGGAAAACTTTTTTCAACTGAAATTGGGTATAGCCAAACACAGCAATTAACGAGTGGTCGCAGATCAGACAAACATACCTTCGTATTGCATTTACATAGTATTGGCCTCTACTTTACATGTACTGTACAGGGTAGGAACATGCCACTCACTGGTGCACATTGCAGCAATCAATCTCCGAAAGCAATGAAGCAGAGGACTAGGCCTAGGTAAAGTGACCAGATTCCGACCCCCTAAGAAGCTTTTGCAATAGTCTTTAGAGGTGAAATGAAATAATAGTTTCAAAATGTGTTCTGTTCGACATTGTTATAGGTAACATGCACCATGACAAAACTATGAATTCAGCCTCCTCTTTCAGAGAAAAGGCACCCTGAAAACTGGTTGCCTGCCCAGTATTCAACTCCCAGTGACCAGTATTCAACTTCGACAAGACCAGTATTCTACCCGCTGTTCATTTTATAACCCCAAATTACATTTAGTATAGAGTGCAATTCCATAAAGGTGAACATCCTAAACACAATATTGAATGTATCTAGCAGGTATTGCCAACTAATATTACAGACAAACTTATGAAGCGCATTTAGAAGCGAATTTAGAGGCTCAAGGTTTCATGCATTTTTTTTTTTTTAAGGTCAGTATGGTCCAAATACACACATTTCAATGCTTGAATTCAAGCAATGATTTTTAGGTATTTCCTAAATATTCAGAATTTCTTTGCAAATTTACTTAAATGACTTGACAGCAATTGGCCCCTTGGAATAATGACCAAAACTAAATTCAAATTCATTTACCTGATGTTTAATAAAACGGATGCACCAGGGGTTCAATACTGGGGCAGCAGATCCAGATACGGTGACCAGTATTTGACCCCCCTCCAATTTCCCTCCAAATTTCCCTTGAAATGTCTCTCTTATCTGAAATATGGTTATTGATTGCTGCATTATGTAATGTTAGCCTCAACAACTCATTATTTTGGAACCATTCCCTCCAAAGAATTGGGAAATTAACACTTCTCTCAACATTTCCTCCAAGTTCCCTATGGGACCCTGTAAGAAAGGCTGTTTTTAAAGGAATTTCCAAAATTCTCATGAATGAACATCTCCAAAGCAGATTTCTCTCCAAAAGATTGGCATGAAACTGCATGACAAATCAAGCTGAAAAGTTGCTCTTTGCTTTGATATGGTTTTCATGTTGAATGGAGTCTCAAATCAGTGAATAATATGGATTTATGCCAAAGGGGGTTGAATACTGGTAGGGGGTTGAATACTGGTCACTCTACCCTAGCCCTAGGCTAGCTCCTATAGGAAAATTGCATACGTACCTAGTTAGTACACAGCGTAAGACCATCAGACCTTCATGCCCCTAGAGTGTAGGCCTAGGCGCACTGTCAGGCCCACTTACTGAAGAGTTAGGCTAGGCCCAAAAGCTTAGGCTAACAGCAACAGTCAATACTAACAGTAACATTAACGTAGGCTAGGCCTAGGCTAGGCCTAGTTAAATTAGGCCAAGGGGCCTAGGCCTCGGCATTCCGAAATATGACGGCAAGAACTCAGTTACCTATCTAAGCTCCCTAACAAATGAATTCCGATAGTCTATTCACACTATTCTGCTGTCTTTAGGGCTCAAATTCTGCAGACAATTTTAGTACCACTGTCTGACACACACGTTCTCATGTTCTCTAATGTGTACTTCCACTCCATCAAAGTATTTCAGCCACGTGAACCGGAATGAAAATGTTACGTTGAGCTGTTGACTTCATTCCTCGAGAGAGCTGGGGTCCATTTCCAGCTTCCACCAGGCACCGGAGAAAAATTCAATTGACTCTAGTAGTCTAGTGAAAATCTGGAAAGGGAGAACCCCATTGTTTCGAGCTAGGTCAGGACCGAGTACCAGTGGAATTGATGAAAAGATAATTTATGTTTTTAATATTCGGCTTACAGATGAATATATCAGTTCATTGCACATTGATCAGTTATGGCACGAGTTCCAAGAGATTCTCCAATCAGCAATTGACTCGCACATCCCATCTAAGATGAGCTCGACAAAATATAACCTCCCTTGGGTCGATAGGTCTGTCAGAAGCCTTATTCGCAAGAAGAAGAAACTGTACAAAAAAGCTAGTTTCTTGCTAGAGCAGACGCCCAGAATGAATTCAGATCCATACGCCGACTCATTGACAGAAAAATAAGAAAGCTCATCAGCAGCTAATATTCAATGAATGTCATGGGGGAAAGCCCGAATCGCAAACGCAAAACCTTTCTGGAATTACATCAAAGCAAAGAGTCAGGAAGTATTTGGAATCTCCACGTTAAAGTCAGGATCCCGAACCGTTTCAACAGCAATAGATAAAGCTCAGGCCCTGAACAACCAGTTTTGCTCAGTCTTCACAAAGGAAGATACTGAAACTGGACACGGGAATCCAAGCATGATCTGGACATAGGGACAAATTGGTTAGTACCTTGACAAATGGTGTCCAAGTAATACTGCGATAAATGAACTAGAAAAGCAACAGGTCCACAGATAAGATCCCAGCAAAGGTACTCCAGAGTAGTTCTGAAAGCATAGCCCCAGTTCTGCAGAAAATATTCCAGAGATCAATCAACACCGGTACCCTTCCTTGCGACTGGCGTGATGCCAACGTCATCCCAATCTACAAAAAACGGGACAGTTCTACAGTCTGTTAGCCACCTTACTTGGGCATCGAATTAAGCAATGACCTTAGTTGGTCCCAGCACATTAACCTTACAGCGAATAAAGCGAACATAATACTCGGATTTCTAAGGAGAATGAGTCGTTCAGTTATTCTTGGCAGTAAATCAGTGAAAGAAACGGCATATAACGTATTAGTTCGTTCAAAGATGGAATATTGTGCATCTATCTGGGACCCATACTACAAAACAGATAAATCCCACCCTGGGAAGAAAGTTCAACGACGATGCAGCTCGTTTTTACTAACGATTATAATTTAGCGTAGTGTATCGAATAGCTAGAAGAAGAACTCCAGTGGGAGCCACTTGGAAAGTGAGAGGACGCACAAGACTCGGCTCATGCTATCTCAAAGAATTTACATAACATCATTCTCCCCCTAGTGAGCATATCGCAACAGAAGCATTATTAGGAGCACTAGAAAAGGTCAAAGGAGAAATCCTTATTATTACACCGCAGTTTATTGATATGTTATCAGAAATATCGTTGTTCCTAGAACTATAGAGATGGAACTTGATCCCTTCTGAGATTCGCGAAACACCTACTTACTGAGTCATTCCAAATCCAGATTCAGCCATTGACCTACAGGATTTGATATCAGAAGCACATTTCACATTTTAGTTCCATTACTCCACACTGGCCTGTGCGCGATAACCGCTATCTGGAGGTTTTGTTGCACAGAATTCAAGCAAGAAGCAGAAGCAGAAGGCTTAGCCAGGATTTTTCCCAGGTAAGGGGGCGCTGGGGGGGGGGGACCATTTCCTAGGGGCGACATGTCACCATCTAAGCAGAGCGCCACCATTGGTTGGCGCGGAGCGTTCTCAAATGTGTTTTTTTTAGCAAATTATTACAGATCCCCAGATGCAGGAAATGGCACTGCCTGACCTATCCAAGGAGCGATGCAGTGGCATCGCCACAGTTTGTTGTCATTAAAATGGTGGGCTTGAAATTTCCCTATCTCACAACACATTGCCAAAGTACATTCTTGCAATTCCCGTTCAGTAGGCCTACGAAAGACGCTACGCGACTATACTGTTGCGCGAGGAGCGCGTAAGTTCTGCCACATTTCGGGGACAATAAAGAAAAGAAGGTGCACCCAGTATAAGCTAATCTTTGACGGTCATGCTTTCACTTTTGCTTGGTCCAAGCTTAACTTCGAAGTATTTCATAGACATTTTGTGGGAAAAATTTCATTTTCCGGGGGTAGCTGTTGAATGCAATTTGGTGCGATATTAGGAACACCGACGAAACACCTACTCCGTTCCAAGTCTGAGTATAAGCCATTCCCATGGGCGGCGATCACGGACGGAACGGGGGGGGGGACAGGTCCCCCCCATATTTGCGGGGGGGGGGCATCCACATAAATAATACAAGAGACCCCCCCCCCCCCCAATATTTGCGGAGGGGGAAAAAAAAATCCTATAATCATATTTACAGTACAGCCATAACACAAAAGGTCTAACTCATATTCTTCTTAGATTGCTTAAATTAGTTGAGAAGAGCCGAAACCCCTCCCCCCCCCCCAAAAAAAAAAAAAAAAAAAAAATCGCGCTGCTCGCGCTGTATCCTATCTTTTCCGTTACATGTGAATACAGGTATGCCACGTTTACAATAGCTTTGTCAGATTCTGGCAGATATGATTTTTCTCCATACGTGTCATCTTCAAGTGTGCTGAACTATGGTATGCACGAGGAGAATTGGTTTAGGACTTGATTCATGTTGCACCCCACCCCCTCCCCACTACAACAATGCCGGAATCATGCAACTGCCATTTCTAACACTGCACACAGTTTATTCTACTCCTGATCCTTAGTGTTTCAGATTGGCTTTACCAGCCTGACGTGCGGTTTTTTTTAAAAATGGAAGCTATATGTAACGAAACACGGGCATGGGGCGTGCACACATCAGTCTGGAGGTTTACTTGATTGACGTAGGACCTATACAGGCGCGGAGCGGGGCGAAACAATTCTGAGACATGAGACATTTGGACGAAAAATTTGAGCGGAAAATAACCTGGAAAATGACCAAATTGTCTCCTGACTGGCCTCATTCCCTTCTAATCACATGCCCGAAAAATGCACACATTTTCCATGACAGTGATGTTCAGCAAATATTCAATCTGCGGGCAGCCTGCAACCCAATTGGAAGGTCCCTCGATGATAGATCTCTAACAGGACTATGGTAGAATGGAGACCACGATGAAGAAATGCAAGGATTAACATCGATCAGTTTTCGGAAAGTTACTGTCAATTTCAGTGATTGCATACAGCCATAAGTCACGGGAAGTGCCGCTCCCTGCAATCGGAGGCGGGGGGGGGGGGTGGTGGCCTGTAGCCTATTCTTGTACGGTACGCGTCAACTGATGGTGGCTCGATTGTACTGAATCACCTAGACAGTTCCCTTCAAGAGTGTTCTGTTGAGATATACATTTCAGAAAATTATTGTCAATTTTGGGGTTGTTGCTTACTCCTAAAGACATTGGAAGTACCGTTTCCGACCACCTGGGGATTCGTAAGCCCTAAAAAATTCCTTGTACCATACTAGACCACTGCTGCGGCTCAAATTGGAGGAATACCATCGATTAGTTCCTTCAGCGCTTCTGAAATACAAATTTCTGGAAATTATTGCCAATTTTAGTGACGATGCTCACTGCCATAACGCGGATGGCCGTTTCCTGCAATCTGAAGGCCCTGTAAAACGAAAAATTCCCCTGTTCCCATACGCATTCCCTGATGGTGGCGCTGGACCCGAATTGTAGCGAAAGCATCGATTAGTTCCTTCAAGACCGTTCCTTGAAATATGATTCTGAAATTTATTGCTAAGTTTGGGATATTGCTTACTGCCATACTGTCCTGGAAATGCCGTTTCCTGCAATCTGGCGAGTCTTTAAGACGAAATTGTCCGTGAGCCTAAGCGTCCACCGATGGTGGCGGCTGGCCCGAATTGTAAGGACTACCCATCGCCATTTCCTTCAAGACGTTCTTTGCAATGAATTTCTGAAATGTATTGCCACTTTTAGGGAACTTGCTTACTGCCATACAGTCCCCGAAATGCCGTTTTCTGCAATCTGTGGGTTGTAAAACCGTTTTTTTCCCCTGTACCCTACGCGTCAACACCACGGTGGCCCGAATGGTACGAATAAAAAAAACCATTGATCGTTCCCTCCATAATTTTTTTGAAATAAAAAAAAAATCGGGAATTTAATTCGCTGTTCACACTTGTGCGCTACGATACGATACGATACCTACGATAAATTTTCGGATGGAGTGTTCACACTTGTGCGATAAAAAACTTCGTCGTGATTTGATCGACGTCTCGGCGCTACCATAACGAGAAAGTAGTGGGATTTTAGTTAAGAAGCACAAGTTTTTTCCTCTTGTCGCGCAGACGTTGAATAGCCTGGTCGCGAGTTTGGAGTACCAAGAATTGTAATTTCAAAGCAATTCGAAGCACGTGTCTTTCTCGGTACTTGTAGGAAGCGTGGAGAAGCGCAATTGACTATCACGAATCAGACAGCTGACCTCACCATCCCGCCTACCTTTCGTTAGACCCCATTCTTAATTGCATCGGTAGCCATAATACGGCTAAGTGAGTAGCCAAGAAAGCATTCAGTCATTGAGTCAATCAGCCATTTGAGCTGAAAATTTGATGGTTAGTTGCTTCAGAACAGACATGTAAAAATAATACCTACGGCTCCACTTGTGTATCTTACTACTTTCCTCACTGATCGACAAGATAATTACTTGGCGTAAAATCGACATTTAATTCACCCCCCCCCCCCTTTAAATAAGCTATTTTCGTTGCCTCCTTCCGTTTCTATCCCCCTCTTTCTTCACTGAGGGTAAGGTGACGTTTGCCGTCAATACGGCAGGCTGGGTGGTCGAGACCCTCTGGAATAACCTCCTACCCTGCTCCTCTCAAACAGCCACCCCACCCCCCTCCACCTGCCACCACTAACCAACCACCGCATATTCCTGCCTTTGCTGTCACATTATACTTCTGGCGCCGGCGCAACATGATCCTCCCTATTATCTCGATCACTGGTCACGCTACTATCGTATAAGGGGAGGGCTTCATGGATCGGAACTGAAATAATGGTTTCGTAGTCCCGGCATGGCGGCAAAAGGGCCGAGAAGCTCATTCGGAGGCAATGTCTCCCCGGATACGTCCTACCCAAACATTCCACAAAATCCCTGATTTTATCACTAAAAACCCCACTTTTCCACGCTAAACACTTCCCCCATATCCTGTTTGGCGTTCCATACTCTTTGCAGAATTGCCAAGTTTATCACTGCATTGCCCAAATTTATGATCCCGGGGGGGGGGGGGGGGGGGGGGGCCTCCGAATAAATTTATCGTACGAGGTAAAAGTTAAAATATTTGCAACTCGACCCGATAAATTTATCGTATCGTATGTAATCGCACAGGCGTTACACTCCTTGAAAAATACCCTTTTTTAACCTCGACGTCCGATAAATGTAATCGATCGTTCGCACATTGGTGGTTAACAAGCCCTCATTGACAATTTTAGGATGTTGCTTACGTGCAATATCCCCCAGAAGTGCCGTTTCCCCTGCAATCTGGGGGGTTCCGTAAAACGAAAATTTCCGGTTTGCGCTCACCGACAAAACCGATTTGGCGCTCCGCTTAGATGGTGCTACCCTCATATGTCCCCCAATATTAACACAGAATCGCCGCCCCTTGCCATTCCTCTGAATTTTTTGGCATTTGCAAGGCGGCAGATTTGGTAAACGTGCAACAGCTTGGGTGGCAATATCGCAACCTAAACATTCAGTCCGCTTCGGGAATTATTTTGCGTTTCCACCCACCTGCATGATCTTATAGTATCTCCGGGAAATTTTGGTCACTTTCTGTGGTCTTTGATGCAATTTTTGTGCAAGATAGAAAACTGAAACGCGCAGAAGGAAGACCATGCGGGGCTTATTAGCATATCACGATCCGCTACCTCGAGTAGGTCAGATTTGCGATATCAATTTGTCAAAGGTCAAAAGTTTTGAGGCGGTTAAGGCGGTAGTGTTTCCACCTTCCAGGCTTTCCGGGCCTTCTATTTCTATGTCTTTGCCTCCTTTCCCCTTCCTCAAATTCGTGATTATCATCCTTTCTTGAGTCGGTCCAAGAAATATTCGAAGACGCCTTTTTATCGATTTTGTGATGCGATGTCCTGTAGGTAGCGTACAATACATTGCCCCTATCAATATGGAAACACCGTATATACGTGTAAATAATTTAACTGTTCAATAAACACGGCACGACTGGTACAGTCCCGTAGAAAACCCATGTACATACAAGCTTACTCAGGTCGAATCGAAATACGGGTATTGTTATATTGTGCGGTCATAATCGAGTCGTGTACGGACCACCGACCACTTAATACATGCATAAAGGCAAAAGAGTGGTAGACAGCAGAACGATCATCCTCCCCAACAGATTTATGTCGTTTAATCTCTTGCAGGGACTTTCGGAGAATCATTAAGGCCTGTTGTATCCTATGTATATGCGACATTGTATTCTGTAGGAAGATAGTAGAATAGATACGTGGCTGATCGCCAAACTTGTGAGCGAGTGAGGAACCTGGCAATTCTATAGAAGATAATGAGGCGCGAGAAGCGCGCAGAAAATTTTCAGCTTTATCATAGGAATTTCCGAATTTTCGCTATAAAGAATTCTGGAAATATCATTATACTGTTGGGGAAATAAGTCCTCGGTTTTCCGGGGTGTATAAATTTTAGCGTACCCACCCGGGCTCCACGACGAGATGGGAAAAATTCCCCGACGGGAGGGGGGGGGGAGGTTTTTCCGACGGGGGTGGGGTGGCCCCACTTTCCTCCTCCCCCGCTGGCGCCACCCTTGAACATAACTAATCTAACCAATTTTTTCATATATCATCACGCGGGCCCACATATTTGGTGTGCGTAACTTTATGTGCATTTGATAGGCCTCCGCTGGATACGCCACTGTATGGGAAGAACATTCCTCAACTGTTGAAGGTAGTTTGTGCTGAAGCCATGTTCATGTTTATTCATAGAAGCATATGGGACCAGCCCATAACTAACCGAATCTTGGAGCTTGGAGAAAGCGACTGAGAGCGCGCTGAAAATTCAGGCTGCTCGGTTTCAAATTCAGGTTTCGGGCACAATTTCCGGTTTTCTCCCCCTATTCAGCGAGTCCAGTTTTCCACCCATTCGTTGGTCGATATCTTGCTCGAATTTTAGTCGTCTTTTACGGAAGAGATACTCTCTGCCTGCCTACTTAACAACGCAATTACTTGATGTTCAAAAGGTGTGGAATTCTTCCGTCCTGGATTATGATGATAGACGAAATTTAGGCAGTTCCATCTTTTGCGCAGTAATGACTTATGAGGACACCTTGGACAGAAATAGATACCTTATTCGATCGCGCGCAGCGCGAGATTTTTTTTGCCAGGAAAATCGTGACCAAATGTGACCTTTTCGTGTTTACATGCGCAACATGCCTCGTATTGTGAGAGTACACATAACGGCCCTAGCTGTCACACGAACGTATTTTAGAGTAGGCCCAACGTATGAGATTCTTTGCTAAAACGCTCTCAACGCTGAATCACGCTATGGTACGCTTGGTGTACTTCCTATACATAGGATTAACGGCTTTATACGTTACAATACGCTGAGTTCCCCCCCTCAGAATGTGTGCATGCACAACATTTTTAACGCATGTGAACGTATGGGTTGCACGTCGTAGAGGTGTACGTTAGAGATGCGTTAAACTTACGCCAGATATACGTTCCCCATACGGTAATATACGTCAACAAAAATTCGCTGAGGGTGAACGGTGCACAAAACGTATTTAATACGCAGCGTAAACTTGTTCGTACCGTATATAGGGCGTACTGAGAACATATGCCGTATTAGACGTATGTATGGCGACAGCACACCGTAATAAACGTGCGTCAACGTTCAGATAGCGTGCCTGCAACCAGTAAATGGTAGGCAATTAAATGTTGTCCAGTATATGGAGTGATGTAACTGTCACACTGAGTAGGTTGTTTTTTTGCGATTATATATATGTATATATATGTATACTTTTTGTGTGGGTAGGGATATGCAGTCTGTATGTTTACTGGCTGAAGGAACCGCGAGCCAAGGGCAACTGACGCGCGTCCCCTATTGGCGGCCAAAAGACCCCCCCCCCCCCCCCCTCCCCCGGAACGACGATCAGTCATGCTTTGCGACCCTGTCAAAGATTTCTGGATGCGCTCCTATCACAGGAGAATGGATGAGGGGTGTTTCATGATTTTAAATGAGTGGGTAGTAAACAAATAAAAACTAAAAAATCGTTTCGACAACCGACAGTACGGACGACAGGTTACTGGGAACCTTGAAGGGAAACCACAGCCTCGATGGGGTGGTGGATTAGGTGAGGAATATATTCATGAGGTATATCAATAATTAATAAAGGCGTGAATGTCTGGGGTCTGAAGACCTAGATATTTGGGGAACACGACAGGTTGTCAGCAGAGGTGGGGAGGGGTGAGGGGGGGGGGTATAGTACACAGTCCATGGGATGCATAATTTAGTAATAGACATGTGCGAATAGGGTGATAGATAAATGTAAGATGGGTATACCGTGCGGTAAAGACAATGATTGAAGAGGATACAAGCACGATTCGTCAAGATCGGATTATATCCGATTCGTTCCAATTGATATGTATTACACTTTTTGTTAATGAGTATATTCGCTCAATAATCAAGGCATTAGGAACACGAGATTCACATTTGAAAACTGGGTACATGGAGTTGGCAAAAACCGAAAAACTAATAAAGAGCCATTCGATCCGGCCACTTGCGAGATTGTAAATCCCAAAACTGTTCTTGTACGATCGGCGCCAACCTATGGTGGCGCTCCACTCAGATCGTCGACCCGTCAGTTGTCCCTCCATCGAAATTTGGTGCCCTCATATGCCCTCCCAGATTGAAAAAGTCTTGGTGATGCCCTGCTCACCAGTTATTCGAGACTCTGCACTGATTACTCGGCCGTCATATGATATTCTATCTTCAAATAAACGATTTGAGGAAACGACCTTCATGGTTCAATGGTGTGACCTTTCTGCATTAGCCAGTGCATCATTGAATTACCGTGCTGATCATTACTGGCGGCAATATATGATATTATTTGCCGTTTCTCAAAATTACTGATCAATTAGATAGGAGTTGCCTATGCCACGTTTTGACGAGTTAGACGTTTTCGCCAGGTTCCTATTCCATGAAAGAATAGGCCTCTTCACGATAATTCATTCTACCTTGGTAAAAACAGACCACGTTGCTCACGTATTTGAGGTAAAATCGTTCTAATCGGTATATTGTTTTACTAAATAAGAAATTGGCTCTGCAAGTAAGTAGTTGGTTGTTAAAATACTGATTCCCGACCTGGCATTTCGGATCGTAGAGATCACCACATTGCAAAGCAGTCTAGCAACTTGGGTTCGTTCATACAACTGACACGTCTGCTGGATGAATTGGAAATGTTAGCTATCGCCTTTTCCATCGCAGAGCGTAGTAACAACGACATTTTGCATATCAGATATATCAGATTGTTCCTCCGTATAAATTTAACTATAAAAAGCTGAATCGAGAAGATAGCCCTTTAATTTATTTGAACGGTACGGTCGTCGAGACTTCCGGAAACCGCCCGATTCGAAGAGCGCCCCCAAGTTGCATCACTGGACAGTATCATCTCCAGACTTGTCACATGTCTGTTTACCAATTACAAGACCGTATCATGGCAAGCCGTGTACTTTTGGCCATTCGCTATGTCGCTGATATCACCAAAATTAATCATATATTAATTGAATTACTGATAACATCAAATATTTACTGATATCATCATTATTTGGTGATATCATCAAAGAATTGGTGATCTCATCGAGTTGAATTACTGATCTCATCATATTTTGGCGATATCATCAAATGAATTACGTGATAACCATTAATTGAAGGATGATATCATAAAAAAGATTGGTGATACCACAATTTGGTTTGGCTGATATCACTAATTACGGCAAAAACTTATATCAGTAATTGTTTTGATGACGTCATCAAATGAAAATTTGATCTCTTAACTGATTGATTATATCTCAGACTCAACGGATTTGGGGCCTGGACTTTGGGAAAACCGGCTTTTAATATTTCTTGGTTTTGTGGCGTAAAGTCGTAAATAGTCTTAAAGTGTTTTGAGCTGACTCAACCAAAAGATGTCGGGCAAGGCAACCACAAATATAGGCCCCCGCTTTATTCTGCACTCCTGCTCATTTCAGAGCTAACTCAAACGCGCCAGAAAGAATCACAGCAACTCATCTCTCTCAAAACAAGCCTGTGCTTATGTCATTTCTTGTACTAACAAAAGTAAGAGAACGCGACAACCGTCAATTAAGACGAGGTTTCAACAACACTGCAGGTATAAATGAATAACACAGGAATGCATTATCGTCAATCAGCCTCTCAGGGAGCGCATGACAGGGCTACACATTGCAATTGGCCAAACAACCGTCCATCGAGGCATGGAATTAAAAGAGTATCAGGAATCTACCTAACCGTCATCTGAAAAATGTTGCCTGCCGACCTCGCCATGATCACCTTTGAATAAAAGAGACTGTTTCAGACCTTTACAGCATGTGTGGCTTGGCAGTGCGACACCAGCAATACGTTGTAAGGTCCTTCCTACAGTATAACCCAACTGTTTTTTTTCAAGCCATCAACTGCCCACAGCATGTTCGGGATCTCAGATAAATAAAATACCAATTTTCGAACTGTCCGCTTAGGCAACATTACAGCGGGAACCTCCGGATATTATCACACTTCCAGGACGTCTATCGGCACCGAGCAAACGGACCAACGGAATAACCTCTTCCTCTTTCTGTTTGCGTTTTGCGATTTACGGGAATGAGGGGTTATTCTGAACGAGACAAGGCCATGTTACGTGGCGTCACCACTGATGAATTAGGAGGAGGTGGGGGGGTGGGGCCATGGGGCACCGTTCCATCGTGGCTTGGCGGCGATACCGTCTCAACGAGATATCGATATGGTGGGTTGCATTGATATCATTTGGTATCACTGACGGGCGACGGTAACTAATAGACATGCAACCATTAGCTTTTCTATAACTTAACCAAGTCGTTTCAAACTTTTCAACCCAGTGTTGTACAGTTTTAGCCTAGGTATGGTATCCAAGTTGTCAAAATGTTCAGTCGGCATGTATACTTATATTTTGCCTGATTAAACTATAACACTCATAACCTTTCAAAACATCCTGCTCAACTTTAAGCTTACCATCCCCCTGGGCCTAAAAAGCTTTTACAATTGGGATCGAATTGATCAATCAGCTATTAGTATTTTAAGCCTGAATACAATATCAAGGACGGACCTATTGCTAATTGACATGCACATTGGCACCCCTTGAACCCCAACACACCACGTGTTAGACTTACTAAGTCATTTCCCGCCTCGGTCCGAGCCCATTACCATATCGTTCAGTTGTTGTGACAAACACCACGAAATTGCAACTCAAAACTTTACAACTTCACGCCACCAATCTACAAATATTAAAAGTGTTTTTTTTTGCCCAAGATCCAGGCTCAAAATCCGTCGAGTCGGATTCCAGAATCTCGGGTATGCCTCCCAACCATCAAGTCCTGTCTCGGCCAATAGCGCCACACTAGATGGTGACCCAGCACCGACCGCCCCCCTTTCCCCTTACTCTACTATCACTCTGCGTTCCATTGATACCGCCACCCTTTTTTTTGGAATTGGTGATATCCATCAATTCATTTGAATGATATAACCAATTCATTCGATAATATCAGTACTTCGTCGAATTGGTGATATCAACCGATTGAATTAGGATATCCGTAAATGAATCGATTAAGATCCAAATGAATTTTGTTGATATCATCAATGAATTTCGTTGATACCGACCATTGTATGCTGATATCAGTGCATATGCCGGCCTTTGATGACAACCACTAAGTCCTTATTAATAATCACCAATTCAATTACTGATAATCTGATATCATCACTTTGTTTTCCGATATCACACCGATTATTGAGATTCAACAAATATTTAGTGATATCACCAAATATCTGCTGAATCCATATTGGACTTGCTGATATCACCATTTAAATTAATGATATCTCCAAAAATGATATCATCAATAATTGATTATATCACGCAAAATATTTGATAATTCACCGATATTTAATGATATCATCAATTGAATGGTGATATCAGCATGAATTGGAATGATATCGTCGAATAATTGGTGATATAACAAATTCAATTAATGATATCATAAAATTTCAGATTGATATCATCGAATAGCGAATAAAAAGTTAGACGGCCTGCCATACTACCGAACTGTTAGCAGACAACACGTACGATGGAACAGATTTACGGATATTGAAAGAAATTTCGCTTAATAGCCGATATTTGATTTTGACATGTTCACCGGGGGTAGCGGAAGGGGTTGTGGAGTGGGTTTGATTTGGAAACCATACTAATTGAAATGTTACTGAAATAAAATGAATCGCTCAAGACTCGGACTCGCTAGTCTTGAAACGGGTGATTTCGTAACTGGTTGCAACTAGTTTAACTTACGAACTATGAGCTCCATGCAGGCTTTGAAAGTCCCATGGCATTCTGGGCATGCACGGGTACCGTATTTCTTTATAATCCCGTACAATTCCTCTCTGCTGAAATCACGACAAAGTGTCCACAAAAATTACGGGCACAGGTAATCAGCACGCTTCTGCTTCCTTTGGAACAGTCTACCATTCCTATGTCAAAAATGCTACTTCAGCTGACAGCTTCAAATCTGTTTCTCAAGACACATTTTGTTCAATTGTTGGAAGTTGTATTTTGTTGTCCTGGTTGTTGTTTATGGGTCCCAGCGCATCGAGACTTCGTGTGTAATGCCTATATAAGAACTTTATTATTTTATCATTTATATCAACTCGGCTTCATACTCGTTGTCTCTGTTTTCTTTCTTCTGTTCTCCGTTGATAATATCCAGGAAACTGTTGGCCTAAAAATAACGCCTATTAGATGCTCATCCGCTGATCGTCGAGGCATAGGATCCTGCGGCTGCTCTTTCGCATGTCCTGCACACTGTCCTTACGGTACTGATTTCGCTGGTCAAAATAGCAGTGTTGCACAGTGTTGCTGCCCAACCTTTTGCATTGTTACCCCCCCCCCCCCCCCTCCCCTCACCCGACTGCTTTTTTTTCAGGTTGTCACTGGTCGATACCTTTGCGGCATGTTAGCTCCGATAGCGATAGCAATGTCCCGACCCACCGCCCCATCTCCCAGAAAGAGAACAATCGGGCCGTTCCTTCCGAATGAATGGCCGTGTAAGAGTGTGACGAAATGCGTTTTGCCAACAATATTTTTTCGTGATACTAATTTTACTCATGCAAAAGGTTGCATCGGGACATTCACGGTATTATTTAAAATAAATCACAAAGAAAGAGGAACACGATAGTTACCCCTCCGCATGACGCGAACAATTTCCTGAAGTTGTTTAAAATGTGCCCCATGCCTCCCCGAACTATGCAATTCTAACAACATGTTGCACTGTCTGTAATTGCATTGTATTGTATTGCATTGTCATGTATGGCATTGTTTCATTAGACGAAATAAAATTAAATTGAATTTGAACTGAATTCGAACCGAGTTGCTATTTCTGGCTAGTTAGTTCTTACCTTTGAAAAAAAAAAAATATTCTGGTTTCACGGAATGCCTCCAAGTCCATCTACTACCCCCCTGACCCGCTTTCCACTAAAAACATTTTTTACCGAGAACTTCCACCGCTCGTGCCCAACTTCCGACTATAGTACTAAAGGGTCCACAGTCAGAAAGACTCTTCATGATAATGAGAGTCATGTTTGTCCATGTTTCCATTCCTGCGTGGGACTGCTGAGACGGATTGCGGTCCAAGTTCGCCTCGATAGTAGTAAATTTACCAGCGTATACACTGGTATAGGCTATGCGTTCATTCACATTCTGTTTCCTATTTCGTGATTCTTCTTCTCTCCGTTTTAAAATAGCTGGTGCGGACCCAAACTTATTTTTCATATGGTTTATCTTTGACCAAATTTCTGGCAACCTTCCAATCAGATTGATACCGAAACTTTTTCGGTGTTCTGGTGTAGGACATGTAGTGTGTGTGAGAGTCTTGTGACTTATCAACTGATTATTATTATTATTCGCGAGGGGCGGTGGCCCTGGAAAACGGAAACCTTACTTGTAGTTAGGAAGGTGAGGAATCTCAATCTCTCATGCAAGCTGCTACGATCAGTCCTTCATCTTAGTAAGATTGCAGTTGGAATTGGGTTGACAGAATTTACTTCTTCTCATTCATCTTAATACGTTTGATGTACCTCAACTCCTAGGTTCATCAGCGTATGTTTCTTCAGACAACTCTACCCCGAAAATCGCGGAAAACCCGATGGGTTAACTAGAGTTTCCAGAGTATGCACGTCAATTCTTGCCTAACAAACGAAATAATGACAAAGGCCAGACGGCTTATTGAATCAATCTTTTCACTGTCGAAGAATCAAAGATGACCTTTGACTTGAAAATATTTATATTTTCACAAAATTAAACAACGCAGTTGTAGGCGAATGATATTCCAGTAACTCACGCAAGGTTTGTGGACCTTACTTCAGACTTTTTGATCTTTGTTGACTTCAATCACCTCTAACCGCTCTAAATCCACCTGACACCCAAAATCAGTTATTGTGTGTTATTGCCACGTAGTTGAAAGATGTGGGTGACTGAATCACCATCAACGATTTTTTTTTGCTTGTCACGACAGTCGGTATCACTGTGGTGTAAGATCTGTGTGGACATATCACCTATCGCACCCGTATAAAATGTGGAACTGTGTTCGGACGGTTGTTATTATGACGGCTGCGCAGTCTTTTCTCGCGGTTTCGCCAGTGCTACGACGTCGCCCCTCAAGTTGTATTCCATAAGCTCATTTCTGGTTGACTGTCGTAAGCAGAAGGCGAGGTTATCCCCGCGCGGCGCGCCCACTCACGATCAGGTTCGCATGATAAACCCTGAAGCAGCTCCCCAAGCCTAGTAGACAATTCAACCATACCAACAATTAACCCGTGTGCGTGCACTCTGAGAACGTCCTAGTCGAATTTGACCGCAAAATTGGTAAGAGGGACCCAAGCCGTTTTTTTTCGATCGGATTGAAATCACCTGGGTTTTAGAACGTTTCCATTCAGCAGCCTTAATTGTTCGAAACAATACGCATCAATGATATCGAAAATGATTGGCAACATTCGATATAACTCAGCTACAAGAAGAAACTTCAGTCCAAATAACAACACCAAATCTCTCTATTATTGGAAGAAAATAGTGACCAGTCCGTGAAATTCTCGAAAAAGCCGGCTGGCCGACACAAATGGTCAGGTTCGCCACAGGCCGGGGGCCTATTCCAGGAAATGACGGATTTGACTATACTATCGTTTCGACAGATTTTTTCAATTGCAGTTTTTTTTCATATCTGGACAAAACAATAGTTACTACAGTATGGGTTAGCTTCGTGCTTAAGGAGAGGAGGGATGAAAATAAAAGCTGCTGATGGAATTTAAACATTGGACCCGAAATCATGGGTCAATTTAACCCAGATGATCTAGCTACTATGGGGCATTCCCTGGTTTGAACATGAAAATGGCGGACCCAAAGAACAATTTCTCTGTGAATATTGAGGTATTCATCCCTTTGATCGTCTCCAGAGGTCTTCAGGTCATGGAAGACCATCCTTGTTTTTAGATCACGGAGAATCTTCTATTAAACTCTTGGTTATAGCTCACATTCCAGCGAAAAAGATCTTCCGGATAAAA
This sequence comes from Sclerodactyla briareus, assembly GCA_026419785.1. NCBI lineage: Eukaryota > Metazoa > Echinodermata > Holothuroidea > Dendrochirotida > Sclerodactylidae > Sclerodactyla > Sclerodactyla briareus. The sequence goes on along the minus strand of JAODTK010003344.1, from coordinate 6,984 downwards.
GACCCTAGGTTTGGCGAAGGGTACGTCTCCGAGAGTCTAAATTTCCTCAGCGAATCTGCAAAGATACAATAACATAAGTGGTTTGAAGAGCAACTGCAGACAGAATAGATACAGCGGAGATTAATATTGTAGAGAATAGAGGGGAAACTATATTCAAAAACCCCATTCACAATACGATGTTCCTATGTGGAATAACTGACCTCAAAAAGTTGGAACTATTAGGACCATTTTATTGCTACCCAGCTGGGTAAACATTTACTGAAAAAAACATAGGTGGTAAAATATTACGTAACCCAGACTGAGTCAAACAAATTTGCTCAGGTGGTATTTGTACCTAAATTTTCGAGTGTAATTAGAGTGTAAAAGTCCCCATTGCGGAATAACGAATGACGTCACATTTGAGCCACAAGGAGACATATCTGAAATGGATTTTTTTGCTTTATCATGCTGAATGAGTCAACATCCTGCAGAAGTTCCTCTGTCCTTCTCTTACTAAAGTAACCATTAAGGTATTAACATCATCTAATCCATTACATCATTCCAATCCCCCTCATGTCTATACTAATTATTGCTCTAAAGGGAAATTGATGGGTGAATCTGATGATTGAGAAAACGCGAAAATATTTGAATTACATTTAATTTCAGTAGTAGCGTCCCGCAGAGGCCTGTGTCATGAGGAAGGGGGGGGGGGGTGTGAGAGAACGCAAGGAAATGGGGGGGGGGGGTCGAGGTGCGGAACCCAAGGGAAGTGCGCCCCCAAAAAGGCCCTCACCCCCCTATGGACAAATAAGTATTGATTCATGGGCCCTTCTTAGACACATGCTGCTGCAATATTGCTAGGAAGGATAACAATGAAAACCTCATACTTAAAACTGTTAAAAAAACCTCAGTTCTTTGTTGAAACATATGAACACTTGGGGGGGGGGGGGGGTTCTCGAAGGTCCGCGAGCTTTGCCCATGCACATGCAACAAACTTCGAAGGTGGTTTCTCAGGTCGGTGGACTGAACATTCAGTTGTGCGCGCTACTATTATATTATCCTTTATAAATGATAATGCAAGGTGTCTTATATTATGTCTAATGGTAGGTACACAGATATGAAATGTTTGAGATGCATTCCACCATTGTTGTCTTCATGAATGTAGTTCGGATAATAATAATAATAATAATATCGATTCCTCCCAGTTTCCGCATGTTTAGGATTGAATTTCGTTCCAGGATGTGCCTATATCCTCACAAGGTAAAACATGTCCGGGCTCGGTCGTTTTGTGGGAACTTCTGAAAGGTGTGAAGAGTCAACGAACCACTTACCGAGAAAAAGAAAAAAAACATGCTAAACCCGGTTCTCACTCTGTGTTAAGAGTGCGAATGTAGCCCTCGATCAAATCGGGAAACATCCTCTCCAGTAGTAGTATGTAGTTGCTTAATCTACCGTCAGGCCTATACGGTGTAGGCTCTAGGTTACCGCTTAGCTGCTGCAATGCCTCTCTGGAAAAGACCTGGGAAACCACATAGCTATGATTCCTTGAATCTTTCTTCGGAACAATCATGCACCGTGCAGGTCTAGTTAGGTCAGTCATTGGAAACAATGAGCAATGAGTTGAGATCATCATATCTGCCGCAGGTAGCTTACAGCCAAAACGATAAAAACCAATATTCACGACCCCAAACGGGCAACACACAAAGTTGATTTATCGTTGGTAGGCAAGAGGCTTACGTGTAATTCCGATTCCGGCACTTTCCATCTTTCAGACACTCGTTTCGAGAGTTGGAAGGGTAATACGAAAAACAAATAAAATAATCACGTATGAGGCCTGGTGGCTAAGTGAATGATATATTTTAGCGACACAAGAAAACGTTGGTGGGTTAAATGGATAGTGTCGTCGGTTTAAACCGTTTAGGGATGAGATGCCCTTTGTGGCGATGGTAAAGGTGTGCGTGCGAGTGTTGTATGCGGCTGTTGTGTGTGCGTGTGTTGTGTGTGCATGTGCGTGTGTTGCGCGAGTGTGGTGCGGTGTGTGTGTGGGTGTGTGGTGTGTTGTGTGTGTGTGTGCGTGGTGTTTTAGTGCTTGATGCGCGCGTGTGTGTGTCGGTGGTGTGCGTGTGGTGTTTTAAAGTGTTTGTTCAGTGATGTGTGTGTGCTGGTGTTGTGTGTGTGTGGCGGTGGTTGGTGTGCGGTGTGTGGCGGTTGTGTGGGCTGGGAGTGCGGGTGCGGACGTCGTGCGTGCGCACGACAGTGTGTGTGCGTGTGTGTGGGTGTGGGGGTGTGTGTGTGTGAATTGTGCAGTATTATACAGATGGTCTATCACGTTAGATCCAGAAAAATATCTCGCATTTGGGGCGGATTAGCTCAGCCGCATGGCTGTAAGACAAGAAATGACTCATCGAATAGGTTCTACGCTCCCCACGTATGTAAAAGTGGATACTGCGAGGAGGGGCGGTAACGGGAGAAAGGCGTCACTGTGATGGATGTCAAGAGTGTAGAATAGAACGTCGGGGCGAACGTGCACTCTGGGCGGTGTACATAGGCAGTCTCATCAGGTTACCGATGACCTGGGGGATTCACTCGTAGTCGTGTGAAGGATTGCGGCCTTGATACAATCATTATGAGCGGAACATGTATTTGAGATAGACGTTACCATCATCGGCACCCCGTTTCCAGCCGAGGAGGCTACAGGCTGCACCTCGTCACCGTTGATGAAGTTAGTAATGAGATATCACCTTCCAAAGGGTTTCTCCTCAGAATGTGACGTATTGACCGGCTCGTGCTGAAAAATACAGGAATATACCAAATTTCAATTTCTGGTGACGAGTTTGGATTGGAGCCACGCTAATACAAACGCCTACATGAAACAAGCTCGTCATCGAGTTGTTAGGCTAAATCAGAATAGTACATCAGAGGAAGGGTTTTGACTAGTGAGTCACGTTCCCTCCAGTCATCACCGGCCTCATCGCCCAGAAGAAAGGGACGACGATATGAATCTAGTTGCAAATGAGTCACGGCATTGGACAGGGGAAAGACTGTGCCAAAACATTCCCACTTAGGTACGCAACACTGAAATGTAATAATGCCAGCAAAACTTTTTTGTCCTAAAAAACCGTTTTATTTGTAAACACGGCCGTATGTTACGTTCAGCGTGGCACAAAACACTCATTGTATGTAATAATCAATGCAGTATTTTTCCGACCAGAAGCAACACATCCTTTGGAAACAGCTGTGATAGCCCAGACGTGCAGATGTCGGGTGGCAGGCATGATGGGACCCACAATCCCTGCTTAAAATATACCCACGATATTCACGATTCATGTAACTTGGGAGCTCCGTTGATATATGAAGAAGTTCACAATTGGTTGGAAGAAGGTGAGGGGCAGTGGCGCACCTACGAGGGGGGGCGGGGGGGGGGTCAGAACCCGCCGTGACCCGAGTGATCCAATAGATTTAACACAAAAAACTGATTATTTGTTGTGCAGTTCGGTAGAGGTTTTGAGCTGATATTTAGCCCATATAAATGTACAGATGTATAGGGGCACATAAATTGTAATTGTTGCCAATAGGGAGGGCGAGGACGCCAATCAGAGGGCGGACTTCCCTTTGGTTCCGACTCAACCCCCCCCCCACCCCCCTCTCCAAGACAAAATCTCTCGGTACGCGACTGGATGGAGGTGGATTGATATGGGATTGAGTCTACAACGGCCTGCTACTGACCCATGTTTCCCTCTAGAGTGGTGGAGGAATCATATTAAACAAAATAGAGTAACACAGAAGCCACGCTCGCCTTGGTTCATCCGAGCAATTGGTCCGCAATGGCTTGGGGGACGGCCCGTCAGCGACGAAGATAGTTGGGTTTCCACGACCTATTGTCGAGAACCCAATATAGGATTCTTCATTTCATTTGCAGGTATCATAAGCAATGTGTACGGGTTAAGCTCGAACTCGGAATATATTTTTTGCAAAGCATCAATGTCACTGCCACAAAAAGCCTGAGAGGTGGCAGACCGCAGCGTTTTGAATGCAGAAGAGACGAATGGGAAGAAGCCATGATCACAGTACGTTTTTATAACATTTTTCGCCCCAGTACATACAGCAAAAATCGCTGATGCTCATGAGACGGTATTGCTCAATCGCTTGAAAAACTCTTTTTATTCGATTAGGTAGACAATCCGACAACTAACCCGGGAACCGAACAACAGTGCGTGGCCTCCACCCGATACAAGGAGGGTCAAGCGCCTATATCCTTCGTATTTGTTTTCATCATAAGTGTAGTTATTCTGGTGAGGATTAAAGAACGGTCTGTTCAAACGAGGGATATTCAATCATTCAAAAATGTCAATGAACCTAAAACAAACATTGACAGCAAATACGTCATGGTTGGAATCAAAATTCCAAAGCTGAAAAATCACGCAGTTACGCAGTCCTCGATTACTGAGCGTAGTACGTAATTTCCATGGTTTCGGAATGTCAGGTATTAGTCATTATATTAAGCGGAGATTAGCCGGCTAAATATAAGTAGTGACGCAACCTCACAGCATTGGTGACGCTATGGCGAAATCAGCAAAAGTAATGTGATCTATTTTATCTTCTCCCTATAAAAGTTCAGATGCATTGCGGAAGATGAGATTTTTGATCTCTATTTGATGGACCAAAACCGCCTGATTCCGTAGTCGTTCACACAATGCACGAAATCCGCTATTTGATACGTCCATGGGTGTGAGCGGCCAGGGGGCGTACCTGCGACAGAGCGAGTTGGGGCTACGACAGTCGAACTGATGTTCGCAGCAGCTTCAGTATGTTCCGTTCGTCAGGTAGATGGCCCGCCCGCAAGACCCAAGTAAAAATTTAGTGAGTCGTGGACCCTGGACCCCAGTGGGTGCGTGGCACGGAGACATTGTTACCGCATATATAAATGGTGTGTCGTTTAAATGGCTTATCATTACACAATTGTGCTACATACAGCCAAGTGCAGGTTGTGTCAGGGGTTGCAGTCAGGGGAGGCAGCAGTATAGGGGTGCCAGTAAGGGGTGCAGACAGAATCACCTTACTTTGCATGTTGGTCACTCTATTATAAATAACTTTTAAATAAAATACTAAATAGTCAGATACAATGGCAAACCGGCTTGGTAGGTTTAATATGTTACGGCCAATTACTCACAGGGAGGACGAATCCGGGAATTTGTTCAGTTTCGTCTTCTGAGAGTTCAACATTGCTGCGGGTCTGGCGACAATCCCGACTTCAGTTAGTTTTCGGAATAGCGTTGAAGAAGAGGATATGTTACTGAATAAACGAACACCGAACAGAAAGCCAAAACGTTTAGTGATTCCTTGAACTCATTGTGAAGACCTATGCCCGACACAAGGAACCAAATGGAAACTGGCAAGTTCATTATGGGCAACATTATGAAACGGCTGCAATTCCCAACTTTCCACCCAAAATAGTGTGCTTATTCTTAATCAACCAATAGGGTCCCTCTCTCTTGATAAGAAAGCGACACACTATTCAACTAATCAACTTAATTTCAAAATTTCTTTCAACGAGGGATTTTCCAACTTGGACCCCTCACAGACCTTAAAAGAATGGAAGCAAGCAAATGCGGCAGTGAACATATAACGCAGTATTAACTGCATCCATCTAGGTGGGCGGTTCGATCATACACGTTACGAGCTGAAATAAGCAGATAATCACTCTTTTTTCAGCTGCCTCACGTAGGGTACTGTTGCTCGTGGAATAAGGAAAGCCACACACCTATTCCAACTGGATAGGATCAAGCATACTCTTAAGGTTTGCCATGGATTTTCTGCCTTGGCCTGACGGGCTGCGGTTGCCTCTGGTGGCCTCGGACCTGCCCACCCAATAGGTTAGTTTGTGAATCATGGGGGAAATCCAATACGAAGTATAGTAGTATGAGCTATCCACCAGGTGGGTCGGGATATCATGTTTACAAGCCCAAATGGCAAAAAAATACGGACCTTTTTACAAAAATATCTATTTTTTTACCAAAAATTCACCCCGGCCTGAATAAAAACAATAGGGTCCTGTCTGTACTCTCCATGAGAGTGACTACACACCAAAATTTTGACCTGATCAGACCAACGTGTATGGACTTATCGGGTTTACAGGTTTTCAGACTTTGACCTCTGTTTGACATCAGAGGACCTCTGACCCAACCCCAAACAAAAAGTTCCATGTAATCGACACGGAGAATACAACTACCAAGTATGAGATTATCCATCATGTGGGGTCGAGTTATCGTGCTAGAGTAGGCGTAACATACACAACACACCATAACGCATACAGGACAGCCGCATGGAATGACTTGCGTAATTAATTTGCACTTTGAATCGATTTGAAAGTTCCAGTTGGTGGTTTGGTTAGGTTGGGAGGTATGTGATCTTGATAGGTAGGTGAGCATGGGAGGGCATGAGGTGGGGTGGGTGGGTGGGGTTAGGGTAGTTAGTACGATCCGCGCCAACCCGACCGGGGCCGTTGGGGGGGGGGGACCCTGCCATTAGATGGACCTTATTTGCTCCTGGAATCGGTTAATCAGTGCATGCGCAGCACGAAGGGACCGTACTTATTCAGGGTTTGGTTGCACCGTCGGCTTCCTGATAGATAAACTTTTTTTATTTCGTCGATGATCACTTCGAAACTTGGTAGGAGTCACACGCTTGGTGGTAAAGAATTCCTGCACCACTTAGGTATAATAACGAGAATACATAATCACCGTTCAGTTCACGGTTTCATATCTAGTACGTAGTCTTCATCCTGCGTCCCTGGGGTGACTCTGTTAAGGGACGTAATATTGAAATTAGTGGCCTTAATGACAGCAGGATTCTCATATGTACTGAGAACTATTGCCGTAGTATAGGATATACAAAATATTGAACAAATCGAGAATATTATAACACAAAACAGGCGAAATATAAATCCAGTATAGTACACACCTGTCTTCAATCGTCGATACCACTGAAGGGATTCAGGGGGTGCAA